>QVRM01003556.1:40000-175845 GCA_003439945.1 Dermanyssus gallinae | reverse complement strand
AATCCAGTCTCTAAATAACCGCAAGCAGTTAATAGACGAATTTCACAAAATTCCTTTGACATTTTGCATCTCCCCCCCTCCCTCTCTCTCTTTCTCTCTCTCTCTCTATATATATATACGCTTACGGTTTGTTCATTTATCAAAATTTTGCAATCACCCTTTCGCGTCAGAGGCGAGAACAGCTCTTCCTTCCCAGTTCTCAAGTCAAGTCAAGTTCTAATCAAGGATCCGCTGATCCGCTTAAAGGTACAGTCTATTGCGAAATGAGAGTAGAGCTTATGGCTTCTGGCTTAAAGTTCACATGCTATATAGCTGCCCATCTGCCAGCCGCATTTGAACGTACTATAGCTTTCCTACTAGATACTCAAAATATCGCTCTGCATTTATTTTGTAGTACTGGTAACGTACTGGTAATACATGGACTGCGGGCTCGAATAAGGAGACTACTGATGGGGTAGCGGAGTCAATCGCGCTCTTCGGGGCTGCTGTTTGGGCCAGGGCGACTCTTAAGTCCAAAAAAGCAAAGTTGATACTGTGCAAAACACAGCGGATCGCAGCCTTAGGGTAATACAAGGCTACAGAACGGTCAGCACAAACGCAGGAGCACAAACGCAGAACCTCTGCTGCTTGCCGGAGAAATCCCCTGGGACCTTAAGACACCGAAAGACAGCGCCTGTGGGACGGTCCAGAGCGGAACTTACCTATCCCGAAGTACAGGACCCCCGCGAAATGGTATAAAAGAGTTCGTGGAAAACATCCTGTGTTCGACCCAAACATGGGAATTGGGAGCGGAAGTAGCACAGTAGGTGCTAAAAACAAAGCACAGAAGATGTAAGGAGAGACAATATCTTTTTGAGGCCGGCACGGCTGAAGAAGGCACAACTTTGAATCAAACGGGTTTGCAAGGGCGGGACAAAGTGCGCTTGACAGGTGGGGAAACCCGTGAGTGACCCCGGCCAATTGATCCGATAGGGCACTCGCCACTTCTCTGATGGCCCATTGCACTGTTCTATGGAGATCTGGGCCATCAGAGAGTGAAGTTTAAGGGGGGAGGTGCGTTTAGTGGGTATGGGTCTAGCGGCGCGTAACATCCATCCGCTGGGGTCGAGTCCCACAAAGCTCGAGATGGAAAACTCCTACTCGTAGCAGTAGTGCGTAACTGCATTTAACCCTCCTCCACAAAAAAAAAAGTACTGGTAACGTCACCGCGTAGCAGAATACCTTTCTAATATCAAATTAACTAAAAATCCTAAGGGTGTACAAGTTTCTCAGCAAATTACCTTCAGACAGCTTCGTACTTATCTGAGCGGTTCCTTGGGTCTGCCAACTCGATGCTATGGTTTTTTAGTAAAATTGGTGTCACCAAATCCTTATTTCGGAATACAATTATCGCACTCTGACTTAGGTTAAATGTGAGATTATTTTACTCCTCAAGCTAGAAACGTATGTCTCGCAGTGCCTTCACTCCACTATACATTTGCGCTAAAGACACGATATTGTTTGCAAATACTTTGTAGCCCCTTGATTAACATGACGGCCTTTAAATGTCTTTCAAAGTTGCCACTGTATAAGGGCATTGATTATTTTATTTGTTGCTGAGTACGACAGCTGTCTCCAATGGTTAATAAATGGTCTACGTATAAGTTTACCTTAATGTACAATAGGTGACGGGTAAGCCGCATCTCATACCTTTTTAGCGAAGTCTGGATGATGGGGCGAGATGGTCGTGCCAATGTAGTACATGGGATGGATCGACGGCACAACTTGCGAGACGTTGCCCATATCGGTCGACACTACCATGTTGTAACCCTCTGTTATTCCATTCTGAAAAAGTTCGCCTGTGCAAATTCCTTAATAGTTAAAACGTTCACCAAACGTTCAGTTTCAGAAGCAATACTAATGTAACAGCGCACACGTCCCACAGCGACAATTTGCCCACAAATTTCGTTGTGCAATTTTGGTTGCAATTTGGTGGTTTTTGTACCGCAATCACTGGGGCCCCCCATAACAGCCTAACTGTTTGCCTACTAACCTGGCTTCTTCAGGTAACTGTAGAGCATCGATCCCAGTATCATGTTTGGCCACAGCTCTGCGTATGGATCGGAAAAACGCCATTCAAGCGAGCAGCCTGCAGATTTAGCTCCAGCCTGGAGACACTCGACGAGCCGGTTTCGTAGCTTCGTCATATCAACGATCTTCTGCGTCCGGTAGGTGGATCTCAAGGCCGAGCTTACCGTCGACCGTCTTTGGATTACAGCTAACGCACGATAGTAATGACAGGGCAAATATTAGCCGTTGCCTGCCATCTACGCTTTTGACTTTTATAACGTTTACTGCATCTGCGATTACCGGTTGATTGTACTCTGTTTACAAGATCATGCAAATATTAAGCAAATCTCTATGTGTGCGCCGCCTGTGTCGCCCGGAATCAAACTGCGATCGCCTTGTCGAAATTGCCGACATTCTTTCTCACCCCATCACTGTGCCAGTATACTGATTATAGTAATAGTAATACTGCTACCGTTTGTTACTAGTGCCGCCCTACGGAGTGCGGGAAACTTTACACAGGTGAACCGAATATGGCTCTTATATCAGTAACCAACGCAATAAATAGTCAAAGTCCGCATTTAACGAGAGGCCCTGGTGTAAATAGCGAGGTTTTATCAAGCTTAGCGGTTGCTCTGTTGGACTGTTGCAACTTTGTTAGCCGATTTATGCACGTGTTTCTGGCATTTCGAAATAGGGGCATGACAAGTAAGATATTGCAGGCATCGAACAGAGAATGAACGAGTTTTCAGTGTGTACGCACGGGAATAGACACATTTGCCTAAATAGGGAAAACTACTAATCCGTGAGGCGCTACCAACGCAGCTGTCGCGCGCAATGATCATGCTCACCTTCCTTCTAAGGATCATCTAAAGCCTTCAAAAGTATCATCCAGAGATGAACAATATGCATCTTTTTCAAGGACATTTAAATAGAAAAGACTAAATACATGATCTGCGCTTCATAGGATTGCTAGCCTTAGAGAACTCTTATTACTGCAGGAGGCCAAGTATATAGCGATTTTGCATTTTGCAAAATCGCTATATACTTTAACGGATTACTCTGGCATGTCAGTCATATTGTCCTAAGCCAATTAGAACGTCTGGACAGGGTAACGACATCACTATTTAAACAAGTTCCACGTGGGCGCAATCACGGATTTCAAGCATCTAATTGCTGCCGTGGGCCCGGAAGGTACATCGGAGGTGATCGAGCGGGCTTCGCGTACGAGCCTGGACGAGTTTGAAGCGCGGTGAAAGGCTCCACCGGTTTCCCCAACGCAAGAGTCGCTCGACCGCATTGTCGTGGAGCGAAAACAGGCCTCGCTGCTGTCTCAGGCGCAAACCACGACTGACAAGGCTAGTAGACTACGAGCTTGCTTCGATCCGATGAGTGGCAAGTGGCCACTCAGGCCCTCCCCTCGCCGCAACTAGGTACGATGCTGGACAATAACACACTCCGCATCGTGTCTGGTCTGCGGCTGGGGGAGACGGTCTGTGCCGCTCATCTTTGCAATCGGTGTCGGTTCCCCGTAACAACCACAGGGGAACACGGTCTATCGTGCCGATACAGCGCCGGCCGCCACACACGACACTATGCAATAAACGACGTCGGCTACCGTAAACGACATAGTGCACAGGTGTCGGCCGTGAAAGAGCCACTAGGCCTCAGCCAATAGTGGGCTACGACCGGACGGTAAAACAACAACTTCTTGGGAAGAGGTCGCCTATTTGTATGGGACGTTACCGACGTCGTGTACATTCGCCGGGAGCTACGTTGCTCGAACAAGCCAAAAAGCTGGTGCCTCTGCTTGTCTTGCGGAGGACCGCAAGTTAGCGAACTACAGAGAACTCAATCCGCAGTTTATCGTCAGCCAATTGCCATGGCACTTACGGACCCATGTCAAAAATTTTTCAAAGAGCTTGGAAAAAGACGAAACGCAGTCACAAGGGATCTTCGTTGCGGAGAGTTTCTACTGCAGCGAATATCGATCGAGCTTCAGCGGGGGAAACGCGGCGTCAGTCAAAGGGTTCCTTCCCTCCGCCGAAAGGTTCCCTGAGATCCCGTAGGAATACTGATGTTCTTAATAACTACTTTGATTAAATAAAAATGCACATTTCAGTTCAATTGTGCCAAAAAACAAAGGCTTCACACGCGAGGGCTGTCTAACCGGTAGCGGCGGTGGCTTGTGCATTGTATAATAATGCTATGTTTAATCATATTTTGTTTAGTCTTAGTATATGTTATACCTACAAAAGGCGCCCTAGTATTAAATATATATATATATATTATATATATATATATTCCGCATGATGTGGGCATGTGAGCGCGCATACCTCCGATTCGCCATAACTTAGGCAGCTGCGCCCGCAGGGACTGGATACTGCTATACGCAGAGACAGCAGCATCACTTGCTGAGCCTGGGATCAGTCCGTTGACCGAGAGGAAACCGTGCATTGTTTCCTCGCACTTTGTGCTCGAGTAAGCCGCGTAGAGCTAGAACAAAAACTTACGGTGCTCAGAGTCCAATGACACTTCAAATATTAGCGCACATGCACCCTTGTACAGGATCACCGGTATGCATATATTATGTGTATATATATATATATATGGTAATGTACCGCCTGTCTTTTATAAGACATTCGTTGCTTTTTCTTGTACAAATGCATGTATACGAACAGGTAGCAATCAATGTAGACTTTACGTTTACGTACGTAAGTAAGCAAAGCAAAACTCACCCTGGAGGAACAAACCGATTCGCTGTTCAGGATACCGATATTGCACGGATGAAGCATCAAGGCAACATCGACGTCGTTGAAGGCGTCTAGCATGAAGATTTTGCCTCCACCGCCCTCCTCGCCTGGTGTACCGATGACCGTGATCCTACCAGGATACTGCGACGGATTCGCCTACATCACACATCAGTTCACGCACGGTTTTATCTACAATAGTAAGGTGAGTAAGTCTTTAACGGGATATATACATAATATATGAATATTCTGTCGTTGTGCGCAATTTGTGTGCGGGGAGGCAGCAAGGCGAAATTCTGCAATCCATGAACGTCTATTTCAATAATATATAACTGGTATGAAGACTATGAAGCCTAGAAAAAGCACGGCACCCTATTTTTTAATACGGGGTCCATAAACGATGACTTTCGACTATGCGTTGGAGAGGTTTTCTGGCTCAATTTGGTGTATATTCTCACTTCTACTTAAGCATGTTACTTTAAAAGCTTGTCAGAAAAATACGGAGGATTCTCGTAACGGTGTTGAACCTTCTCGGGGAGTCTGTGATACGATTGGTGACGACGGCTTCGTCACAGTCGTGAACAAGAAATCATTTCGGCGAGTGATTAAAGCTGAAGCGGAACTTTCACGCTTCCGTGAATCGGTTGACAACTGGCACCGGTCCAGTCTACACAGTGCGGTTCACGTCACAGGATTCTACGCTTCCGGCACCTGAAGGTTCCAACAAACAGCAGCAGGTCCGGCGCCCGGACTTTTCGGGCGAACAACTGGTGAAAGTATTCAAGGCCCTCCATGACCTGGTGCCGACGGCAACGTTGGAGGCGGTCCCAAGGGGATAACGGCCACTGTGCCCACGATTTCGGCCGCAAGCGACTTGGTGTCCGTCAGCGCGTTGGGAGGCGTGCCGGTAATAGGATTGTGTTCCACAATGGATCAGTTTTGGGGCGTCATCAAAGACGTAAACCCGGCCTTTTCTGACGAGTGTCTGCTATCCGAGCTCGCCTCGTACGGTGCGATGAAGATAAGGAGAGACACGAGGCCCGGGCTCAAGAACGAAAAGAGCGTCCGAGTGCCGTCAACGAGGATACACGTTCTCTTCAAGAGGACGCCCCCTAATAAGGTCTTTATTGTGTGGAGGGACCATGATGTGTCGGTTGAAGCTTCGTCACCGATTGTCTGCTTTAATTGCCAACGCACTGGCCACACGGCAACTCGCTGCACTCGCGCTCGTGCATGTAGAAGATGTGGTGCGCACGACCACCTAGCCGCGTCATGTCGAAACCGAGCTCGTTGCGTAGACTGCAGTGGCCCCCACCCTAGAGGGGACTCGGGCTGTCCCGTTTTTGCATTAGCCCGCGAGAAAAGCAAGGTTTTGCTCGGCTCACGCATGCTTCAACATGCGCAGTTGTCGACGCCGGCGGCCACCCTTGGTCGTTGTCCCGGATCCTGCACCTACTCGGCCAGGCACATCTGCACCAAGCACCTACGCGGCGGCCGTACGTCGTCTGGTGATACCAGCCTCCCCGGATGAGGCTCCGGAGCCTTCGGCAGCGCGTGCTGAGGTCGTGCTTCCCCCCTCTTCGGCCGATCCCCGCTCCGCGAAAATCTACACTTCGTGCGAAGACTCCGCCACCTCCTGAAACAGGACCTTCTAAACAAGTCAAGGCCGCTTTTCGCCGCCCTTCCAAGCGTCATCGCCGATTGGCTCGGAGTGAGCCGGTTCCGCGCGGCCGCGCCGTCACCCGTGTTCGGGCGCGCCCACCTAAGTCGACCGACGACTTTGATTTCGGGTCTTTGTCCAAGGCCGTGTCCATGCTCGCTCGCATCAACCCGAAACTAGGCGACACTCTTCGAGGCATTGTGAAGGCACTGCGTCCCCTGCTCGCTTTGGCCCCGTTGCTGCAAGGCCTGGTGTCTCCCGCACCAGCTCCCAAATGATGAACCCTGAGCCCACTCAGTCCCCCGGCGCAGCCCCCCATCCCCCTCGTCTGTCCGTTTCAATAGCAGGTAACCCTCCCGTAAGGGTCACTTGCCCCAGATGCGGCCGGGACTTCACTCGCCGCGGTCTCCCCATTCACCAAGCTAGATGTCGTCCCACGTCTACAACTCCCGAGTCGTCTTCGACTGCTTCCTCCACGCCAGCACTCCCGTCACAGCCTAGACAGTCGCTGGTCGACAGGCTCATACTTGCGTCGCAACAATCTAGGGTAATGCGTGTAGTCCCCCGGGCTGTGAGGCCTTTGGTTGCCGAGTCCCTATGCGACGTCCTCGACCTTGTGGCGGCCAACAACGACGTCCCCTCGTGGGAGTCGCTCTTGTCATTCGCTTACGTGGTCCTTCAACTGCCACCTCGCACTTCGTCGTCCACCTCTTTGGCAGCGACTGTTCGGTCGAACCTCCGAGCGTTTCGCGACGGCTGGCGGTTCGAATTTCGCGTAGGTGGTGTTAGAAGAGTCACATCAGATGCGTGCGACTCCCCTGAGGACTCGGCACGCCGCGTTTCGTCTAAACTGTCCGAGGGAGACGTTTCCGGGGCGGCCCGCTTACTATGCTCTACGGACTCGTTTGTTTCGGGAGACGAAGTCCTGGCCTCGCTTGCCGCCAAGCACCCACCTGCTCCATCGGACTCGGTTTTTCCGGACCCTCCTGACTCTATGACGCAGCGTCACTCTTCAGTCGATGATGTCTTGGGAGCTGTTGCCAGCTTTCCGGCCAGTTCGTCCGCCGGTCCTGACGCTTTGCGTCCGCGTCATCTGAAGGACCTTCTTGCACCCGTGCTTGGACCGGTGGCAAGGAGACTGGCCGCAGCACTTGCCAGAGTGGTGGACGTCTTGAGATGGGGTACACTGCCGACTGAGGTCAGGGAGATTATATTCGGCGCCAAGCTATTCGCACTCCGCAAAAAGGACTCATCGATTCGCCCGATCGCCTGTTCTCTCACGATACGGAGGATTGCTGCAAAAATAGCCTGTCGTGAGGCCAAAGATCTTATCATTGAGCAGCTTGGCCCGCACCAGTTGGGTTTTGGCTTAGCAGGCGGGGCGGAGGCAGCTGTACATGCAGCAAGAGCCTTCGTCCAATCAAGCCCGCCCCGAACGGCACTCTTGAAGTTGGATTTTCGCAATGCATTCAATACTATTCGAAGGGATCATATACTTCGTGCAGTTCGTGATGCAGTACCGGAAATCTTCAACTTAGTGAATCACGCATACAGAGAGCCATCCGTCCTGTTGTTTGGGGCCCACACGTTGTCCTCGGCATCAGGTATACAGCAGGGAGACCCCTTGGGGCCGGCTCTATTCAGCCTGGGTATCCGTGAGCTGGTCAACTCAATACAAGTGCCTTTCAACGCCTGGTACCTCGACGATGGCACACTCGGTGGACCGATGGAGGACTTACTCGAGGAAGTGCGCAGAATTCTTGCCTTTGAGACAGTCAGTGGCCTGGTGTTAAACACGGCCAAATGCGAGGTGTTCGCGCCGGGGACAGACCCGGACGACCCCACATTGAGTGCCTTACTTGCGTTACTACCGGGGTGTAGAGTCGTGTCTGAACACGAAGTTACGCTCCTTGGCGCACCGCTCCTACCATCTGCACTGTCGAGTCTACTCGACCCCATGATGGACAGATTGTGGGCGATGCAAGAACGTCTGCCTCTGGTCGGAGCCCACCAAGGGCTTTACCTACTCCGCTCGTCGTTCTCCGCGTGTCGCATCGTACATATCATACGATCCATGGATTGTTCGGGTACAGTTAACCAGCTTCTCCAACCATTCGACGACCAGGTGGTGGAGGCCCTCGAGACGGTTTTGGGTCTGAACTTACGACCACGAGAGGTGCGCCAGGCGGCTCTCCCCACCTCCATGGGCGGTCTTGGTCTTCCCTCGGCCCGCTCCTTGGCAGGCCCTGCCGTGGCCGCCTCGATGCACGCTACTTCGGGTCATGTCCAGCGCCTGCTCCCGCCGGGGGCTTGGGCATTGTTTGAGGCAACTCGCGACGCTATAGCGGCTGGACTCCAGGCTTCACCGCCTGATATGAATAGACTTGCCTGCCAGAGGGCCTGGGCCGAGAAGGTGCACGAATCTTCGCTTACTGAGTTGCTTGAAGAATGCGGTGACGACCAGGATAGGGCGCGCCTCCTTGCCGTCGCTCGCCCAGGAGCGAGCGACTGGCTACACGCACTCCCGCTGACTCATTGGGTACCCGCCTTGACGACCAATCCACCCGGATCTGCGTTGGCCTGAGACTGGGAGCTGATTTGGTAGAGCCACACAGATGCACTTGTGGCGAGCCCGTCGGACGCCTGGCCAGACACGGCCTGTCTTGCGCTCACTCGGCGGGCCGGCGCCCACGTCACACCGCTCTGAATGACATTCTTGCAAGGTCGTTGCGAAAGGCCGGAATCCCTTGCGTCCTGGAACCGCCTGGTCTTTCTAGAGACGATGGCAAGCGGCCCGACGGCTTGACTTTGATACCTTTCTACAAGGGTCGTTCCCTGGTGTGGGATGCGACGGTGACCGACTCTCTGACCCCCTCCCTTGTCGGTCCCGGCGCTTCTCGCCCAGGAACTGCCGCTTCCCGCGCCGAGACATCAAAGACAAGAAAGTATGCGAACTTAGGCCGGGCGTACCACTTTTCACCCTTCGCATTCGAGACGCTGGGTGGCCCTGGGCCCCTCACAACCACGCTAATTTCCCAGGTTGGCGACGCTTTACAGCAGGCTACGATGGACAAGAGGGCGGGCACTTTCTTCTGCCAACGGCTTTCCCTAGAGATTCAGAGAGGTAACGCGATTTCGGTGCTCGGAACTATGAAAGACTGGATGGACCCGCGTCTTCGCGTCAGGGGTCGGGCAAGACTCCCACTCGGACACGAGTGATAGATGAGGAGTGAGCCATCGGTGCCGTGGATTTAAACATTCACATGTATATATTAAATTCCTAAATAAACGTACTTAGTTATATATTGTCAGAAATATTCTACCATTATTTGCTACAACAGTGCACACTAATGTTTTTTTTTTATAGAATCAAGTTAGATAATAGAGTATATTACCACAACCGTATGACAAACACCTTCTGAGCTGCCCTTGTACTTCCACAGAACATAATATTAGAATCGTAAGCTCTAGAAAGCCCGAGTTTAGTCTTAAGTATTTTCTCTAATATGAAATGGTAGATCACATGAACATCTTAGTATATAGTGGTCTTTGATAGTGAAACTTGTAACTAGAAGCATAGTGAACTAAGGTTTTCCGCTTGACCTAAACCTCGCTTAACTGCGTTTGTAGACTTGCCATGCCTCTCCGGTTCATATAGAAGTAAAGCGCAACAGAATCAAAAATGATAAGACCCAATTTAGCCTTTTTATCGATTATAGCGCATCCTCTGGCGAACCCGCCGTTTGCGGCTTTCATCATGGTTCCTTAACGCAAGGGGTTCGTGCAAACATGTGGTAATATCAAAATGGCCCAATCACTAAAAGCCGCACACTAATAGTACGCAAAAGAGGGACATATCGCTGAAGTAGACATAAGCAGTATATTTTAATTAAGGGTTAAACAATTCTAAATGTATTGTTTGATCCATGAATAATGGCTGTGAATCCTAACACCAATCGTGTCAGTCAAGAAATAATATCTATACCTACTCAACACTAAATGATGATCAGTAAGCAATCGTGCTCAGCGCCTTAATATAATCAGTTTCCCTAGCCTAGACTCTACCTCGTAGTTTCTCATTCATAAATATAGCGAATTTTTAATATAAATAGCCACACTTACGACGTCATCATACTGTCAACTTCGATAAATTGTGTGCCCAACCTAATGCATGAGCTAATTAATCAAAGTTGGAAAACGCATATTAATGGAGCGTGGCTACCTACCATAATTGCTTTAAAGCAGCGAAATTGGGTTGGTCGAGCTGCGGCACAATCCCTGGCCATATAATTAAAATTTAGGCTCAGCAAGAACAATGGTACCGAAACTATTTCGTCTTTGCGGCTCTGGGTCCAACCAAGATGTATACGGGCGTGTGTCTCTATCGTAGGAGCCTTTCAGCTATCTTCCTCGGAGGGCATTTTAGCAATGCATGACTAGTCGAAGAGTAGCCCATTCTCTTTGCATGAAGTCTGCGTGTTGTTTTTTGGTTAGCTCCAGCAACTCGAGAGCGGAAGCGCGCGGAAAATTCAAACGTTGCGAAACCGCTTCTAATCGATAGAATAGCAAGTGCGTGTAATACTCGTACATCAGCTAATTGAAGCACGGGAGTATTTGAGCGCGGCCTTGCGCCTGACAGGTGAACCCCCTCCTTTATCCAGCCCGCTCCACTCCGTTCAAGGGACAGTCGGTTGAGCTAGATACCGACCCACTCCCAGAGATCTCCCTCTCCCGCCACCAGAGAATCCACAGCTGTAGAGATACAAGGCCTCTACTCCTCGAATTGCACGTAACAGCGTTCGGCGTTTTCGCACGTGGTGCCGTTCGAATTGCAACCTGCTACAATAAGCATTCGGAAGTACGACATTGGAACTTTTTTTTTACCTGAGAAGTTCTTGCTGTCGCCGATGAGTAGTCTAGAACTCGGCTGTGTCGTAGAAATGTTGCGTCTACCAGGCAGAGCTCCCACGATAGCCTTTTATCACGGAGCACTCACAAAACATGTCCGTACGGTACGGCGGTCGAGTCGATAGTAAATATTAAAGTAATTTACGACAATCCCATTTACGAGAGGATTGCCGACAATTGCGTCAAGTTCTGGGTTAAAAATGAAACCATATTTTATGAAGTGGTGGACATTTTACAAACTTCTTGTAGTGACTAAGTAGTACCCGAAAAACTGTGTATAACTTACTTTGAAAAGTCTATGATAAAATAAAACATTGAAACCGTGATACCGAACTCAACAATCGCCGAATTACTGCTAGGTAAATAGTTGGAGATTTCGTATGGATCAGTTGTCTTAACCGATATTTTATGCGCCAGGGGACTGTCAGTGAAGTTTGTTCCAAAAATGTTATATTTGCAGCATTTTAAACGGGCGTTGGAAAACGTCCGAATTGAACCTTCTGGCAGTAGCAGAAGGCACCGTTTTGAAGAGTATAGGAGACAAGCCATAGGTTCATGGTTACGACATCGGGACCAAAGCCCAATCCTTCCAGTGGTGCTACCAAGTAGAGGGTCGATCAAAGAAATTCGAACAGAGCAGATCCAACACAAAGTTTTTTTGTGAAATTTTTCGACTATAAGGGAATCATTGTCACAAATTAGCACGTTACCTAGTCCTACGGTCAATAAGGAGTACTATTTTGAAATTTAAAAAGATTGCTCGAGCACGTCCGACGCAAAAGGTATGCGCTTTAAGCAAACAACTCTTAGATCCTCCATCGCGACAACGCAGCGGCGTACACCTTGTTATTGGTTTTGGATAATTTGATGGAATTTTTATTTCTAAATTTAATTAGTAGCCTTCCTGACCTGACTTGGTTCGACTGTTTCCGTTCCCAAAATAAATTGAAGGGCCAACGTTTCGAGACTCTAGAGAAGGCATTTGGAAAACTAAATAACTGTGTACCAAGATTGTTCGTTCGCCTTTATATATATATATATATATATATATATATATATATATATATATATATATATATATATATATATATATATAACGTGCCCTTAGTGTTGTTGTCTTTATGTTGCAATATATCAGGGAAACGAAACGAAAAATAGAGTGCTGCAAACTGATTTGTCAATAAAAATATTCCAAATATGTTGTGATGTTATGAGGCTCGGCGGTGCGAGCGTCAGGATATATTTGCTAACAATTATCATATTGTCTACTGGACACCAGGCCATTTCACTGTTCATGGAAGGTACAATGTTTTTGTTCGTAGACAAAATGCATTTCATTACATTTGTTCTTAGCTAACATTTGCCATTCAACACAGTTTTATGATTAAGGTGTGGCAAAGAAAGTTAAAGGACTTAACGCTGTCAGTACGAGCGCCCTACTCAGACGCTGTATGTGCGTAACGATAATGTATGTCTACCAGGATTCAAAACTTTGAAATAAATGATAATGACTGTTTGTGTCGTGCAAAGGGCAGACACTCGGCGAAACAGCTCATAGGTGGAGACAGGTCAACTGGGGTCAAAGGTTTTCCAGCCTAACTTGACGGTGGAGAATCGTCGTAGTGAGCTGTGCAGAGCTGGACTCACGCACTTTGAGAAAAGGCATTCACAGGCTTTTGGGAGCTGGGTAAGTAAGCGGCCGCCGAGCTCCCGTCAAGCTCTCCCCCATACCGCCCACCCGGTCGCTCTCCTATCACAATAAACGAGTATTTTTATTTAACTGACAGCATGAGACCGCCAGGTTGACGACTCAGGTGTATTCACTAACAACACTAACAAATTTGGACATGCTACATCTCACGTGGTATTTTTCGATTCGGGGCAGTTCACTCGACTTTATACTTCTAAGATTTGGGGAAAATGACTGTTTATCTAGTTAAATGATGAGAAGAGAGAATGATGAGAGATTTCTCAAACTACTGCCTGGCTACCAACATAGTTTACGCCACTGCTTAAATATTGGTAATAGCGACAAGAATATGAAAAATAACGATGGAATTTGACGCGAAGTAGGTGGACACGTATTTACGCCTACTCGCAAACAGCGTACATAATATAATAATATTAATAATCGTAATATGATGGTGGTGATGGCTCAGGTTCTGGTGGTGGCAACGGTACGGCGTGACAAACATCTTGAAATGACTTATCCTGGGGGGAGTCAGCGAGGCGCAACATCGTGAGCGAATCGAGGATCACGTAGGAAACAGGCAGCGAGAATGACTGGCCGGCACGGAGACACGCAGATTCGCAGAGCATGACGTGGCGCAAGTCACACTACAATGGACTAGCGTAACTACGCAAGAAGGCAACGGATTGCGCGCTAGCGAGTGGGCCCAGTGTGCGTAATAGTGAGTGGCACACTTTAAGAACGCATGCAGTGTCCGCATGCCACATTGCGTGACCGAAACGAGGGGCGTTTGCAACTGGCCCACACAGAGAGGTGGCGGTAGGGGGTGGCTAGTGCCCTAGCCGGGGTTGTCATCTACCGGGGTGTCGGCAGTTCGACCCCTGTTGTTATTGTTGTTGGGATTTTCGTTGAGCGGTGCCAAAGGAGAAAAGATGATGATAAACCGTACCGTTAAGGGTCAGCGGCCAAGCTTCTACGAAGTCTGTTCTAGGTGTCTCAACATGTTCGGCCCTCGGTTCATTAACGGTATGCCTCATGGCGGTAATTCCAAGCTCGTAGGGGGATAATCTAAACTTAAAAACAACATCCTTAGACACTTTTTTTCTATTCTAGGCGGAAAGAGAGCATAGCGAAACGAACGCCAGAACTAAAGAAGGAAGGCGGGGAAGAAAGGGCAGAACTATTAATAGAGAGTAGAGAAGCAATGGCGAGAAATGAATAAAATGAAAACACAAGCAAAGGAGAAGAAGCAGATAATAATGATGATGATAATAGTAATCATAATAATAATAATAATAATAAAGGTTATTTGAAGTTCTCCTGAAATGAAGAAAATGGAAGGATAGGGAAATGAAGAATGTTGGTGTCGTTGTTGGTGTTGGCGTTGTTGGTGTTGGCGTTGTTGTTGTTGGCGTTGCCGTTGTTGTTGTGTGTGACGAGTTAATGAGAAAAATTAGGAAAAGGAGAAAAGAAAAACCATGAGGCTAAAAGCATGGCTGAGATTAAATGTAGCCGTCTATCGCCTCGTAGGCGTGAGACTCGAGTGGGCCGTAACACAGACGTCCGCTTGCGGCGGGTTTTGCATCGACGTAGCGCCGCAGAACCCCCGCGCAGTGGACAGACAGTGCGAAACGTCACAACTTACCATCATCACGTGCTGGGTGAGCAGCGCCATGGCTATTCCGCTTTCGGCGATCAGGTTGTGACCGCAGGCGTGGCCAACGCCGGGCAGGGCGTCGTACTCGCAGATGAAGCACACGTTTGGACCATCACGCGCTAACGCATCGATGTCAGTGCGAAGACACCCCAGTGGACGTCAACACAAATCGCAGCGACGCCCGCAGCAACAACAACAGCATCAAAGTCACCGTAGTAAGAAAGTAGAAATACGATTAAATCCAAGTATTTTGGCTACCTAAAAATTAAGCGAATGATGCCAATGTCAAATTTACTTCACAAAAACAATTAATCGTGAAACACACAAACACACATATATATATATATATATATATATATATATATATATATATATTATATATGCTTACGAAGTCGCTCTACAGAAACGGCGGGTGTGCCGCTCGCAAAGTTTTGCTTGCGTCCCTGGCAGCGGATCACACACCCAGCCTCGCCTAATGAAGTGGCCCAGTCGGGGGCATTGGGGTACGATGCCTCTTTACAGGCGTACATACATCAGAGACGCGTCTCAGATCGTGTACATTAGAAACTATAAGATACCGCCAGCCGCAAATGACTCGAGATAGACGACTCACCGAAAACATTTGCGTACCACTCTCAAATGATGTCAAGCGGTCTCAAACATTTAACTGCAAAATAATACACTAGTAGCGAAATAGTACTCAAATACGAATAGGCATCGGCAAGTTTGGCAAACCTGTTCTACCGAAACGGAATCGGATACGTACAAACATACTAACGCCAAACACTGCTCACTACTTGTGCGGTATATATACATATAGGCCATGTAAACCCTACCGTATGCTCCATTATGGGCGCTAAACTCAGCACGGAATCCAGTTGGCAGTATGTAATTTCGTGTGACCGTGAAGTTGTTGTCTTCCAAGGTCCTCGTTAGCAGCTCATGCGCACGATACTCGACGAAGCGGATCTCGGGATTCTCCCAGATCTCGTCGGCGACCTATTTAAGCAACATGTAAATGATAAAGAATAAGCTTTGTTTTATTTAAACATAACAAATGTATGTCGTATTCAAGTTACATTTATTCAAGTTATATAATGAACCCAATCGACATGTCTGATCGTCCGTGACATGTTACGTAAGCTGTTTTACTTTCGCATTGACTGCTTCGACTGAAAGTGACATCAGTGATTACGTAACGAATAAGTGAAAGTACGTGGCAGAGCATAGGCCGGTGAAACTATGTAATTCTTAAAGCTGGCTTCACGAGGTGAAAGTTGAAATATATATATAAATATAAATATAAATATATATATATATATATATATATATATATATATATATATATATATATATATATATATATATATATATATACATATTATCTGCCTTCGTTGAACAACGACGAATGACTTTACATAATTGCTCGCCGTCTGTAGGCCGGCAGTGAAAATCGGAAAAACAATCGGGCAGAAATCACCAGTTACCAAGCCATTCCAGCATTTTGCAGACTGACAGCGAAAGGTTGCTCAACCCTCGGCGGACGCCTTGATATCATTCTCTATAGCTACCTTTACGAGAGAACCGCACGTTCTAGTTGTCACGCATACAAGAAATATATTGTGCACAATTTTTTTTTTTTTTAAGAGGACTAATTGGAAAATGCGGTTGCACACGCGGGCACCGCAGCAAGGGAGCTCCCTGCAAGTGCGGGCCGGTAGTGTGGGGCTCCAACCCACTAAAAACCAGTCGTGTCCCCGTCCCCCACGCTGACTGGGAACTGCTTGCGCATATCATCAAACAGTCAGGGGGGGCGAGTCTACTGGTCCAGGCGGATGTGTTCCCCAGGAGCCTCGGGGAGGCGCGAGCGGACTCGGAGGGAGGCCCTTGTCTTCTCTTGCAGTATGTTCTTAAAAGCTTGGGTCACTTTGTTCCATCCTGAAATTGATTCCGTCATTTTCATAGTGAGATCGTGTAGGTTAAGAGCTGGGTTGTTACTTAAAAACTCCGTTAGGCTTGCGCGCTGCTCCGCCCATGACGGACACCTAAGCACCGTGTGCTCTGGAGTGTCGTCGAGTCCATCGCCGCAGTGGACGCACGTGGGGCTAGGGACCTTTCCAATCCTGAACAGGTACGACTGGAAGTCGCCGTGACCTGTGAGGACTTGGGTTGTGTGGAATGTAATTTCCCCCCCCCCGGCCGGTTAAGCCAGCTTCTGATATTTGGGATCAGGGTGCGGAGCCTGGCGCCTGGGGCACCCTGTTCGAGGCCTTTCCACTCCTCCTGCCAGAGGTCGATTGTACGCTGACGTGCCTCGTCTTTTTTGAGGCCTGGGTTATCCCATAAGCGGCGGCGCTCGGCTGCCTTTAAATCCCACGGGATCGTTCCGGCAAGGACGAAGGCCGCCGCGGCGCTGACCGTCCTGTACGCTGAGATTACCCTGAGAGCTCCGATCCTTTGGGCCCGACACAGGCGAGTCCTGTTCGCGGCGAATTTTAGTGTGTTGACGGGCCAGGCCGGAGCTCCGTACAGGGCAACCGACTCGGCCGCGGACATAATTATTCGTCTTCTCAGCTGCCGTGGACCATATGTGTTGGGCATGAGACGTGCGAAGTTATTGGCCGTCTTCGTTGCCTTTTCCGTCACCCGCCGCACGTGTTTGGTACCGCGGAGACCCCTGTCAAGGGTAACCCCGAGGTACCTTACGTGGTTGACGAGTACGATCTCCTGACCATCTAGGTAGAGGTGAAGGTCGGGGCATGTTCTTCGGCCCACCAAGAGTATCGCCTCGCTTTTAGCTGGGGCGAGAGCGAGCCCCGCTTCTTGCATCCAGCGGGCGACGTCGCCAAGTGCCTCGTTTGCACGGCTCTGCAGCAGGTCCGCGGTCCGAGCTTGGACGGTTAGGACGAGGTCGTCAGCGTAGGCAAGGAGGTTGACGCCGGGGGGGAGATCCCTCAGCCGCAGCACGTCGTCGTAGGTTATAATCCATAGCAGGGGGCCAAGTGTGGATCCCTGTGGCACCCCTGCAGTCATGTTAAAAACGGACCCGTGGGACTGGATTGTTCTGTCATGTAGATAATTTGATAAAAGCTTCCGTAGATAAAAGGGGACCTTTTTCCTGTGGAGAGTCCCTAGGATGACTTTCCATGGTAGGCTGTTAAAAGCGTTTTTGACGTCCAGTAAAATCGCGAGGAACAAGTCCCGTCTTCTAGGCGGGGACTCGCGGAGGAGTTCAACCTGCGTCTGACTCCGCTTTATGGCGCCAATGGTTGAGTAGCCCTTGCGGAATCCGTACTGGGCGTCGGACAGCAGGTCGGTCCCCTCCGCGAAGTCCCGGAGGCGTGCCTCCACGATGGACTCGAATGCTTTAGCCAGGGCGCCGAGTAGGCAGATCGGGCGGTAGGAGCCGGGGCCCTTGGGTATGAGAACGAGGTTTGCGGCCTTCCATGCCGCAGGGAACGAATCCGTCCGGAACATCCCAGTCGCCGCAGCGGCTACTGCTTCCGGGTATTCCGTCATTAGTAGCTTGACCGCGGAGACCGGAACGCCGTCGGGGCCTGGTGCCTTTCCCTCCTTGAGGCGTGCCGCCGCTTCGTACACCTCTTGCAAGGTGACTTCTGGAGGATCCTGTTCTTCCGTCCCTGGGGCCTCCAGGTAGGGGGCGCGGTCAAAGGGAGGATGTTTTGGGAAGAGGACTGATATTGCCTCTTGGGCCTCGTCCGGCGTGAGGTCCACTCTCCGTTTAAAAGGCGGTCACCCCTTTACCATCTTGTATGGACGGCCCCAGGGATCGTCCTCCAGTTCTTCGAGAAAGGCTCTCCCGGAGCGTTTCTTACTTCTGAAGATCTCCCTGCGTAAGAGGGTCCTCAGCCTCTTGTACTCGGCGCCATGGTACAGGGCATACCTCCCCTCGGGTGCACGCCTCCGGGCACGCGTAAAAAGGAGCCTCTCTCGAAGGCACCTCTTCCTTAATTGTCCGATCTCCGCAGTCCACCAGTACTTTGGTGTGCCGCGGCGCCTAAAATTCGTGCCACGCCCCGAGGGAGCCCTGCACACGGTCTCTAAGAGCTTCTGGAGGCCCGTCATCGAAGCGGGCGGGCCATCCGGGCCTATGCAGGCCCTAAGGGACTCCCGGAGTTCGGCGGTTCCCTGACGCCTCATAGGCGGATGCAGCCTTACAGATGATTGCTTTAAGCTGGTCGTCACGTGAAATTCGATTATATGGTGGTCACTAAGTGATTCTTCGTCATTTAAAACTCTACAGTTTAAAATCCTGTGAGCTTCTGTCCGGCGTGTGATAGTTAGGTCTATACAAGAGGTGCAACCTGCCCTGTGGAATGTAGGAGCACCTGTGTTAAGAACGACTAGGTCCATGGCCGCCAACCATTCGAGAACTGCGTGTCCTCTCCGGTTCGTAGCGGCGGAGCCCCACGCGCCGGCGGAGGCATTAAAATCGCCTGTTATAATTAAGAGCTTGTCACATTGGTTAAAAGATGCGGTTAAATCTTCTAAAAGTTTGATAAAATCTTCAAGTGGGACGTTGGGGCTGCAGTAGCATGAGTAAAAACGCCCAACGGTCGTCACGTCAATCCAAGTAAAACCGTGGCCGCTGCCATGTCCTGAGATCCGGGAGTGGCAGCGACGTTCAAGTACAATGCTTGTTGCCCTCTCGCCGTCGGTAAACCGGTCCGGGCGGTTCTCTTCTGCCCACCGGACATTGGGCTCGCTCAGCAGCAGCACGTCTGTTTCGGCTCTGCTACTGACCTCTTCAAGCATTGCATATGCTGCCCTGCTACGGTTGCAATTTAGCTGTAGAGCTTTAAGAATCTTAGTCATTTGTTGAGTTAGGAGAGAGCTGGGTGTTGGGGGCCTTGGGGGCCCGAGGGTCCGCAAGGGGTGATGACCCTTGTACCCTCTTGCGGCCCCTCTGGGTTACCAGGGTAAAGCCCTCGGAATCCACCGCGGCACTGGAGTGGCCTCCAGGAGTGGATTGGGCCGCTGTGGGGCATGGCTTTGAGGCGGAGAGCGCGGGTGCCGCTCGGGTATTGGTTCGGCCGCCGCGGCGACGTAGTTCTTGAAGTTGTTCCCGAAACTTCGGGCATGCGGCGACATTGGCTGCGTGCCCGTCTTCACCGCAGTTGTAGCACGTCGCTTTTCCCGTGCACTCCCTGGAGAGGTGCCCCAGCTCTCCGCATTTATGACAGCGCTTGGCTTTGACTGCGTCAAAGGTGCATGAGGGGGCAGAGTGCCCCACACGTTGGCATCGTTGGCATGTCGGGACGCTGATCCACTCCGAGATGGGGCACGAGGACCACCCCATTTGAATTCGCTTAATGCCAAGAATCTTGCCGGCATCCGCCGGGGCGACTCGGACCAGGGCCGTCCACCGACCGGTAACCCCTTTTTGGGGGGGGTCGACCGTCAGTGGTCCCTCACATTGCGCCGCCTTGCGGAGTGCTCTTTCGATGTCTTCGGCAGAGGTACCCTCAATGATGTCCTTTAAAAGTAAGCGTCGCATGGAGGAGCGGTCCAGGCTCACGTCCGCCTCCCCGGCTGACTGCAGGGCTTGAAGGAAGGTGCTAGCCCCTCCTTCTGCCGCCTCCGCAACTACCAGCCGCACATCTTCGCTGGACAGTTGCATGACGCGGTTGACCCTGACGTTGTGTGCGTTGGGGTCCACCCTAGTCCCCAACTCCCGGATCATGTCCGCGTAGGTTTTGCCTTCCTTCTTTTTTAGAAGAAAGGTCGTTGTGGGGCTGGGCTTGCTTTTCTTCACGCTGTCTAGGGCCTTCCTTTGTGTTTTAGGGGTGACGGCGAGGTGTAGGCCTTGAGCTCGGGCCAGGCACTCGAGAAGTTTTCCGACTCCCCTCTGCTCCCCCTGGCTAGTTATATGGCAGGGGATAGGTCCAAGGCTTCGTGAGCCCACTAGTGCCTTGGCCTTTGTTAACGTTTGATCCAGGAGGTTCTTCTCCTGGATTAACGTCGCATCCTTGGGGAGCCGGAGCGCCACCAGGGCCCTCGTAATAGGCTCGCCGTCGTCCCCGGTCTCGCTTATACGACGGGACAGGACTACGCCTGTCCTGTCTCCCACCTCCCCGGCAATGCCCTGGAATTGACAGGCCATGTTCTGCCATACAGCTTTGTCGGAGGGGTCGTCCTCCCTGGCCACCAGAATCCAAAGGGGACTCTCCTTTAGAATGCTCACTCCGAGGTGTGTTATCCTCGTGTAGACGGCTGGTGGCCAGTCTTCGGTGAGGAATTGTTTGAGGTCCTCCTTCGTGCCGCAGGCGTTTATTAGCGCGTTTATTTTCTCGGCCTGCCCGTCCATTGCACGCTCGCCGGGGGTGCACTGGCACCCGGAGTCGGTAGTCTCAGGAGCGGTCCAGGTGCCGACATCCTTTCGTTGTGTCCTGGCCTCTTTCACGTTAACACGGAGCTGCTCCGCCAGGCTCTTAACCATAGTGTCCAAGTTTTTTCTGTTGGCCGTGTGACCAATCAGCCTATCCACCAACTCCGTAATCTTCTCCAGGTAGTTCCTAGGTGCCGTTTCGCCGAGGTTAGCCGTTTGCTCGCCAGGAGTCGTTACTGCATCCGTCGAGGGTTGCGATGCGTCGGTCCCGCTTTTGTCGCGCTCGTTGGGCGGCGGTTGGCGAAACATGTTTCTTAAGGCCAGTTTTGTTTGAAAGTCAGTAATTGTAAAAATGAGCATTAAAACCTAAGTAGAGATAAAACAATAATTAAGTCAGATAATTAACTAATATACATTTTAAAAGTTAAAATTGTAAATTGTAAATTTAAAAGTTAAAATTTAAATATGTAAAAAAAAAACTGGGATTCGAACCCAAACCGATCTTTCCTCGGTGGGTTCTCCAGTCACCGGTGCTGTCCACTCTGCCACCCGCAACTTCTCCGTAGAGGTAGCTTCGTGCGCACCTGACGGTTGTTGGTGGTATACATACACAAGCACGTTACTACACAGAATGTGCGTGTTCACATCCTACATACACAGGCACGTTAGCTTACAGAGTGTGTGTGCGTGTTCACACCGCTCTGCGCCACTATATGCACGAAGTTGTTCAAAACACCGATCACGTATATACACGGCGTCCCACCGAACAGCTGATGTCACAGGCCTCCCTGTAAACAATTCGGCCTGTAAACAATCGAGCTGCGGTGCCGCCGGTGTTCGTTTTTCGAACGTTTTAGAATCACTGTTAGAAAAGTTGCACTCTGTTTCCTTTGTTCGTCTGTACGCGGCACCGTTAGCGTGTCTTTTCGTGCACGTTGTGCTCCCTGTCGCAGCGGGTTTCCTTTGTTCGTCTGTACGCGGCACCGTTAGCGTGTCTTTTCGTGCACGTTGTGCTCCCTGTCGCAGCGGGTTTCCTTTGTTCGTCTGTACGCGGCACCGTTAGCGTGTCTTTTCGTGCACGTTGTGCTCCCTGTCGCAGCGGCTATCCAGTGCGAGTGGTCAGCCAGTCATGGGCCTCGGGTTCCCGCGCCTTTTAGCCACCTTTCACGGAGAGAAGCCAAAACGTGACCGCACCTGACGACTGCCAAAGGTAGACTCTATATTGTGCACAGTTATTACCACCTTGTGTGCTTCACACTAGGTTTTCACCGGTTATATGACCAGTGCCAATGCTGGTTTCGCTTGCAAGCTTGCCTCAGGTACCACGCAATGAACTATCAGACGGCTCAGCGATCCCTGCACAACCTCTCAACCTGGGACAAACGTCACTTTCGCACATGGCGTTATTTGTTCGTTTATATCCTTGCAAATGCAACTAAATTGTAAAATAATTTAAATTAATAGTAAAAGTTGGTTCAAAATGTATACTTTGGAGTAAATATTTGTCTGCTGGCGAACGTGTGATCACATATCAAACCCGGAAGTCACAGCTGTATCAGGTGACAGCATCTGATAAAAACTTTAATGATCTCGAACCATTTGTGGAAAGGTTGACTCTTTGGCCTAGTCTGTGAATCGGCTTATGTTTAAGAAGTACGGACCATTAATTTTTTTCGAGCGCCAACGGCAAAAAAACTAAGGTCCTAAGTATTTTCTGCACCTGCTAGCCTCTGCTAATATGGAAGCATGACCCGTCTTGCCTGCACCTGCACTGACCATCAAAGATGCTAATGAGCCTTTTTCCATCGTGTTTGGAAGTATCCGTGGGTTCTAGTGTTTGTAGAAAATGCCCGGCTGAACGTGTAATTTGGAGCGGTGTAAATGCTTGCCGGCCCGAACTCAGGGCACATGAAAGGCCATTATGGGCTGACAAGTCTACATGATCGCCGCAGAGACACCTATAGGAAGCAACTAGGTAAACGCCCCGTTGCAGTCCCGCGCTGATGCGTATAAGCTCCAAGTCTAAAAGCGTTCCAATTCGTGAACAAAGTAGACTCCGGCTCTCTGACTACTAACAGCTCGAAGCATAGTCAGCTGCGGAAGCGGCGCCATTAATCAAATCACGTGGCAGTAAGCCATCACAGGCTTGCGGACTTCTAGCATAAGTTTACCAACCGAAGCTGTTTTTGGCTGTCCAGAACATGGACTATCCTCTCTGGAATTAGCTCCTTAAATTGCATATAGTTAAATTTTAATTTTCGCTGCAGTTACGTCATCCGAGAAAAAGGTGTTTAATTACCACATAGTGGTATTTTCGCTTCATTTTCAATGAGAGCCTGACATGTTACACTAACGCGGCCAGCACCAAACTACAGTTCGAGACCAATCTACATGATATATTTTTTTTACGCGTGAACTTTTTGGAATCGTAGACAGGAGTTTCTACAAGCTTTTTGACCCACTTAGTATGCATAAATGAACCGTATAATTACATCAATTGTACAAACAGTTGATGTAATTTATGTTTAGTTGATGTAATAACTCTGGGCAAAAAGTTCACTCAGGGTTGGATATCATCAAACCTGAGTGAATGTTTTGGCAATGTAGTTTTTTTGAGCCACAAGCAGAATTACAATGCATTGATGCAACAAACATACATGCATGCACCTCCCAATTGTTTAAGGAGCTCTAAATGCTGAAATAAAAACATGCCGCTATATAATTGAAACATATGTAATTGGAACTAACCACTTAATGCAATTCCAGTCTTCGTGGCAGCATTTTACACATACATATCCTATGTGTATGGTCCTCTACTGCTACAGCGGTACGCACTCATAATACAGGTTTCTCCATTTTTCTTGTGGTCTGTGTCAAGAGGCAAGATTAGGCTTCGCCATCCCTGGTTCTCTAATTGTTGAAATCTGTGCTCTAATTGACAGTCGCAAACAAATGGCAAACTTAAATAATTTTTTAATTGCTCCGCAAAGTTCGAACTATGGATACGGCATTTTCCAAAGCAACCGTGCTACCGCGGTCAAGCCAAACGTGAAGTAAATTGAGGCCATGATTTAAGGCTCTGACTGTGCCAATTCAATGAGGTCACACCAGTGGGAAAAACAGCGGAATCAAATTATTGTCTAATTGCTTCGCCCATGTAGACACGTAGTGCTGTTCCGCCGCATTATCAGAACGCTGATAATAACTTACCTATAACAAGTTTAAAGCCTGAGTGAGGCATTGCGCGAAAGAAGGAAACGTGAGATAGTAATGTATATATATATATATGCCGTGTGGGAATCAGCCCAACTGTAGCCAAAGTCAGCGACTCATGGACCTGAGAGAAGCCCAACCGATGCACTGATTAGTCCAACCATGTCTGCTAACAGATGTTGTTGATATATTAATGATTGCTTGTTTGTTTATTCACTTCTTCGTAGATGGATCATTAGTGCACACATAGGTACACAAAAAACAAGCCTGGGCCCGCGTACGGCTTTCGCAAACCGGCGAGCCGACTATTCGGGTGCAACTCGACCCTCTGTCGCAATCCGTGCCGAGCTTAGGAAGTTCCACGTATTGTTTGCCTAATACTTTATCCATTTCGCCTTCTCTCGACGGCAACAACAACAGCAACAACAGCAACGACAACAGCAACAACAGCAACGACAACAACAACAACAACGACAACACGTTTATTGTCTATACGAGGAACAAGGTGGATGACCGCGCACCAAACTGCGGCTACGAGTTATGTCCAAAGCAACCAACGGATTATTCCCTCCGCTGATTCGAGCGAAGCGAACATTACGCAGACTGATTCGAGCTGGTCGGCTAATGTTTGTAATGTTCGAGCTACCGAGCAGAGAAAGATATATCTGTGGGCGGTCTTATGTCCCCCGGTGGGCGGTAGTTCTTGTGCTGCCCCTTGCTAGGTATCAACCGATGAGCCTGACTCTAATATATGCGTATGTCATATCGCTTACCACAGGAGTTAAGCGTAGGGTCGGACCGAATGTACTTATCGCACGTCAAAGCTTACAAGATTGAGGTTAAAAATATACTCGTGGGGATTGATTACTCATACGCAGTTACGCAACAGCGTCCTGCTTCTCGTTTATGTTACGCTAAGATGGGGCAATGTGCGCGCCCAGCGAAGGCTGCTGGACAAGAAGGTGCATTCCGTCGGATAAGTCGTCTCCGCTACGTATATATTTTTTAAACGTGTGAATCATACTGAATCATGAATCGAACTGTATCGAATTATCAGATTCGTCAATTTAAACAAAAATTTGTTTATTATCACACGTGTTGTGTAGAAATAGTACAGTTAAAATATGTGCGTATGTTTACATACACACATTTAGTCATATAAACAAATAGATATGTAAAACTATGAAGTTATGACGTGGGCCTGGTTCTCTAGACTGGCTAGCGAGGGGACTAAGCTACAGGAGGTAGCATGGTATCTACCGCATGGTAGTTTGCAACCAAGGCACACGCATGAGTCGGCGGGATCATGGAACCCGGGGGTCGCGCACAGCATATGGTGAAAACCGTGCACGGCGAACCTAGTCACCACATGGCGGTTAGACCGACTCGGCCCTTTCCATGCCTGGTTTTGCATTGCTCCGGTGCTGAGGAAGTTGACATCGATTTCGGCAAACTTGCACTCCCACATTTTAAGGACATTGACGTAATTGGGGGATGCCGGCAGGTCAAAGCGTCGCCTTAGCTTCTCGACGAATAAAGGGGTGTCGGTGAGGAGATATACAAGTCTGTTGCGTGCTGAGCGATGGAGGCCAAGGACTCGCTTGAGGTAAGCTGCCTTCAGGTTATTTAGGTGCTCGAGGCAAGCTTGAGTGAGATCATTCCAGATAATTTCGATGCCGTAAGCGGCCATTGGAGCAATCTTTAAATCGAACAGCCTTAATGCCGTTGGAATGGACAACAGGTGCGGCTTTCTAATTGTGGTCATCGCGACCAGCGCTATTCTGCATCTTTCCTTAATATGTTGCAGGAAACAGGTGCCAACTGTATCGAATTATAGTGAATGAATAAACGAAAGGTCAAACTTCGTGACACGACAATGCCAGTCGTTCCAACCAGTGCGCTTAATTTATACTATATGTTTTTGTATGTATATAAAACAACAACGGAACGGTTACGTCGTCTAAACGAGAGCACTGTCCTAGAAGCCACTGACTCAATTCCTTAGGGGCATTGAGTCACCTTCAGAAAATATCTGCATCGTATCAGGCGGGCTCTGTCGGCAGTATGCACACAGCCCCGTGACTCAGGAAAAGAAGACGACGTCAAACACACTTTCGAATTATGCACAGCTTTCACTGCTAATAGGACGCAGCTGATGCGGTTCTTTGACTGGGAACTTCCTGTAACTTGTGCAGGTAAATGGTGCAGTCACTTATGTGCGACGCCCATAGCTAGAAGATTATGAAGCATTTTGTCGCGCTCATCATTAAACGGAAAGCTCTGGTACAGACCGCGATGTGCGCTTTGGCCACATCGAACCCTAAACAAAAAGTAGGAGTTGAAGTGGTACAAAAGAACGGTTCCAGCTCCTTGCCTCGTTCTGAGGTCCTTTAGTGAGAGTTTCAGTGGGTACTATGCACCTCGGCACCTGCGTTGAATACCATTTGTTTTTAATTGAACGAGGGTATAAATAGAGTTTAGAAGAACTGGTTGTATATCAAACTAGCCAGTAAATGAATTATGCCAGAATAATTGACATTAAAGTAGTTATTGTCCAGCCTAGCTGAGATGGTAGCTATACCAGTAATAAATAACGTGTCCAATAACCTGCAAAACAGTCCATGCACGATAGGTGCCTCCCTTTTTTCGATATATTTGTCATACATGTGCACACAAGAAAGCAAAGGCTGTTTTTTCCAGCCAGGCAGATAATTGTCACGGTTCTGTTTATGCGATCTACTTCTTATAATAATATCAAAAAGTCACAGGAACAAATGCTTTACACTTACGAGTCGTGTTTACAAAGATCTAACTAAACTTTTCGGGCTAACCCTCAGCCAAGATTTAACGTCCACATGACTGCTTTTCGCATTGCTTCATAGACGGACCCCATAAATAGAAATGTGCGACGGTGGGACTCGAACCGCTCAAACCCGCGCACCTATGTGTCTTTTCCGGTTGCGAGGCGCAGGCGAATGCACTACGGGCTCGACATTTACAACGATCTGCAAACTGTCGAAATGGTAAGGAATCGAACACGAGCTTCCACTTGCGTTAGCCGTATTCCTCACCAGTATGCCTATTATTATCAGTATTATTTGCAAATAGACAAAGTAAATATTATTTTCATAACAACATGCTTATTAAGGGGGTAAGCGGCGTTGAGAAATATCTGAACTTATACGTGAGGCTCTATTATGCAACTGTCAACAGTAGAAACAAGCGACTGGCAGAGAGATTTTTACATAGGGAAGTGTGTAGATGTTTTTTTTTATAGTTTTAGGTTTATTCACCATGAATTGGTAGCATAGTACAATAGTTCACATATAATTTTGTAGGCTAAGAATATCGTTGACGCTTGATTGCAGTGACGATGTGTCAATGAACGAGCAGGTGAGTATGTGGTAACGTCCGATATTGCACTCTCCACAATATTTACATACGCACTCGTCGATTTCATAACAGTTTCCGCCTAAGCATAGAAGGTGGTGGTAACCATGCCATGTTGTTCGGCATATTATAGATTTGTTTTTTTTGTGATGATAGTTTCCATTTATTGCTGCCAAAAGCAGGACCTTTGACATAGCGACCCATTACAAATGCCCTGTTGCGGTTTTCTCTATATTCTCTGTAGGTTTCTAAAATGTGTGTACTGAACGGTATCTTGTCCAGTACTAAATATTCTACTAGTGTGCGTTCGTGGCATAGTTCTAGTGCGAGCGTTGCCGATGCGTTCTTCGGCAAGCCTAATGTGCGCTTTATGAAATAAAATTTTATTTTATCTATGCTTTTAAGGTCTGACATTGTAAGATAAGGGGCAATTGCGTGAAGGCAGTTTTTATTCTAAACAATTTTAGCGCGATGTTTAGTTCTATGTCAGTAACGCTACCCACTAGAATGGTAGCCGCGGTGGCCTTGTTACGCATTTCCTCTATATGTCTGCAGATGTTTAGAGAGGGTTCGACTTTGAATCTTTCCTGCACCTATTTGGTTCCTCGTTGATATAGGTCCCCCTTTCGACCCAGTCCTAGAGCTGACAAAGAAAGGTGCATAATCTCACGTAAAAAAACAACTTGCAATTACTTTTGTTGCCATAACATAAGCTTTTTCTCTAGACTTCGAATCGACCGGCCCGGGCCAGCAAGCGTGAACCAAAAGAGATGCTCAATTAGAAGAAGGCGGCTACTTCTACGCGGAAAGAAGGCGGTTATTCCTATGCGGAAATAACACAGTGTTCGAAAATAGACCTAGCTAATAGATCTGTGTAACTACCACTCACTTTCACCCAGTTACTGCCAAGTGCCGATGGATAAGTGCGTCTACAAATCTGCAACGTGTGCAATAGTATCTATATGCACATATTCGCATGCATATATAGGTATATTGGGTCATCTCATTAGACGTGCGTAGCTAGGCGAGAGGTTATTAAATCGTATGTCCCTGGTCTCGTCGCAACTGCACGTTCCCTTACGACATGCCATAAAGTAAGGTTGGGTTGAAGCCGGGGAAACCGATGGAAGGTGAAATTGTGTGTGACGTTTGTGATCATTCGGAGAAGCGCCAACCGCGCAATACGGACGTAGCAACTTTTACGCCGACTCGAGCTATGGTTTATCACTCTGCGTAGAATCGGGCCAATTTCAATCTCGAAAAGGTTTCCAGGATCTGATCTAGCTTGTAGTGCTATCTAATGCCCACATTGTCGTAAGTTTTTTAAGTTAATTTTTAAAGATTAACTGTAAGAATGCGTAATGTACAAAGTCGTTGTTAGAGCCACGGTAGTGTGTGACTCACAAACCCACTAAAATCCCGAGTCCCTTTTTGTGTAGGTGTGGTACTGTATTTTCAATATTTCTAGCCACTTTATCTTGCCTTTAAAGCGACGGTTATTTCTACCTCCGTGTTTAATTCTGCGAACGCTTTCTACCATAAACCAGGATTCACGATCCTTGAGGAGAGTGTCTACAAAGATTTGACATGCTAGGGAGCTTCCCAGTCTTAGGTTCCGCGACAGCTCTCGCTCAGTATATATATATATATATGTATACAGGGTGTCTGGATTTTTTTTAATCGTCGTAAGGAATTGTAGAGCTCGTTAAACCAAATACTTCCAATAGAACATGGTCTCTAAGAAGTCTTGTTTCGGAATGAGAGTTAAATTACAACAATTTGTGACACTAGTATTTTTGCCCGACATAGGAGTATAAAATGTGCTGTTGCAAGACAACCAGTCCACGTAGACAGAAACTAA
Organism: Dermanyssus gallinae; assembly: GCA_003439945.1. NCBI lineage: Eukaryota > Metazoa > Arthropoda > Arachnida > Mesostigmata > Dermanyssidae > Dermanyssus > Dermanyssus gallinae. The sequence continues at coordinate 146,321 of QVRM01003556.1, read as the reverse complement.
GCACATCGTCGTATTCCTGAGAAAATTCAAATTTTTTTCTGAAGAACATACAAGGCCGGTCAGAAGATGCGACACGGTCGTTTAGAAGAGAATTGGCCAAAAATGAAGTGCTTTATTAGCCTATATGCAAAATACCTCAAAATCATTACTCTACGACCACTCACGGCGCTCAAACCTAAGACGTTCAGGCAGATGCGCATTTCGATCACTTTGGTACCAAACGTATGGCAATGAGAGCCGTGGTTGCGGAGTAATTACGATTTTTCGGCGGGATGTCGAGATTAATGGCATGTAAAATGACTGTGCAGCGACGTTCACTACCGCCGACGTGTCGCGCGACAGCCGCAGCGCGTCGCCGCACAGTGGTTGTCTAGCAACAGCACATTTTATGTTCCTATGTCAGGCAAAAACACTAGTGTCACAAATTATAGTAATTTAACTCTCATTCCGAAACGAGACTTCTCAGAGTCCATGTTCCATTGAAAAAAATATTTGCTTTAACGAGCTGTACAATTCCTTACTACGATGAAAAAAACTTTTCCAAACACCCTGTATATATATATAGAGAGAGAGTCAAACGCGCCGTTTTCCACGGCCAGGATAGTCTCTGCTCGTGGGCATTTTATCCATAATTCTGCACTCATCGATGTTCTCCATCAATACGGTCTCTGGATATGTAGTGACCCACAAACTCCCACCTTTATTGTGGACTCGCGTGGACCAACACCCAACAGCTCGCAAGCTCGTCCCGGGACGTCGGCAATTGACATATTTGCGATTTCATTTTCGAAAGATAATGTGGTATTCAAAGGGTATGAATATCTGACGGTTACAGGTCTAAAGAAACACGTACCCGTCTCTATTGATGTTTCGTTGACTACGCCAGCTACAACTTCTAGCAGGCAAGGTGTCTCTAGGAAGATCAATATTAAGTTGCTCCTAGAGAGCCTCGCAAAGTTGGATCCTCAATCCATTAAGTCCAAGCCGCTATCTTATGTCGTCGACTTCGTTTCAACGGCAGTGGTGGAGTCAGCCAGCAAATCGCAGAATTTCAAACGGAAATTGGCTAAGTCTGCTATCAGTATCGAGGACAGATTGGTCAACTCGGAACGCTTACTTAGACTTGCGCAAAAAATATCGGTCCCTTACGTCAACAAAAAAGAAAGATTTCTTCATAAAACAGGAACAACGGTTAGTGATGGAAGCACAGGAACGACCCTACCTCGCCGCTCAGACAGCGCGAGTGTGCCGCAGTTGCACAATTTCTGGAGATGTGCTTTGTTTACATTTCGAGGGCATGTTTGCCTCTACCAATACAGTGCCCCGGGAAATCCCAGTGGCGGCAGAACCTGACGAGGAATTTGAGAAGGCTCTAGTAGCTTCTCTAGAAGCACCCGCCAGCTACAGCGAGGTTTTAGAGGCTATTGGTCAAGCTAAAAGAAATAAAGCTTTCGGTCCCGACCTTGTCCGAAACAAACACCTCAAAGACACCCCTTACATTTAGCCTATTCTCCTTGAAATATTCAATAGATGTCTAGATGAGGGCTATGTCCCGGAAGCATGGCGGGAGTGCATCCTTAAGGTCATCCCAAAAGGAAAGGGTGATCCTACTGATGTCCGATCCTGGAGGGACATTGCCAAGAAAAGTTGTATTTATAAGATTTTGGCATCGGTGCTCACAAAACGCCTTTCTATATTCTTTTATCACCGTAACATAATACCACAAGAACAGCATGGATTCCGTCAAGGAAATTCGGTTATAACAGCATGCACGAAGTTATTATCCGAAGTGAAAAGAAGCCTGAAACTTCATAAATCAAGGGGAAGATTTCTATATGCCTTATTTGTCGATCTGAAGGCCGCTTTTGACACTGCTCCGCGAAATGTTGTACTCCAGAAGCTCGCTAATGCAGGTGTTGGCCCCAAGACACTAACCCTAATCGCCAGCATTCTTCAAGCAAACGAGATAATCCTTGACGATTCGATCTGTGAGCATGAGCCCGTTGTCCAGACCACAGGTTATGCTCAAGGTGATAATCTTAGCCCTCTGCTTTTTTCTACCCTTCTCAGCGATCTGCCGCCAATAATTCACATAGAACACGATGCGGTCGGCATCATACTATATGCTGACGATATCGTCATGTACAGTCGTGACAAGTTGAAGTTGCAGCGAAGCATACGCACCCTGGAGGGGTACTGCGAGAACAATGGCCTTGAGAATTACGCCGAGAAAACAAAAGCTATCAAATTTAGACCCGAGGGACCGCTTGCTTGGTCCGATCGCTTGAAGCTTAGTACTGGTGCAGTCGAGTTCGTTAACACCTTCTGGTACCTTGGGGTTAACTTTTCGATGAAGGGCACAACCTTTGGACAACACATCGCCGAACGAACCAGAAAAAGTCTAGTCGCGATGTCTACAATCGAAAAGCCCTAACAATTATCCCTGACCACACTAAAAGCACTTTTTGACCTGAAAGTTGCTTCGGTGGCGGCCTACGGCATCCAGGTCATATGGAAACACCTCAGCCTATCACAGCTAGAAAAACTAGATAAGGTTAAGCCTACGTTCTTCAAGCTAGCCATTGGGTTGCCACGAAATGCGAAAAACCGTCTAGTTTACCTTATGACTTCTACTCAACCACTTATAGAAGATCTAGTAACTAGATTCCGTCTCTCAGAGACCGCTGCTCTTATTCAGTTAAGAGAAAACTTTATGAAGAAAGTTCGAGCAGTTCCCGGAAGCTTCTTTAATTCGCCAGCAGTGGTCACACAGAACTGGCAGAGACTACTACAACCCGACCGACATCTCGTGACCCGCTATTCACTTCACGGGTTTCACCATAAACTCTGCCATCGAAGAGGCTTCCACGATCCTGATGTCGGCTGTTTGTGCCGTTTATGTAACCAGCCGTGCTCTATCTACCATCTCGATACCTGTCAGAGAGCTATTTCTCTTACACAGTTAGCTCGATGATATTTTATTACTTATCTACAAACATGTGTTTTATTACAATGATCTATATATATATATATATATATATATATATATATATATATATATATACATACCATACCATACATATGGTGAAATAAATAAATGATGATGATTTTATTCATAATTGAAAAACTGTGGGTGTTTTTTAGAAATAGACGCACTGCCTGTGAGGGGACCGCATCTGGGCGTAGCGCTTTGTTTGGCCATATACGTTTAGCTACGATTCTAATCTCTTTGGTTGGGATTGGCTCAAAGATAAGATCTAAAGCACCGGCAGCGGCCGGGGTCTGCGGGAAGAGCGCAGTTATAGTCGGTCGGGAAACTTCTACTGGTAGGGACAGTGGTGCATAGCGCATTTTGTTACGCACAATCTTGTATCCTTTGCCGCAACGGTTTTCTTCGATTTGCTCGCACAATGAGTTCCAGCGGTCTTTATTACTATTCTTAAGTGCCTTATGTAGGGCTCTTTGTGCTTCTCTTTACTCGTCGTTCTATGACCGCGGGTGTCATGCTGGAGTCTGGTTCTTCGAGGAAGTCCTCGTATTCCTGTAAGGTGAGGTTGGGGTAAATGACACTGAGTAGATCGCGAAGTCGGAAGTGGTAGTAATAAAAAAATGCGTGCCTCTCCCCACTGACGTGGGCATGGTCTTGTGGGGAGTACCTTGATTAAAGAGAAGTTGCTACCAGCATCGGGTCTAGGTTGAGAGAGCTGCATTAAAGGGGCCTTGGAGAGTAGCAGGAATTTTATGCTATTTTTAGCCACAATATTAGACAATTGGCCGTACGCTCTTGGCGCTCTATAGGGGTTTATTTACATTTACACTATTTTAGTGTTGCGAGCTATTTTGTTTGCGGTTTTCTCGGAGGTTCGTGACCCGTTGTCTGTATGGTGGGCATTGCGTCGTAGTTGCGCTGTGTCTTTCTATGTTACACACATAGCACCTAGCATTGGCCGTGTGCCCCTTTGCAACGTGTCCTTATCCTCTGCATTTGAAACGGCGGTAGGGTTGGTCGAGCTGCAGTACAGTCCCGAACCTCATGGTTAAAGCCTAGATACCCTAAGCACTATAGTACCGAGACCATTTCATCTATGCGGTACCGTTCCAACCAATATGAATATGTCTGTGTTGTAAGAGCCCTTGAGCTTGCTCGAAGGGCAGTTTAGCAATGCATGAATAATTGTTTCCTCGGGGTTTCCTTTGGGGCCCAAGGCAAACGTCTCAGATTATAACAGCCTTGGTCTGTGAGGGTTTTGTCTGTAGCTGTTTCTCGCCATGCAGTATTAAGGCAAACGTACTAGGCTCGGTTAATCAACCTTGCTAAGTGTTTGGAAATCTGGTGTGTTCCTATGAACGTTTCCAAGTGAAGTCATTGTTCATATGTATAAATATATAAATATCAAAATCCGTCTGAAATGTGCCAAAAACAAGGGCGATATTAAACCGTTTGCACGTCCTTATTGTTCCCATTTGTAAATCTATATTTAGAGTTTCTCTCATGTCACCTTTGTACCGGTTGTCACACAGACACAATAAGGCTAGGTTCATAACAGTTGTTCGCCTGACACATGCAATGGTGGTAGTCCGACAAATTGACGTTTGACTTTTTGCCCTATTTTTTTCCATTTAATCTAAAGTCCTTTCTATTAACTACAGTTTGGACGTTGCGCGCCTCTCTGTGCCCTTAGAAGCCAGTAAAGCTGTCGAGCTGAACGGTAGGTTGTCGGATACGAAGTTGTAGTGTCTAGCCAACTCCATAACTGGCCGGCGACCGTTACGAGTTCGCCAGTCTTTCGCTCAAACATGAGCCCCAAAATGAGGTAACTCCTCAACACCAGGCCCCGAACGTCGAGCTTGCACCTCACCACCAGTCACCGTAGTGCCGCTAGGTACTCACCGTTGTCTTCACCAGCAACGGCTGCCGAGTTCGTCGTCGGCAACGGCTGCTCCCGTGCGTCCCTTACATCTCCGTTAGCTTCGTCACTATCCTGACGTAGTCGCCTCGCCGTCTTCCTCCGGCTCCGTGCCTGGCGCCATTTCTTCCACGGCGTTGTTGGCCGGTCCATGGATGGCAGAACCGGAGGTGGGGGTGGCCGACCTGTGGCATTGTTGCGCTGCCTTTTTTTCATTCTTCCGGGTCCTGTCGGCTGCGCCAGTTGTAGTATCCACCACCCTAACGACCGGACGGGACCGTTACGAGTTCGCCAGTCTTTCGCTCAAACAACACACGTCCTCTGCCTGGCTCGCACCAACGACTATTGATTCCTCTATTCTCATGCCTCCTTATATAGTCACAGATTGCCCGCGCATTTTGAGTTTCCGCGTCTTCGCTAGTAGGGTGGCGGCATCTTCTAATTGGCGCCATGTATTTAGCTTGCTTCGGCATTGTATCCAAGCGACGCGGTCTATGCCCGCGCTGCTTAACGGACACTGCTATCCTACAGAAGTCTTCTGAAAGATATAGCTTAATGCACACTCATGCTACTTTGTTGTTGTGTTTGGGTAAAACAGTAGCAATTTTTTGCCGTGTCTAGGTAAAACTGTCGCCATGTTATGGTCATATCTATGAAAAATGTAGGTGCTCTTGTGCCTTCCCGGAAATGATCAATTCGTTTGCGACAACGTGTGTTCTGCTTTAAGGTCACGAAGAGCCAAAGAGGGTAACCTGCTATCTTTATCACAACAAGAAATGCACAATATCACAACAACCGCCACTGTCGCTTCCTCTTCAATACCGACAACCTCTGACCCCCCCCCCGTTTGCAACCGGCGCAAATTTTGGAGGATATTCAAGCTATTATGGGACAAATCAGGTTGATTCGAATCGTACCAAAGTCAGTAAGGAGACAAGTGGCCAAAGCTCTTACCCGTGTACTCTCAGCAGTCTCATCTGATAACGACGTCGAAGCATGGTATGGTCTTTTCTCTTTTGCACCCGTGGTCCTTCGTCTTCCCCGCGCCCGCAACGACGCTTCATCCCTCTCAGTCATAATACGCAACAATCTCCGCGATTTCTCCCAAGGTATGCGTCTGTCAGACGTGATTGCCAGCTCTCATGCCTTGTTTCAACTCCTAAACCATTCAGGAATGATACGGTGCGGCAGTCCATTATTAAACTCTCCGAAGGAGATGTTTCTGGCGCCGCCAGACTTATCGTTTCCACAGATACGATAACGCCCGGCATTGACCGTATAGAGGCTTTGCGAGAGCAACACCCATTAGCTCCCGAGGACCTAGAATGGCCGACACTGACCAGAACCCCTATGCCCTACGTCACATCAAAGGAAGATATTCAGGTGGCTATTAAGAGCTTCTCTAAGAGCTCCGCCGCAGGGCTAGACTTTATGAGACCGCGGCTATTAATGGACCTTCTTTAACCGTCCCTCAACGACGTCGCCGCTAGCCTGCTCTCCGCATTGGCAAAGGCTGTAGACATTCTTCTTTGGGGCAACCCCCCTACTTGCCTTCAATCGTTGATATTCGGCGCAAGACTATTTGCCCTGAAGAAAAAGTACGGATCGGTACGTCCGATTGCTTGTTCGTCTACGCCACGCAGGCTCGCCGCAAAAATCGGATGTAACCATAACAAGGCCGTTATTTCTCTCGATTCTCGCGAACGTTCAGGGGTTCTTGTGTTGCTCGATTTTAGAAACGCTTTTAACAGTATGAGACGCGATCATCTGATGAAGGTCGTTGCATCCCACGCCCCTCATCTATTGCACCACGTCGGGCTGGCTTATCGGCATCCTTCCCATCTGGTCCTGCCTGAGCATGTTATTTCGTGCGCCACCGGACTGCAGCAGGGAGACCCCTTAGCACCACCTCTGTTTTGTCTGGGTATTAAGGATCTGGTAGATTCCTTCAAAAGCCCGCTGAACCTCTGGTACCTTGACGATGGCCTACTGGGAGGAAACGTTCATACAGTAGCGGAGGACATTCGACGGGTCCTTAACTTTGGTGTAATATCTGGGCTGGAGTTAAACCTTGCCAAATGTGAAGTATGCACCCTGGGCTCTACCGGTGAGGCTTTCCCAGATATACAGTTACTTCGAGACCTCCTGCCCGGCTGCAAGGTGACTGTCAAGGACGATCTGAAGCTACTCGGTGTACCACTTTGTCCCGAGGGCTTACAGCAGCAATCGAGCGCTGGAGATTAAAGCTGGAAAATGCCGCCGCTCGCCTTCCTCTTCTAGGAGCACACCGGGGACTTTTCTTACTCAGGTCTCCTTTCTCTTCCTTGAGACTCATCCACCTTCTTCGAGGAGCTGACCTATCCAATCGGGTCGACGACTTGCAAGCGCTCAACGAGTTGACACTGTCTACCCTCGAGGCTCTGCTCAACACATCTTTACCACCTAGCGCACGGCAACAGGCATTACTGCCCGTCTCTCAAGGAGGCCTCGGGGTTCCGAACTTACAGAATTTGGCCGGTCCTGCCATAGTCTCCTCCATGCTAAGCGCAGAAAACAGGGCAACCCCCCTTTTAGATACAGCAGGAGTTGGCCAGTTTAGAAGCCGCTTAGCCCAGCTTCAGGAGAACCTTGAGGCCCGGTGCGGTGGCAGGCCTGAAAACATACTATCTCAACATGACTGGAGTGCCCCTTTGCACGCTGAAGTACAACGACGGCTCTTTAATGAAGCTGCCGACGACACGATCAGAGCTCGCCTAAACGCCGTTTCCGCCAAGGATTCAGGCGCCTGGTTACACGCGCTTCCCAGTGCACCCATAGGCACCCTTCGTGACGACGAGACGATTCGTATAGCAGTAGGCTATCGTGTATCATCAGCGCAGGCCGACGCCCTCGACATGCCGCTATCAATGAGACCTTCAGCAGAGCCCTCAGATCATGCGGTCGTCCGTGCATCCTCAAACCCCCGGGCCTCTGCGTAGAGGACGGCAGGCGTCCAGACGGGATGACACTTACACCATTCGAGCGAGGCAAAATGCTGGTTTGGGATGCAACCGTTACCGACTCTTTAGCACCTTCTATGGTCGGTGGCGGCGCATCCAAATACTCATCAATTGGGTATCCCCACGAATTCTGGCCACTTGCGTTTGAGACCATGGGTGGTCCTGGTGTTCGGACTAGACAGCTGATCCGCAAAGTCGGCACTTTGTTAGATCAGTCAACCGGTGATAACAGATCGTCGTCCTTTTTTAAACAACGTCTGGATCTCGACATACAACGTGGAAACGCGGCCTCCGTTCGGGGCACACTTCTGAAGTGGTCTCGGCCTAGCCTAGACGAGGCGGACACGTGATAGTCACAATACATACCCGCTAGGCACACTGGCTTAGCTAATCTCTTGTAATATGTGTCCCACAAACATAATATAATATACGAAAAATAAATATGTTTGAAAGCTAATAAAAAAAAAACAAGAAATAAGCTCGCAGAGTCACTTTGGACCAGGCCTGCTGTCTGTCGCATTGGGTGTTTAATATAGTCGACTCAGTTTTTGACTGTGATGCAGCTGTGTTGTAGCAGCGCATTATAAAGTCGATGCATGCAGAAAATCCGCTCCCTTGTTTTTGTGCCTTTGTTCTACGGGCTTTCGCGCAAACTTTACTACATCATGCATTGCAATACTATATGCATAAAAAAATCGCATTTAGCAGACAGTAGGCGGCCTATCTGGCTAGGAAAAAGAACCAACACCTTTCCTCGCTGCAAAACGCAAAACGAAATTCGTCGCATTATTACTGCGCGGCCCTTGTTGTTGACATGGAACCTGAATGTTGATGTCGTTCCGCTATCGCTGCCATGCCGACGTTTGATCTTGGACTGAGATGAGTGTCAAGATTGCCAATCCCTTTATGACGTTAACAATCCGAGAACGTTAGAGACGGAAAGTGGCGCCCAACATGCAAACGCTGTTTCTAAGCGTTTCGTCTGGTATTTGTGTATCAATTTAGATTATGAAGAACTTATCCTAAATCAACACAAGTAGCGTAAATAGGAGAGAAAACCTTACACGGAAATAAATTGGTTGATGGATAGCTGAGAAGATTTAGACAAAGATCATTAACTCAACACCACCGTAATTTTTGGCGTAGCTTCCAATGCGAGTGTAATTTGAAAATTTTGGAACATAGTAAGCCGATTTCTGCAGACTGACTCTCTTAATATCGCGTTTGCATAGATAAACTGCCTTAATGATCGACAGTGAAGACAGAGCACCACAGTGTCTATCTTGCTGTGCACATATTCATATAAATAGATGATACAAATACTGTAAACAGTACTGACGCCGATATTTCGTTCGATAAATGTGTCTCAGTGTTCGATATATATGTATTTAACAGGGTGTTCCTAAATGAAGTACACACATTTTGAAAGGCGGTAGCATTTGTTAAAAAACATGTTTTCCACAATATATTAGGGGTGAAGGAGGGTATATATATAAATATATATATATATATATATATATATATATATTTATATATATATAACTATCTATACTTAACAGGGCTCATTTTGGTACCATTTTGATGGTGGTTCGACTCGACATCGGATGGCGCTCTACCAAACAACTCTCCACCCGCAATAACGCCTTTTCTGAGTCCCACCATTCACATAAATTAGACAAAATATCGTGTTTTAGTTTCACTCCTAAACAAAACAGCTGGGACCCCATTTCTTTAAAAAAAAATTGAACAAAGTCGTCCATCCCCTCAATAAGTGTACTTTATCTTGGAGCATATATATATATATATATATATATATATATATGTACAATAGCAACATAGCGAGAATATTCATTCGGTCCATATATATGCAGCCAGAGGCTGACTTCAATGCCCCATTGATAAGAAAAGCAACACTAATTAGAATCCTAGTGCGAATCGGTGAACCGGTGCGAAAAAAACAATAGATTTACAAACAGATGTCGGACACGCGTACAACTTTGCAGCGTTTGCCTTTGAATTGCTGACCCTAAAGCCCCGTGACGAAAGGATCTCGTAATCGCATTTGCACCAACTTAAATAACAACACAGGAAATGAAAAATGGGGCGAGTCTTTTAGACAGACAATGTCAACTTTGATTCAACGAGGCAATGCAGTAGCGGTAGCCCTGGCCGGCGACTGACGCGTAAGTCATAGTAGTTACATAAATTTGCCAACGGGCTAATAAATGCGTGTTCAGAGTTTTAATTACAAAAGATAGAGCACCTCGGGCCTACACTGGTCAGAATTGCTAAGTTGGCCGCATCGATGCACTTTGCTAAGTTTTTCTCTATGCATGCCTTCGTTGAGCGCATTGTTCACATAGGACGTGTCGACTTCTTGAGTTTGTAGGGGCGATCATCGATGAGCCGATAATGTATATTAGCTGACCGGCTCAAAGAAAATCCATTACAAAGCGTCAAACACAACATGGAACCAACGAATAGAGGGGAAAGATCTAGAAAGCTTCCACACGATGGTGTTCATGACCACCTCGGAGGCGCACCTCTGGAGAGCTCCTTCACGCTGGTGGTGGACCACCATGCAGTGCGCACATCCGCTATGAATGACGTCCACCCAATGGACGTTAAATGGGCTGCAGGATCCAAGAGGATCTGGGAGGCAGGAAGCGCTGCTCTGGGTTACGCGTCTGACAGACATTAGATACAACATGGCAATGCGCGAAAAAACGTGAGACTAAGATGTGAGAGACGTGAAAGTTGTAAGAGAGTTATATTTGGAGAGCGAGAATGCGAGAGAGGGAGAGAGAGATAGAGAGAAAGCTAGAGAAAAAGAGAAGACTCTGGTAGACGTGATTCGTGTCTGTACGCGTACAAGTGTACCAATAAATCTTTATTGATGCCTCTACCGCTCCGGCGCCCCCGTCGGTACCATCACATCCGCTATTCACTTGGGCTAGAGAAATAAGGATCTGTAACGTGTCCCTTATGGGGAGATTATTCACTCACTCTGTCTCTATTTCTGAGCTACTAGCCATCCTACCGTTGCTTGGTTAATACGACAACAGTCCAATACGCCCAATTGAACGTAGCGCAGCTCAGTCGCACCAATTTTGCACCCCTCGCAGTAAGCGTGGAATAATCGAAGGATTGTCATAATGTCGTTGGTTTGCGTCTTTCTCTCTCTCTAGTAACAATGACACTGCGGGCAGCGGGCCGGGTGGAGAGATATAACAGGATAGGAAGCAGCAATAAGCCATCGCATCCTGGCTGCCCACCGTATGATTCCATGATACTCAATCGAGAGACTGGGCTCGATTCCGCTCGTTTCTTGCTGCTGCGTCGTCGTCGTCGTCGACTGTACCCTTTCGGACACACAAAACTCACTACAGGATATTAATGATGATGATGCTGACGGTGGTAGCGTTCCTTATGTAGACAATAGTTATGACGTCGAGATCAGCGAGATAACTGAACGACTATCTTGGACCCTTGGACTCCAATTAACGACTAACTAGCTCTTAAGTTGCGCTGGGTAGCCACCATTATCATAAACCACATCATTGTTAACTAGAACCAATAGTTTCTGGTTAACAATGATGAAGCCGCCGTCGCAGGCCGGCTTTATCGTTCACTGATACCGGAGATCACTTGATATTCAATGCACACATGACCATAATAAATTGTGGCGCACACTCCTTTTGTGTGACAATGAAGGTGACTTTGCGTTATGTTATCACGTGATATTTATGCGAAGGCAATGTTTAGCCAGCGTAACTACCCGTAAGGCTTTGGATACAAGTGAATGTCATTATTAGATTGATATATTTATTTTTCGTATGTTACATTATGTATGTGGGGCACATATACGGAAGCTTAGCTATGCCAATGGGCCTAGCGAGTGTGTATTGTGACTATCACGTGTCCGCTTCGTCTAGGCTAGGCCGAGACCACTTCAGAAGAGTGCTACGAACGGAGGCTGCGTTTTCACGTTGTATGTCACGTGAGTGTTACAAAGTCGATAGTAGTCCTGAAATTGCTCCATCGGATTATCATCTGTTTCGGTCCCTGCAAAATCCCCTTATTGGCAAGGACTTCAATTTTTTGGAAGGTGTTAAAACTTATATAGACCATTACATCAGAAGGCAGGACCCACTTTCTAGAGGAATGGAATCCTGAGCTTGCCTAAACGTTAAGCTAAGGTAGTTGAACAAAGTGGGTAATACGACATTCAATGAAAAAAACTTTACGTTGTAACGACATGTGTCTTCAAAAATAGATTAAAAATCCGAACGGACCGATGGATCAACCTAATATATACGAAAAAAAATTATATATATATATATATATATATATGTGTTCCCCACTATAATATCGTAATACCTATGGCTGCAAGTCTTAGATTGCGCATTCTATCTGCACGCGTACGATCTCTGGATGATACTTCTCTTATATTGGAGTAACTCTGACACGTAAACTCAGATTGACACACGTAAGAAAAAAAAGTAAAGGCGGGTGCCACCATGATACTGCTAGTAGAATATCGGTAACAGTTCAGAGTTTACCATCAAGATCGCGTTTAACATGTTCAAGATAAATGCTCGATGTCACAATGCTAGATGTCTGACAGGGAAGAGCCTAAAAAACTGGTGCGAGTGTGAAATACATTTTTGCATGTTTGACTTAAATTCTACTATATTAATAACCATGCTGCCAATAAATAACGAATAAATATATCTAATAATACAATTTTTGCACCATTGTTTTTATTATTAATATTATTACAATCCATTTTAGAACCCATCCAGATTCAAATGCGCTGTGGCGTAGATACGACAGGCCGCCGTGTATAGAACGATTATATGCCATGCACGGCCTTTTGGCAGACATGAGAAATGCTAACAGACGGGGGCACCTATCCTAAGGGCTGACACCATGCGGAAATAGTTGGGGGTCCAGCAAGGGAAGGCAGCGCTTGGAGCCAGCTCCCGCTAAAGGCATGTTAAGTCGGTAGAAAGACGGCACGTTCTCTTGTGAATGTGAGGTCATCCATGATATCCCTTAATGGTTTCTTACTTTTACAAGCATTAAGAAGATGTTGGCTCACGTGATCTTTCAGGGGGCCGGGGTCAAAAAACTCCTAATCGTCGCATCTTCTAACATAGTAGTTCTCTTTAATACGATTTTTGCATTTTCACTAACAATTGATTCCGCTAGAAAACTGAGCTCATTCAATGATGCAGCATAGCGCAGTACGGCGAGGTAGCCATTCCAATACCAAGGCCTCCGAAAGCTATTGGAAGGCTTGCTCTTTTCCACAAGCTTCCTTCTAAACTAATGTTCAATACCTTACCAAGAATAACTCTAGCAGTCTCGTCGCAAGCAGCAAGCTCTCCGGTATATGTGAAGGTCGAAGATACTCGCAACCTGTACTTAAATCTTGGTGACCCACGGCTGTGGGCCGCCTGTGAGTGCATAGTCAAACGTGGGCGGAAATCTTACGAGGGCTTCTCGTTTCACACATGCAGCCAAAACATGTAGGTCATTGTGTGTCTATTATTCACGGAAGTGCTTGCATGATCGTTTCAATAGCTTTCTATTCCTTTAGTAAATTGCCTCCTATAGCTATGAAGTTTTCTCCCCTTTTATATCCGCCTATAGATCCTTTGCCGCGACGTCCGCGAAACCACACAGGATTACATTATCTAGGTACCAGACGTTAAAGGGGCTCTATAGACTTGTCACTAGACCCAAAATGCCAAGACAAAACAGCGCTGGCATTAGTGGATATCCCCGTTGGATACCGGTTCTGGCCTCTATGGTTATATCTGTCGTCTAAGCAAGGATTGACAGGATTTCTGTAGCCCTGTCCCAGCATCGGTAGGAGGCTTGAAGCCCTTCTTTGTACGTCATCAAACACTTTATCTCTTCTTGTTGTATTAAACGCATTTTAAAAGTCCAGCTTAACTAGCAGTCTTGCCGGGCCCTCAGCTTGCAAAAGTCACCGTATATGCCTTTTATGAATGAACGTTTTTACTGTTATCAAGTTAATTTCGTTTAGGTCCATGGCGTGTTTAATAGAAACAACTTTATTTTTACATACAACAACTAATAACACCATCTGCTTTAGAAATATCGTTCTGCGTCGGTTGTCTGTATTATCAACCGCGCATTTTTCAATGTCCCTCAAAAACTTTGCGGCAACGACGCTTATGAGACCCAGTGTCTAAGAGCAATGGACACAAAGTGGTAGCTCTATGACAGCTCAAAATACTTTTGCTTATAAGTACGGTAATTGCTATTATATTAACTTACGTTTCTTAGAAGGCGGCCATACTTTTTGATCGCCTCTTGAAGGAGACTGTCCTCGATCGCATCAAGTTGATCCTCCGAGCTTAACGTCGTTGAACGGTTAGCAGGCGACATAGTGGTTTCGATGTCTGGTGATTTCACCGTTTAGCCTCTGCGTCGTCTCACTGTACTAGCTAATGCACGTACCGCTGGCAAACGGCCATTGGTTTCAACAATCTTACCCGTACACCAACAGTCTTATGAGACACAGACACACACTCGCACACAGCACAATTGCCGAGACGTTTTCCAGTTGGGCGTCGGACTAATTACAGGCTCAGATTATACTCCAAAGTCATTTTACAGTCACATGCTGCGTAACGTCTGAACGAACGTGAAGAACGGTAGAAAAGAAATGCCTAAAGAAAGGACAAAAACGAGACTACAAATTAACCTTAAATTAACTGCACGTTCTGCCGAGAGTCACCACCAATAACAATATAAAAATTGTATAAATGGAGCCTAGATTAAGCGAGCTTTAACAACAAAACGTAAAACGTTTAGGTCCAATACTATCCAAGCAGCACGGTATAAATATATATGTATATATATATATATCATCATCTCAGTGATGGTGATATTTAGATGGTGATAAAAATGCTTGATTATTGAAATGACGTGATTCGCTCGATAACTAGCTAAATTTTTAACATTGCGTGTCATTACAGTTATGACCGATTACAACTCACGATGCCGATCATTGTGAGCACCCACCTCAAGTAACTGGCGGGCTTATGGAAAGGCCTTGGAACGCGGTAGGGAATGAGGAAGGGCAAGCCACGTCTTTATCAGATCTCTAGAATAGCGGTGTCGTGTTTGATTATAACAACGCCAACGAGAACCACATCAACGGCAACTGTAAGAATAACAACAACAGCGACGACGACAAAAGCAACAACAACAACCACAACGACTTTCGCTTAGTATCGACGGTGCTCGGCAGAGCTAGGTGAGATGAGGGAGTGCGTGTGTGTCTGTGGGCGGAGCTTCCACCCAGTTCCCTTTGAACAAAGGAAACTCAACAGCTTCCATTCTGACCCATTCTTTGCTCAAATGAATCTAGGCTCCTTTTGTTGTCGTTTGCTGTTGGTGTTGTTGTGGTTGTTGTTGGCGTGTCCATGATTCGTGTGTCGTCGTTTGGTATCATGGACGGTTATGACAGCATGGGCCCCTCTCTGCTTTCCAGACGCAGTAGCAGCAGGAACAGTTAATGCCGGCCGGTGATAGGTAATAGACGCACATTGTCGGCGGCGGGGGTAATTGTGACGGCAAAACTCCATAGTAGCACAACACTGCTGGGTGGATCCCGGCATGCAACGAAGCCAAAGCCCTTTCGACTGCCCGCTCGTCTGCCCACCCGCTCCATTTTTCCCTTTGCCCTACCTAGACATGTCGCCTAGATTCGCTACCTTTACGACGTTGCTGCTGATGCTGCTGCTGGCTGTTCCAGGCAACAGCGCCAACGTGTCTTGCAGCCACTGACTGCTCTTGCCTTCTTGTGAGTCTACTCGTGGAGGTGATAGTGGTGATGCTGATGAAGATACGAACGACAACAATCGCGTTTATCAAGTAGGGCGCGATTGGCGACGGCTAATTAAACTAAATAGGTAAGATCTCGGGGCGGAAAGAGTGAGTATATATATATATATATATATATATATATATATATATAAATATATATATATATATATATATATATATATTAAACAAGAACGACATGCACTGGAACGTGAAAAATAAAAAGTTTTTGTGAAAAATAAAAAGCATGTGCAATAGTATAAGATGCGAGAGAAGAACAAAAACTAACTTGCCTTATTGCCCAGCGCAGATAGATGCAACCGCTAGGCATAAGATAAGCTCTATATGCACTCTATACGCACAGCAAAAAAAAAAAAACAACAATGAAATCATAAAGAAAAATATAAAGCAAACAGAGAGAAACTGCTATTGAGGAAATAATATATATATATATATATATATATATATAAATATATATATATATATATATATATACATATATATATATATATATATATATATATATATATATAATATATATATATATATATATATATATATATATATATAATGTATATATAAATAAATATATATTTATATATATATATATATATATATATATATAGGGACCTAAGCGGCGGCGGTACGCCGTTTGGTGATTCCAGTCTCTTCAGACGTGGCCCTGGAAGCTTCGGCAGCGCCCGTCGAGGTCGTGCTCCCCCCTTCCGGCCGATCCCTGCCCCCCGGAAATCTTTGCTCCGTTCGAAGACGCCTCCATCTACTGAAATGGAGCCCCCTAAACAAGTGGAACGAGTAATGGGCGCTGCCCACTGTCCTCCCAAGCGCCGTCGCCAATTGGTTACGAGTAGATCCGTCCCGCGCGGTCGCGCCGTCCCCCGCGTTCGGTCGCGCTTGCCTAAGTCGACAGACGACTTTGACCTTGGTTGTTTGTCCAAGGCCGCATCACTGCTCGCACGTACCAACCCGAAGCTAGCCGACACGCTTCGAGGCATCGTTAACGCACTGCGTCCGCTGCTAGCTTTGGCACCGTTGCTGCAAGGTCTGGTGTCCCCCGCACCCACTTCCCAATGACGGACCCTGGCTCAGCTTCCTATCCCCTTCCCCAGAGCGCTCCAGTAGCAGATAACCCCTCTATAAGGGTTACTTGTCCCAGATGCGGCCGGGACTTCACCCGCCGCGGTCTCCCTATTCATCAAGCTAGATGCCGTTCCACGTCTGCGACTGCCGCACCGTCTCCGACTGTATCCTCCGCGCCAACACTCCCGTCGCAGCCGAGACAGCCGCTGGTCGACAGGCTCAGCATTGCGATCCAACAATCAAGGGTGATGCGCGTGGTTCCCCGGGCGGTGAGGCCTTTGGTTGCCGAGCTCCTTTGTGACGTCCTCGACCTTGTGGCTGCCAACAACGACCTCCCCTCGTAGGAGTCGCTCCTGTCATTCGCTTATGTGGTACTTCAACTGCCACTTCGCACCTTGTCGTCAATCTCTTTGGCAGCGACTGTCCGATCGAACCTCCGTGCATTTCGCGATGGCTGGCGTTTTGAGTATCGCGTAGGAGGTATTAGAAGAGCCAGAACGGACCCGTGCGACTCGCCTGAGGACTCGGCACGCCGCGTTTCGAGCAAGCTATCTGAGGGAGACGTTTCCGGGGCGGCCCGACTATTATGCTCTACCGACTCATTTGCCTCGGGGGACGGAGTTCTAGCTTCGCTTGCCACTAAGCACCCACCTGCTCCGCCGCACTTGGCTTTTCCTGCCCCTCCTGACTCGATGTCGCAGCATCAAACCTCAGTCGATGACGTCTTGGGAGCTGTAGCCGGCTTTCCGGCCAGTTCGTCCGCTGGTCCTGACGGTCTCCGCCCGCGCCATCTAAAGGATCTCCTTTCCCCCGGGATCGGACCGGTGGCCGGGAGACTGGCCGCATCACTCGCCAGAGTGATGAACGTCCTGAGATAGGGCCGACTGCCGGCTGAGGTCAGGGCGATCGTGTTCGGCGCCAACCTATTCGCACTGCGCAAAAAAGACGCATCAATTCGCCCCATTGCCTGCTCTCTTACGTTACGGAGGATCGCAGCAAAGATAGCCTGCCGCGAGGCCAAAGAACTTATTATGGAACAACTTGGCCCGCACCAGCTGGGATTTGGCATGGCGGGCGGAACGGAGACTGTCGTACATGCAGCAAGAGCCTTTATGCAATCAAGTCCCCCCGGTACGGCACTCCTGAAGTTGGATTTTCGCAATGCATTCAACACCATCCGTAGGGATCACCTCCTTCGTGCGGTTCGGGATACAGTCCCGGAACTCTTCACCTTAGTAGAACACGCGTACAAAGAGCCATCCGTCCTGTTGTTTGGCGCCGAGACGTTATTTTCGGCATCGGGCATACAGCAGGGGGACCCCTTGGGACCGGCCCTATTCAGCCTGGGGATACGTGAGCTGGTTAACTCCGTTCAAGTGCCATTCAACGCTTGGTACCTAGACGATGGCACACTTGGTGGACCAATGGTGGACTTGCTCGATGAGGTGCGCAGAGTCCTTGCTTTCGAGGCAGTCAGTGGTCTGGTGCTGAACACGGCCAAATGCGAAGTGTTCGCTCCGGGGACAGACCCAGACGATCCCTCATTGAGGGCCTTGCTCGAGCTGCTACCAAGGTGTAGAGTCGTGGCTGACCACGAAGTAAACCTTCTTGGCGCACCGGTTGTGCCCTCTGCGCTGCCGGGACAACTCGACCCCTTGATGGACAGATTGTGGGCGATGCAGGAACGTCTACCGCTTGTTGGAGCCCACCAGGGACTCTACCTGCTTCGCTCGTCGTTCTCCGCGTGCCGCATCGTACATATTTTACGGTCCATAGACTGCTCAGGCGATTTGAACCATCTTCTCCAACCATTCGACGACCAGGTGGTGGAGGCCCTACAGACAGTGCTGAGTCTAAACTTACGACCACGAGAGGTGCGCCAGGCGGCCCTCCCCACGTCCATGGGCGGCCTTGGTCTCCCCTCAGCTCGGTCCTTGGCGGGCCCGGCCGTGGCTGCCTCGATGCACGCTACGTCGGATAATGTCCAGCGCCTGCTCCCGCCGGCGGCTCAGGCAATGTTCGAGGCGGCTCGTGACGATATAGCGACTGGACTTCAAGCTTCATCGCCTGGTCCCGATAGACTAGCCTGCCAGAGGGCCTGGGCCGAGAAGGCTCACGAAGCTTCGCTTAGTTCGCTGCTTGAAGAATGTAGGGATGACCAGGACAAGGCACGCCTTTTAGCTGTCGCTCGCCCAGGAGCAAGCGACTGGTTGCATGCACTACCCGCTGACTCACTGGGTACCCGCCTTGATGACCAATCCACCCGGATATGCGTTGGCCTTAGATTGGGGGCTGATTTGGTTGAGCCACACAGATGCTCTTGTGGCGAGCCCGTTGGGCGACTCGCCAGACACGGCCTGTCTTGCGCTCACGCAGCGGGCCGGCGCCCAAGACACACTGCCCTCAATGAAATGCTTGCAAGATCGCTGCGAAGGGCGGGGATTCCGTGCGTCCTGGAACCACCTGGGCTTTCAAGAGACGACGGTAAGCGCCCCGACGGTATGACTTTGATACCCTTCTATAAGGGTCGTTCCCTGGTGTGGGATGCGACGGTGACCGACTCTCTGACCCCTTCCCTTGTCGGTCCCGGCGCGTCCCGCCCGGGGACTGCCGTTACACGAGCTGAGACCTCAAAGATGAGAAAGTATGCGGACCTAAGTCGGGCGCACCACTTTTCGCCATTCGCGTTCGAGACGATGGGTGGCCCTGGGCCCCTCACGGTAACATTGATCTCTCGGGTTGGCGACGCATTACGGCAGGCGACAATGGACCAGAGGGCGCACGCCTACTTCTCCCAGCGACTGTCCCTGGAGATCCAAAGAGGTAACGCGACCTCAGTGCTCGGAACTATGAGAGATTGGATGGACCCGGACCTTCGTGCCAGGGGGCGGGCAGGACTTCCTCACGGGCATGAGCGATAGAGCGACTACGGCGCGCAGAAGGAGCAACTAGGTCGACGAGCAGCAAAGCCGTGAAGCATTTTATATATTCTTCTAAATTATTAAATTATAATGAAATAATTATGAGCGAACTATATATATATATATATATAAACATATATTTAAATGTATATATATATATATATATATATATACGGACATGCAGCTAAATCGGAGAGTGAACGTGTCCGGTAGACGTTTATGCAGCATGTCTGGCATCCAACGAGAGCTTGTTTTAAATATTATGTAGGCAAACATCAGCCACAGCCGAGCCAGCAACTGCGTCTTAGAAATCTTAGCAAAGATTAGCTATTGTTTTTGCTCTTCGTGCCGGACGGACCTCCAAAGAGATTACGGAGTTCCATCGTTTGCTGAAAATGACAATTCACAAGATTGTGACTAAGAACGCGGCTGCAAAAGAAGCAGAAGTGAGTTTCTACCAAGAAGCGCTTTTGGACGTTTCTCGTATTTCGATGCGAGTTTTAAGCTTCAAGTTTGATGTATCATTACCAACTATTAGTAAAATATTTGTCATAAACACACAAATAAACCGGCGAAATTACCATAGCCCTTCGAAGGGGATGTGTCAAGACCTCGAGGGCCCAACATACGGGATGATGAAGAGGGATAGAAGTTGAGTAGAGCAGAACGGCAGATACGCCTTTCCCACGGCTCCGAAGTAATGCCAAAGTAGTACCGAGCCTGTGGGGGGGGGGGAGGAATCCGGGTTTAGTGGGTATGTGAGTCCCACACTAGTCACGCAGGCTGCTAGTGGCGCATGTGCATCATGCATTCCCAAACCCTTCCAGATCACAAAAAAAAGAAAAATATCTGGAGAGCCCGGCTGCATTTCTTTTAACGCCACTCTGTTTGGCTTGTCTGCGATTTACAAGATGACCCTTTTGTGAAGCAGAGCTAATTTTTAGTTTATGTGCGCGTTTTGAGTGTGGTGTTGTGAGTAAGGGAGACTGATGGCATCATACTATTTCAAAAAGTACTCTGTTCTTTCTTCCATTTATATAGTTTATATTTCATTGTGTAGCCCTTGATGTTAAAAAAAAATAGATATGATGTTGGCGGATTTTAGCCAGTCCGTTTTCCTCACATGTGAACAGCGCCAAATTGTCACAGCAATAGAAAATATAACAGTGATGACCATACACTGGCTTTGGCGCAGCATAATAGACTAGATGCCCTAACAGTTACATCGTTTTAAAAACGTGTAGTGTATACAAATATAATGCAGGTTTGCTCGATTGTGCACATTTTGTAATGTGCCTGTACGTGGACAGATACTTTCTTTAGGCGTCGGCATTCGTGGGTCAGCCGCGTAATTCTGAGCTCTTAAATAGCGAGTGACCTACACATGCTATTTTTGCGCAAAATGAAAAGAAGGAAGACGACAACAAAATGCACACTTCTTGAATACATTACAGTAAAGCCCGTCCAGTAGTTTACCCACATAGACTGCAGTAAGAACACCCCTCTGGTCTTCTTTCGAAGCAAATTAAATCGAGTTTTATTTTACCGCAGTATCGGTAGTCATGACATACCATTTACAATATTAGGCTGAGCGTATATGGTTTACGCGCACCCGCAATAATGACGCAATACTCTATGAACTAGAGAGCAATCTGAGACGAAATCTTAACTTCAAGAGATTTTTCACATCAAACCTACCGGAGTCACGTTGCAAACCACCAGAGCAGTCTGCAAGGCCAATATGGCATATTGCGTCTTATCTTATTCCCATATATATATATATATATATATATATATATATATATATATATATATATATTGAGATAAAAAAATTCGTTGCATAAAATACAATCAATAGACGAACCAAAATCACATATGTTTTTTGTTCAGTATAATGCTCAATCGGATCCTCAATGTTCTTCATACTACGAGCAAAATATTCAAGATCTTTAGACCCGAAAAACTTATACGGCTCATATCACGTCATTGTTGCCCCAATGGTCGACCATTTGGAACTTAAGTTCGCATAACTTGTCCATGACAAAAAGAGACGTGTGGGCGAGCGCATTGTCGTGTCGAAACAGCACAGTCCACTTCTGCATCGTAAGCCATCTTGCCATCAGGCGTTCCTTCATCTGGCCCAAGAGTGTTTTTGCATTTTGTGACCTTTTGCATCGCCAAACCTTTCCGATCGAGATGTGCCTTTTTCCCTGATTATATATATATATATATATATATATATATATATATATTCAATTTCAAACGTGGTTCATTCACGGAACTGCATTTCACAACGCTTAAGTTCTCGGAAATAAAAATGGTTGAAAAAGATGAATCAAACAACAAAGCAGATAATTACTCTCGACAAAATCCAAGGAGTGCTTTGTAAAAGCACTTTACACCGCAAGATGCAACCAAGCAAGATGGTTTAGTGGCAAAGCCTTTGCCTTGCATTCGGAAGGACTGGGTTCGAGACCCAGACCGGCCACTCGTAAATTGGTTTGTATGGTTTCCAATTTAGACAAGGTAAATGATGGAGTAGACTAAAATTTGCCATGACATAACAAAAAACCGTACACGGGCAAATTGCCTTACGGAAAATCTCAGAAAAAAACACAATGGTATTACAGTGGTTAATGATTATCACAAGAACTTCAAAGCAGCAATTGGTGCGTTTGTCAGACGGCCGAACACCACATGAGGCAACAAACTTGCAAATATAACACACAAACGAAGTAGTCCACTAGTACAGCATCAACACAATTTACAACAACTATGTCTAAAAACATGTGGATAAATACAATCAAAAATTTAGTGTGTCCACGTATACAAAGCACAACAGTTCTAATACCAAATATACCTAGAAGCCTGGTTCCGACTGTGAAATTAACAGCAACTGTTTTAACTCGTGAGAGAAGAGGTGTTTCGTAGTGCGGCATCTTATGCGTTTGAAAATGCGGGTCCAGGTTTCAGGAAGACGGTACGCAAGTGCATGTTGACTAGACTTCAAGGATACAGAAGGCACTGCAAAAGTTGTTGCGCGCCTAGCTGATGTTCGACTCATGGTAGGAACTAGTGGATGTGCGATCTCCATAGGCACAATACCACGCGAAATTTTGTACGCTAACATTGAAACCCGCAGCGAGTAAATGTTTTCTACCGTGAGTAGGTTAAAACAAATGAACAAGTCATGGACCGAATCCCTTCGCCTTCTAGCAAAAATGGCTCTAATTGCATCATTCTGTATCACTTTTGCTCTTCGAAGAATTCCGTCGTAGCCACCTCCCCAGAGAAGGATATATATACATACATATAAATTGTCTTTAATTTCGCTTACAGTTATGTATTTAAAAATGTTTATTCACTGCACGGCACTCGCTCTGCTCCATTGTTACTAGACGTGCTACAGTTGCGCGATCTGCTACAAAGGCAATTCGAAACCAATCCTAGCGTCTCTGTTCGGCCTTGTAAGCGGCGCGAGCTTATTGAAATTGTAGGCAGGCGATGCTACGAAATGTTTGAGCATATATATGCTCAAACAGTAGGTATATATATATATGTATACGTATAACATGCTATATTATATGGTTACTTATTTTTCGGACATGGCTCAGCAGATGTATCCAACTTGCCTTTCCCGGCGCTACAAAGGACTTTCAGTATTGTTAAAAAGCGCATGCTGATTTTAATGGATGGATGAATTTACTATTCGTTTGACATGTTTACCTAAGTACACATGTTAATCTTTTATATTATGGGCGCTTAGAGCGCCAACAAACATGTGGAGAATATGTAGGAACTCAACGGTTCTTGTGGCGGCATAGTCGCTGAGTCTCAGCTGTATGGTTTAACATCTTTTCTCAATAAGCATCGCTCAAGAATCAATTCGATGAGCAGCCGACGACGACCCGGTAGATGACAACTACGAGTAGCGTACTAGCTCCCTAGTTAACTTTATATCTATTCATATACTCAAGATACTTAAGCATACCTACTTCTTGTTGAGTGTTTCCTTTTAGTCGATTTAGAACTGTCCAATAGTGACGACACCTTTTAAGCCCGGAAATATTAACGTGTTCAAGGCATCTAGTATGATATAGATTCAGTCGCCAGCCTTCTTGTTGAGTTAAGACTGCTTTAAAAAAAAAAAATCGAAAGTGCGTGCACAGAGCGTAATTAGCTACGGCCGCCCGAGAGAATCGTGCACTTCCTCACAGATGATGAGTTTGGGCTCGTTGTGTTTAGCAACTCTTCGCGCGTCTGTTTTCTTTTTCTGTTTTATTAATTGCTCTAAGCCGAGGCCACAATTGCGGGCAGACCCGTTGCATTGTGTACCGAAATAGTTTCTTAAATGCTGGAAAAATGGCAGTGCGAAGTGACGAAGTGTTAGAGTGCGGAGACTTGTAAGCCCATTGCTAAAATGGGCCCCGTACAAAGAAATACAGAGGATTTAAATGTGGAGTGTTTGGTGGCCAAAAGTGTTTCGACAAGAGCATGTCCACAATTTCGTTTAACCAGTTCTGCGCCACATGGCTCGTGTGAGCGGGCGCGCTGTCTTGCTAAAATACGTACGGCCTTCCATTCGACACGCGGCAATTCACGCCTTTACAACACCTTCAAAACATCCATATCTGTATTTTAGAAATATTCCCAATTAATTAGACACTGTTTTTGCACAAGGATCAGACCAGCACATCAAGTTCTAGCTGAGACAATTTAGAAAAAGTTCTACTATAAACGTCTAATGTTCTAAAATGTATTTGATTGCCATTTTTAGTCGGCTATGCCAAAGGCCTGTTTTAACACGCGTTTGGTGCTCCTGTCCGTGCTGGAGATAGGCAGCTGCCCACGTTTCTGCCGCTTGCTTCTAAGTTTTTGTTGATCCAATCTGCGCGTCGTATAGGGTTCTCTCTCTACTATGGATAGACAACTAGGTAACCTAGAATGTAGACCATGGCTAGGAGCGATTTTGCGATCGGAAACTGCCAGCGGGGCTTATTTGGATACTTCTGGACTTGCTGACGTGTTCGCTGCTGCCGTCGCGGCTACTGCCATGCCTGAGACATCGAGGCCCTGTCTAAGAAACAATGCGGATTGAACCGAGAAGAGACAACTCACGATGGTACCCTTAAAAAAATCCCTCAGTGCACGGAACAGAAAACAGCTCGATAGTCTCATAACAAGAAAGCTCCTTAGTCATTATAGCGGCACTGAGGAGGAAGGGCATCCCCGCCAACCTCCGACGGCCCGATTCGCTAGAGTCCGACGTATAACGGGGTGTTTAAAATACATGATTTTCCGTTGATGCAGAGACACTGGCCAATGCTGATAACCTTGTACATAACCTCATCACGTCACGAAAGGAGAGTGCCCTCTAGCATGTGAAAGGTGGGAAAAACGGGAAGGTAGGGCATAACTCGATGCTATAATGTCGCTCAAGACTGCCCTAGAGAAAAATAGGCGAGACAAAATAGAAGCGCCCAACAGGGGCGCGAGAGGAGGCGTAGCCAATTCCTCAACGTGATATTGACGCACCCCTTTAAACCGAAGCCGCACAGGCAATGAGCCATAGAAAATAAATTAAACCTGAGAAGTGCGAAATATATAGGTCTCACAAGAAATCCACGTGCCAATTAATTTTTTTAGCAAAGGCCGCTACGGCGGTGCTTGGCACCCGGTGCAGGTGGTCGACACAATGTCTGGACGTTAAGCTTACGTAGTTTGTGTGTCACGTTTACTGGAGAACCATGTTTTCACCCAATTTTTACCTCGTAATGAGTTCATTTATTTAGGCCTAGTGCAGTACACCTAGGCGCATTATTCAGCGAAGACATACGTCTTCTTTGCAAAGCTTAGCTTCTTAAAAACTCTCCGCAGCTGTCCACAGCGCTACTCCTGCCTCTCGGCGACGGTCAGCAAACACCAAGGCATCCTACAGCACCTAGTACATTTTTCGGGCTGACTGTCAGTCCAGATTTAACGTCCACGGGACTGCTTTTTGCATTGCTTCATAGACGGACCCCCATAAATACAAATGTGCAACGGTGGGGTTCGAACCCGCGCACATATGTGTCTCCTCCGGCGCGAGGCGCAGGCTAATGCACCACTCCACCTGGCTCTACATCCTGTAGCACCTAGTATATATTGAAATACTTTAAGCATCATTTCTTACGAATGAATGGCGTAGCTTGTTTGTGACGAACGATATTCGGTTACCTCTACTGCCGTGGTGTACTCGTAGAGCAATAAAAATACACTATTTTTAATAATGGCTGCCTCATATATGCAATATTATATGTATGCTTGCGTGGGAGATGCACTGATATATATATATATATATATACATTTACCACGGAGTATTTTTGCCGGGATCTTTATGCCCAAATTAAGGTAAGGCTTGTAGGGTAAAAAAGGTAAATAGGACGTAATCAAGGTAAGGGAGCGAAATATTCAGCAATAGTAACCGTTCGCTTGGCTGCAACTACGATGCCAGTGGCAGCAACCGGGTTAATTTTTGTCTTACAACAAACACTTCAAACCATAGTTATATATTGTCAAAAAATGATCGTCCCTTTTACATCTATTCAGCCTTGTCGCTCTCCTCTGTCCATTTGCGCCCTGTCATTGTGCGTCCGTGTCAATCGTAGGTGGCAACATGCCTGGCAGAACGTGTCACACCGTCGCTAATTTTCAGCTGTGGCTGCACAGCCATTGTGAGTACTAATAATGATAATGATAATAATCGTCATACTAGTTAATTACGACATCTCTCGGCAACTTGGACTGGGCAGAATAGGCACTTTCGTCGAGCGTCGACAGACTGGGGCGAGAAGTTGGACTGCTATTAACGACTGGTAGTAACTGGGGCC
Source organism: Dermanyssus gallinae (assembly GCA_003439945.1). Taxonomy (NCBI): domain Eukaryota; kingdom Metazoa; phylum Arthropoda; class Arachnida; order Mesostigmata; family Dermanyssidae; genus Dermanyssus; species Dermanyssus gallinae. Next base: position 119,661 of record QVRM01003556.1, on the reverse strand, counting down.
TCGACTACTGCGCTGCTCGCCAGTCAGACTCCTCGGCGGAAATTACTACGTCACAACAACAAGTGCCAGCCAATAAAGCAATCCTGCTATATTGGCTGGCACTTGTTTGTGCCCTCATCGAGTAGCTCAGTTGTAGGTCGGAAACACCTACATGTGCCAGGGAGGAGATTGTTTTCCTTATACCAAAGGGAGGCCGCGTGTCGTTGCCTTGGGCCTTGGGCCGTAGATCATTGATTACCACTAAGATAGCTTTTTTTCGGGCAGGGCAGCGAGCAGTGGATTCTCCTGATGTTAACGGGGGGGGGGACTAGTCTAAGGGGGAATATACGAAAACACACGTATATACCTCACGCGTATGCTTCAGCAATCGTCGGCGTGAAAGAGGCGTCTAGGCGATAGAGAAATAGAAGAAGGCGCCAAAATAGAGGTTTAAAGGTCACGTTCCCGCTGGTCGCGTCACGCTGCCTGGCTTATCCATCCGTTCATTGTCTAATTAAGGTTGGTGCCACGGTTGTGTTTGTGCGCGTATATAAATTTGTTGCCATAAAACGGCCTTAATCGATGTCGCCGGCCTAACACCAGGTCTACATCGTTAAAGTAATTACCTCTGACGTTCTACGTTCGGTAGGCAAACTAATTGAATTCCGACTATTTAGAGAATACCTGTAGAAAAGAAGAGTGCGTTCTGGAAAGGAGGATATATTGGGTCTATTAAAGATCATTCGACACTTTGACAAGGTTCAATTTCGTCTTAGAAGCAACTTACGTCTGTGAACTCCTAGTTAGACGAGAAATCCTGCTCACTCTTCCTCGCCAACTATTGTTACCGCACAGTTTATCATTCGATCAGGTTTCATTTACGTGCCCAACAAGTTGACAATCTGTCACCTTTTGCTTAAAATATACTCAAGTTAGAGTATAGTGCTTAAGCAATAAAGCAACAAAAGAAGTATAATTAATACAATAAAAATTCGAAGCGCCAATGGTAGCTCGTTCCAAATGGTGGGCAACCCTGGAACCCTGAGTTGGTCCATGTAGCACTGCGAGCGTACTGAGATCAGTGCGAAGTCGAAAGCACAATCTGAAAGAATTCCATTGTTTTGCACCTTATAGGCCAGCACCGCGAACTTAAAATGTGTCAGCTGATCAAGCTTGAGAAGCCCGAGCCTAGTGTGCCATAGAGTCAGACCGACGCGACGAGGAAGACCTATTATGGTTTAAATCGCATCATTCTGAATGACCCTGAACCTGTGTTACCGGACCAAATCTTTCATATAGATATATGGCCTTTTCAAACTCGGTCTTAACGTGCTGAATATTATGCGAGATTATGCTTATTCTTGGATACTGAGGAGGGTGATATACGAAACCAAGGAGTGGTGTTGTCTGCATAGACGATTGGGCGGCAATCTACGTACCTCTCAATGCTTCCAGGACAAATTTCATGTAGATAATGAACATAAAGGGTCCAAGAACCAGCCCCTGGCGTGCGTTTAGACACAATTCCCGCTGCAGACGCTAATGTTCCCACCGCCATAAACTTCCTCCGTCCACTAAGATTCGATATAAATCAAAATGTTACTCCTGATGCACAGCTCAGTTGTTGGACCACACTAAGAAATATAGAGTGATTGAGGCAGTCGAACGCTTTGGCTGCGTCAAAATAACTTTAATTATCTCCCACTAGATATGTCTTAGTGTCAGCTTAGTTTATTGTGCCTTCCAAAAATCAAATGGATTTTTAGAAAATAATTTAAATCGTTTAAGTGACTTCGCAACTTTCCAGGCACGTTAACCACCGCTATTGAGTGAGCCTGTCTTTACGTATTTAACAGCGATATGAAGTTTCTGGGCTGTGATAGCACTAAAAAAGAATGCGTTTTTGTCCCGATGGACATGAAGAAATAATTTAGTGAGTCCACTATCTCCTCGACCTCCTCCAGCTCCATGTTTTTGACTAGTAGTCGTCTTGACACTAGACTGCTTGCCATGGCCGCTATTTTCATTAAGGAAACCCCAGAGCTTGGCCGGGTGGTCACGTACAGCGGCAAACTGCTCTTTGTAGTAGGTATCCCTAGCCACTTTCAGTGCGAACTTGTACAACATCTGCAATCTCTGAAGCGCCTTTTTTCATATGCTGACCGTGTGCATACATACTGACGGTAAGCGCGATCGACAGTACCTCAGCCTCAAATTAACCAAAATATTAGTGAACCATAGTAATCGGTTTACCTCTTTCAAAGCCCTTCGCTGTCGCAACGGCAAGCAATCGCTATACAAGAGCCGGAGCTCACCATTGTCTAATGTAGGCACTGGAAGCTTGCGGATTGTGTGATCACTCACAATGCTGCAGTTATTATTACATTAAATCCACAGTTCTATCTGTACACATAGGTGCATTATGATGCTTCATATATTAATGTATGTAAATATTTACCTTTACTTACTAAGTCTCCTATACACGATTTTTCCCACAATTGTAAAACGCCCGCTTTGCCGGCACTTTGTAAAGAGCCCAAGTGCGCCATCTTGGCCTCATGTCAGACGTACGTACGAAAAAGCGCTCAGCAAAAGCCAAATCGTTATTTTGCTGGAGCCTGCTTTGCAGACAGCGATAAAGCTCAAATTAAACTGAAGCCATTAGTGTAACGTACACAGACGCTCTGTCAAATTTCAAGCATGTGTTGCGAAGTGAAAGACGGGTCGTAAAAAATATTCCGGCTCAACGCTATTGCCCTGAGTGCCGAATGCATGTCGAAAGCAGAAACAATTATGTTGGCTGCGGACTGTGGTGTGGTTACGGGCCAGTGGATAACGTCGTGCTTAAGTTATAGCTACCAAGCCGACATAAATGAAAGAACACACGGTTGACGGTGAACGCAACTACACTCGAAGCTATCATGTCAGTATGCGCCACAACGGGCAGTCGCTGCGGAGAGATAATTGCAGGAGGCACACTTCCAAGGAAAGAGTGACTGGAACTGAAGTTTGACACTGCCAAAACTCACTTAACTCGAATCGCAACCAGCAGCACTAAAAACACACAGTGCTACTTAGGATGGGTGGCATAAGTTAACTGGAAGACCCCCGCCCTGACCCGATATCAAGCATGCGTTGTTGCTGTGGGCGACAAATCGCTTGCACCATTGATTGACGAGGTCGATTTGTGGATGGACTCGTAGAACTTTTGGAAACTGGAACGCTCAGCCGGCAGCGACGGTCGTTGGCTGCTGCGAACGAGTATAGCCGTTTTATAAATATGCAATATTTATAAAGAATATTGTAAAAGTCAACGCCGATGTGGGCGGCATACACGTTGTTATCATAGCTAGCGCAAGGGATGTCAGGTTAGGCGTCGTTCCACGGTGCCGTGGCCAGGCAAAACGTGCAAGACGTATCATCATGAAACCAGTGAAGCTAACCAACTAGAATCTTCGCGTTTGAAAGTGCAGCCCAATAGTCGACGCACTATGATCGACCATCGATTACATAGAAGCGCAAGCCACAACCAGATTAAACCAACAGTCCTGTGAGAATGTGGATGTTACACGCGTCTTTTAGAAACCATTGATTTTCGAATTCGGTGCGATGACGACTGACATCTGAACACTACCGGTAAACAAGCCTACAGGTCCAAGTATATTGGGCAGAGTACACCCGCGTGGGAAATGTAGTTAATCGGAATGCTCTAGTGGAAACGTTGCTTGCGAAACTCGAACCGAACGAAACTACCGTCAAATGGTTGGAACTGAAGGAGGACAGCAGGAGAGAGGCAGCCTATGGCTGGCGTGAGTATATGATAAACCATACCGCGGAGAGTCAGCGGCCATGCTGCCACAAGGACTGTTGGGGAAACCTTAGATATTTCAACATGTCCGGCCCTCGGTGCATTGAAGATATACCTCGCGGTGAGTTCCAAGCCCGTTGGGGACGGAGGATGGTCTAGAATTAAAAACAACCTCTTTAAAAAAAATGTTTTAATTCTAGCCTAGGCTGGCGCAGCGCAAAAAAAGTGGGCGGAGACGACGTAGCCTAGCAAAGAAAAGAGCGCGCGAGAGACAGAGAGAGAGAGAGAGGTGGAGAGATGGCGAGACGCGCCAACAATCGAACTCTGTTTGCCTAACGAAGGAAGCTATGGAGAGCACCAGAGTAACGCAGAAGATATTCTAGCGTCGACCACGTCAATCCGTCAAACCGCTCACGACCAAGGGAGGACGGGAACGGAGGCGCCCGGGGGTCGAGCTAAGCAGCGGTAATAGGCGTGCAAGCAGCAGCAGCAAATGGCCCGCAAATCTAGAGATGGCTGCAGAGAAGCGGCTCCGCTTGCAATCGCCGAAGCGCGATTCTTAGCCATGTTATGCACTCCAGCTCTACTTAGCTGAGTTGCGCAACACGCGTTGCGGCAGAGAGGCGAGCAGTTCCCTCTCGCAAGCAAATACAAAAAATGACCATTAAATTGTAAGATTTTAAGTGGGCCAGCTGAAATATATATATATATATATATATATTGACCGCAATTGATATCGGACAAATATTTGTACAAAACGTGTGCGTCCAATTAATAGGCAGATGGCACTTGAATTATATATCACATTTATTTGAACTCAATCTCAGTGCATACTGCTGTAGATGGTACCAGCAGTGCGTTGCTGTAGATGGTACCACTATTTAGTGCAATGTCAATGGGATGGAGCTCTCTATTTTGGAGTGTCTCTTTGTGAATATATATATATATATATATATATATAGATATATATATATATATATATATATACATATATATACATACATATTATCATAATTTATTTATTGAAATCAATCACCAACGGTGGGAACATGGCAGTTGGGTCCCTGCAAACGTGTGCTGTTTGCAACACTGACCATTAAAACGGTTTATTAGTAAGTTAGTAACTGTCGCGTCCATCATGCAAGTGTTCTCGAACGGGGTTAAGTTTAGACCGTCAGGTCTCTTCCAGCCTTCTTAGTCTAGTCCGACGGGTTCCAGGACGCACGACAAGCCACTGAATCGTAAGGCACTGCTGAAGGTTTCGTTCAAGGCTTGGTATCTGGCCCACCTACTGCGCTGACAATACAGCGTAGCCCGTGACGTCCGTCCGGCCGGACGGCGTCTCCACAGAAGCAGGTGTGAGCGTGCACAAGGTCCGTCCCCAAATGAAGTCCGGCCGCGATTCTCACCGACTCGTCGTCTAAAAGCGTCTCGATCCGAGCACAGGGTATGGCGTAGAGCCATGCGCCCGCCCTTAGAAGGAGGCGGCGCGCAGCTTGACCCTATTAGCGTCCGTGGCGCTAGTTGACGTGCTTCTGCCGATAGGCTGAGATTCAACAGCGTCTCTACTGTAGTTAGCACGCTGTCTTTAAGTCGCTCAAGGAGTCCCAAAGCGAGCGAGTCTGCACCGCGAAACACGTGATTAAAACCTAGCGCCGAAAATGAAAATCTTAGAAGAAAAAGGCTTCGGTGAGATCCTATCAATTGAATGCGTGACATCGCATGCTCTAGCTTTTCCAGCCACCTCTCGAGTGCTTCCGGAACTCCCTGCAATAATAGGGGAACGCCTACCAACTCTAAGTCCGTGCCAATAGTACTGCACCTTGGGAGAGCTTCCAGCACTTCAGAGCCAGTAGCACCTCCCGCGACATAGACCTTACACTTTGCAGGGTTTAGGGTCAGGCCATTCCGCTCCGCGAACTCAGTGATTCTGTAGGTGCCCTTCAGAACTGCATCAGGTGCCCCGCCCAGAACACCCTCGTCCAAGTGCCATACGTTTAGAGGGCACTTGAGAGAGTCGACTAACTCCTTGATAGCCAGGCATCAATGGGTCGCCCTGCTGCATCCCAGTGTGCGACATTATGGTATCATGTGGCAAAAGAAGGCAAGATGGCTCCTTATAAGCTAGTTTCACCTGGTGGAACATACTCGGAGCCCAAGCTTTGACCGCATTCAACAGGCAGTCTCTCCGAATAGCGTTAAAGACGTCCCTGATGTCAAGCTTGACCACAAGAGTGGCTCCGGAGCGAGACTCCAGGAAGGACCGAGTTGAATGCACCGCGGCCTTGCATTTTCCCAGAATATGAGCGGTCGCCCATCGGGGAGAGGCGAGCCCCAGCGAAGAAGATCGACGACTTGTACTCAAGCTGAAATCAGCATATCCGCCACTCGGCGGGTATTATTTTCTGCTAAGGGCAATAATAGTGTAGTTTTGTTGCCACGTAACGGTGTTCCATTTTAGGTGTTCATCAATAAAAAGATTAGGTTTTTCTGATTTCCCATTCTGCTTCGGTATAACTTTATCTCCAATAGAGTCTAAAATATCTTCGACAGGGTTATCGTCTTGTAAAATAGTATATTTCGCCAGGGGGTCTATGAAGTGAGTCAGCCATTATTTTATATTTATTAGGGGGCTAAGGAGCACTGGTTGTTAAGAGGCACAGGATAGTTTTAAGGTTTTATTTTTTTGATATAACTAAAACTGGAAAGTTTTTATAGCTCGTTTAATTTGCAACGCAGGTAGCTTAAGAGTGACGGAGAGCATCTGGTAAAAAAGCGCTGCATTTGGACGGATCAGCAACATTTGTTTCAAACCTTATTCGGGGAGGTTTAGTTGCGAAATTTAGCTTTGGTCTCGGCTGTCGTGCGGCATAAAGTTTATCCTCAATGTAAACGCACAATAAGCAAAAATATAGATGCGCGCGCCTAGCTTCTAGGAGGATTGATGTTTTCTACCCTACTGATGTCTTGGCGATGGTTGGCCCGCCAGCTTGTTAGTAGCGACAGCTTTTCGTCGGTCACATTTCACCTGTCAACAGAAGCTGTGGCGATGTGCTACAGACATTTTTCAAGACGCGAATATTGGCAGTAAAGGCAAGATGCCAAAAATACCACAAAGATGTGCCGAAGATTAAACACAGGAGCTAGTCGTGGTAACCGTCGGTAGAACTTTGGTTGAACAACTGTTTCTCTCAGGTAGAAGCCAGCGTATCTAAATGACACAGGTCCGCCTAACTGTTGGTGTTGGCGTGCAACCTTTCTTTTTTTTACATTTAGTCTTTATTTATCCAGTTATGTCAAATAACGAAAAACGTTAAAACAGAGATTACATGTACGAGAAAGTCGTTGTTTAGTTCGGACTAATAACCTGGTATCCAGATTATATTGAACATTTTGTGCTGCGCTCGGTCATACAGTAACTCTATAGCAACCAGATTAGAACGGCCTAAGAGCACCATCAGCAGGTTCTTACACCCTGGAGTGAACCAAAGGTGCAGATATAACAGTGGGCGTAAGCCAGTTTTGACTATTCGAGATCGGCGTAGGATTATACAGTTGGCTACTCATGACCAAATGTTTTCTTTCAGGATCAGGACCACTTTGGGTGTGCCAGTGCACCGATTCACCGTGTACCGAGTGTTAAGTTCTGAAAAAAACGTGCGATACGCGTAAAGGAAGCTTATGCCGCGACTGCAACCGAAACACATTGTCGCGAGGCGTGAATTTTTGCATATATACCAAATTTGGGATAACGAGTGAAAAAACATTGTCTTCTCGGATAAAAAGAAAAAGTAATCTCGATGGCCCTGACAGCTGTCAGTACTATTGGCATGACTTACGGAAGAAACCTAAATGGTTCTCAAAACGTGTGACCGCTGGTGGTTCTGTGAAATATTAGGGCGCGTTTGGATATAATGGGAAGTCTGATCTAGTCGCGATTGTGGGCTGAAACAATTCCGACAAGTACCAGCGAATCGTCGGCTCCCAGTTAGAAGCCCATTTTAGAAGAATTGGGGAATCTGGCGCAGTTTTTCAACAAGAAACGCCGCGTTTCATACCTCGGCTAGCACAATAGCCTTTTTTCAAGAACAAGGAGTGCCACTTTTTGACTGTCCGGGATTGAGTCCAGACCTGAATCCCATCGAAAATCTTTGGGGCCATTTGGTGAAGCAGATTTACGCAAATGGTCGACAATATGAATTTGTCGGACCTCAAAGAAGCTGTCCAGCAAGCATGGACTGATATTCCACTTTCGTATTTACTACAGCTCATTAACTCCATGAAAGACCGAGTTTACGATTTGATTTAGAAGAAGGGACGAACAACCCGTTTCTAGAATAGAATATGTAGTATCAAATAAGTAATAGGCTCTGCTAAGAATCGAATACTTCGTAAGGCGTTATTGTTGCTAATAATTTGCAACACTGTTTTTTCACTTTTTTTTGTTGTATGAACCGATTGTGAGATTGCAACGAAATCACATACTCGTGGTTCGTCATGAACATCATACCCTTAAAATTTTAAGCCATTCAAATAAATGCAGCCTGAATTATCACAAAAAACATGAGTTGCTAATTTTTTGCAATGCACTTTATATATATATATATATATATATATATATATATATTGCAGAGGACTACGGTCGGCAGGCTACCCATGCATTTTGGAGCCTCCAGGTTTAGTCAGAGGCGGTGGGAGGAGACCTGATGGCATGACCCTGACTCCCTTCAAACTGGGCCAAATGCTGCTTTGGGATGCGACCGTAACCGACTCGATAGTCTCTTTAATGGGAGGTCTGGGTTGCTCACAAAGAAACTGCTCAACGATGTCGGAAGGATATTGGTGCTTGCTACAGGAGACAAGAGGGCGAGCGAATATTTACCGCAACGTCTGTCATTAGATGTTCAGGGAGAGATTGCCGCTTCGGTGAGAGGCACCCTGGCTAGGTGGATTAGCCCAAGCCTGGACCTTACGCCTTGAGTTATGCCCCGAGCGGGCTGTGCACATGTATTTACATCACAAATGTATATATATATATATATATATATATATGGGTTTTAGTTACCATTTCTATTTGAATATCTTTTGAATAGACGCGCTTGCTGTACAGTATGACATACAGCGTGCCACTGGCTTTGTATACAGTTATATAATTGCCATGGTATCAATATATGCATTTTTCACAAATATTCGCGTCTGTAGTGCATTTATACTAATAATTGTACTATTAATCACAATGGTTTTGTTCAACGGGATGTTTCTCCATGTTCTTTACCATCTATACCATTTCGCCAGCGGTGTTATGTTCCATATATCTCTTGCCATATTGGTTTATCTATAAATCATCCATAGTAAACGCAATATAACATGAAATAAAGGATTTTCTATTTGTAGCATAAAGCGTGTGGGTACCAATAAATACAGGGTGTTGAGATGTGCCAAGAGGTATTTCGCAGCATTAATCGGTGAGTAGGCACCATGTTAATCGCCACAGTCTTCCACAACACAGTCCTCAGGCAGCAATAAGGCGACACTGCGCAAAGTCCAACGCATGGCCGCTCTAAGGATCACAATGGCCTCTAGAACAGCCAGCATGGCGTCTGCCCTCGTTCTGGCTAATACTGTCCCCTGAGAGTTGCAAGCCGTTAAACAATGCTGCTTGTGGAAAGACCCGGTAAAGGAGAAGGTGGAGAAAAATAATATAACCCTCGACATTTGGCAGGCCCAATGGGACTTTATTCCGCACGTAGTGCACAAGGGCCGGGTAAAGACCCTTATCCGGGATATCAGGGCCTGGGTGGACTGGCCAGGTGGCGAACTGAGGTTCTACGTGACCCACGTCCTCACGAGGCAGGAGGATTTTCAGTATTATCGATTCAGAGTGGGGAAATCTACATCCCCTATATGAAAGCACTGCCAAGGCAAAGCCGAAGACACGCCTGAACACAATCTTGGGGTACCCGGCAGGGGTTTCCCTGTGTTGAGAACGTCCTGCGAGCTAAGAAAAGGAAAACCGCTTTCACATGACGCGGTCCGGCAGATCGCCCCGGAACAGCTACACTCTCAATCTTGCGCTTATGCAGTTTTTATTGGATGTCGGGATGGGGACATAACAGGTTTATACTGGGTTGGATCTCTAAACTACCGGCCCACAGCTAAAAACGGGTTTCTTAAAGTGGTGTCAGTGAGCTCGTACTCCCCTTTCCAGTTCTCTATAAAAAAATTCTTCCAAAATGTTGTTGGGTTGTTTGACTTAGAATCGAGGAATTTACTTAGCAATCCACACTTTTGAAGTGAACGTTATACAGATATATTAGGCTGCTCAAACATAGAGTTTATATAAGTGCTAACGCATCGGCGTCAAGGAACAGTTCAAATTTAGGCGTTTAAAGAATGGTCTCGATTTTTTCAACAATTTTCTGCATTTATCCACGTGAAGTTCCCAAACCGGTGAGTAATATATTATGACGTAGACCTCACGTAGCTTGTTAAAAAAATTGCAACGGAAAATTATGCGCTGAGTATGTATGATGTGTGCTAAGTATAGTTAAATCGTTGACGGTTACATAAACTCCAAGATCACGTGCAAAAAATAGGAACAATAAAAACACTTGTAAGGTTTATATTCGAATTCATTTATGCGATGTTTAAGAAGAAATAATAATGAAGGAGAAGTTTTGAAACTTTGAAATGTAAAGTAGCACGTGACACACCTGAACGAAATAATAATACAAACGTGTAATCGACGAATATTACGAAACGATAAATAAAGAAATAATAATACAATGTGAAGTTTTGAGCTGGATGAATATTTGTGCGTCGATGGGAGAAATGCATAATGTAGTAAATATGCTCACATAAAATAATCTGTTTAATTATAAACAACAGCAGAACAACAACAATTATCGATATATTTTCAAAGCAAAATTTAGAAAATGGCGATTACTCATCCAGTATCGTGTCGCGTAAATGCCTTCTGTCAATGAATAGTGTACACCAGTTACCGCACAATTGCTTAGCGAGGGGCGCTCACTTGGCCAAAAATCAAAGCAACATAGCAGGTGTTTTTGTTTTTGAGTCACTCCTCAAATCAGATTTGTCGATCGGTCGCATTTCATGCGCATATGTATGCCTGTATGTGAATAGGGTACGCACACGCATTTATCTACGTGATGATGAAATCGCCTAATCGTTGTGCGCCGATGTGCAGGCGAATATTCTCGATAATGATCATATATCAGGTTGAGGAGGCGGCGACACCAGGCTCGGTCCTATTGGAGCGCGCCTAGGGCTGGTGGAATCGTCGCTATTCTCCTCCGACGCTGGTTATCACCACTAAATCTCATAGCACTTACTGCATTGGTCACGCTAGCAATCGTCCGCCACATCTATCAAGAGCAGATACCGAAGCACGTCTCGCTTGCACTATCGTGGGCGGCGCGATATCGGCGCCTTCACCACTAGCACCGAACTAGCGACAGATTTTCGACTCCGATTTGCCGATTTCCTCCTCCATAATTTTTTTTGCTTTGGCCGAGCGTTCGTTGCCCTCTGCTCCTAAGTCGATTCTTGATTGATTCTTCTTCTGTCTCCTGTTATCTTCCTTTATCCTTATGTTTCTTTCTTTCTCTCTCTCCTCTCTCTCTCTCTCGCTCGCTCTTCTTCTTTGTGTCTGGCTTTGCTTTTTAGATCGACAACTGCCTTGGAAATCCTGCGTGTCGCCTGAAATTGTCGCCGCTGTCATCACTTCCATCTTTCCTCTGACCTCGGCCAAACGCCTCTCCCGCAATGAGCAGGCATCGGAGGTCAATAGAGATGGCCTTAGGAGGAATAAAAAGCTGCAAACTCTTCCTCTATCTTGATCTGTCTGGCTGCCTTCCTTGCAAAGAACGAGGTAGTCGTCGTGACTCTGCGAACAATCGCCGATCACTCAGCTTCTTCCCGACCGAATGCAAACAAACGCGAATAATTTTTGCTGCCCAGCCTGGGTAGGAACAAATGAGTAACCTCTCTTTCTCGGCAATTGACTTAGTGTCCTGCATATATCAACGCCGACGTATTTTTCGTTGCCAACTGCCGGTTACACTTTAGAGTCTAAAAATGTGTCTAAACTACTAGTTATATTTGCTCTTATGGCTGAATAGCTGCTTGGCCTTTATTATAGCATAATCTGCCTAGAAACTGTATCTCGCATTGATCTCCTGTGATTTCTTGAATGCGTTCAGCTAAATCTTTGAGGAACAAGTCAAGTTCCCTTATTATTATTATTACTGGTCCAATTGTTTGTCTAGCTATTAGCTCTGCAGCGTCTTATTATTATTATTATTATTGGGTCTGCAAAAAAGTCTTTTCGGATTGGCGCTTGCGCGGCTTTCACAGCGCCCGCCCCGGCGCCTAGGCATAGATCATTGGCTCACTCTTTGTTGTTTTCATGTGAAAAAGAGCTGTTGTGTGGGCTGAGTGCAACGCAGGCTCACAAAAAGTTGTTAAAATCGTTTGGAGATGCCTGTTGTACAGACAGAATGTGCCAACAGTGGCTTGAGAAGTTCCGAAAGGAAAATTTTAACCTCGAAGATAAGCCTAGATCAGGAAGGCCAAGTGTTGTCAGTGAGGAGGTTTTTCGAATAAAAATCTAGGAAGATCCCACTATAACTACTGTGGAACTTGCCGAGGAGCTTCATATTACTTCACAAGCTGTTAGCACAGCTTTAAAACGCCTCGAAATAACTTTCAGGCTGTGCAAATGGGTACCTCACGAGCTCAGCAACTTCAACAAGATGACGCGCATGCGCGTCTGCACTTCTTTGCTCAGCAGGCATCCAAATTTGTCTTTTTTCGATCGTTTTGTGACCTGCGATGAACAATGGGTCTTCTACGACTCTCCTGTCAGGAAAAGGTTCTGGTCAAGTGAACCTGGCACCTCCGTCACCTAGCCCAAAAAGGACATACACGCAAACAAGGTTTTATTGTGTATTTGGTGGAATGTGCGCGGAATAGTGCACTATGAATTTTAACCGCGTAACCAGACGACAAATACGGCCATGTACTGTCAACAACTCGAAAAGGTTCACGAAAAATTAAAGCAGTCGTACCCTGCACTAATTTCAAGGAAGGATGTCCTGTTCCACCAAGACAACGCAAGGCCCCACGTGAGTAGGGAGATCCTTTCGAAAATTTCCTAGCTAAAATGGGAACTTTTGGAACATCCACCGTATTCCCCCCGACTCAGCACCATCTGATTACCACCTATTCAGATCGATGCAAAAATTTTTAAGTGGTAAAAAATTCACTTCTATCGAGCACGTGCGTTCTGGACTGGAAGAATATTTTGCCACTAAAAACCCAGACTTTTACAAAAATAGGAATCGAAAACCTTGTAAATCGTTGGGCAGAGGTTGTATCTTCCGGCGGAGAATATATTAATAAATTATTAATAAATCAATTTATTAATTCAATCAATTAAATTAATAAATCAATAAATAAGACCTCCCGTGTCTCCTATATATGTGTTTTCTTTATAGCGCCAAAACCGAAAAACCTTTTTTGTAGCCCTAATATTATTATTATTATTATTGGAGTTCTCACTTAAACTTTAAGACTGGAACACCTAATCTACAAAGAGGAGCAGCAACAGATATTTGAACAACTCATCGCGCCGACAATAAACGTGTCCAATTAGAACGGCAGGGCATGACAAGTTGACCGCTATAGCAAGGCCAGCAACTGTTCTGTTCTAAACGAGGAGCAACTCCAGCAATGGCAAACGAGTTTCAATGCCCGTTGTGTTCAGTGCGCTATTACGAAGAGGTGTGTTCAGATTAACGCAGGAAGGGTTCATAAGAAGCAGAGAGCCGAGTCTAGTGGAACAGCAGTGCCCCATTAGGCTAGGTCGCTGCCACTACTAGCAGCATCTCACAACCGCTGTCTTCTCCATGCGCTTTAGTACTCAAGACTTCCCTTCATCCCGTCAGCCAGCCAGCCAGCTGCCAGCAAATGGGGGGCCGTCACCTAACTTTTCGGGCCGAATCTCAGCCAACATTTAACATCTACGGGTTTGCTTTCGGTATTGCTTCGTGAGACGGACCCCACAACAACAAGTGTGCAACGGTGAGGCTCGAATCCGTGCACCTATGTCATCTTCGGTCGTCAGGCGTACGCGAATGCATCACCTAGCCATCGAAGGGCCGTCAACTAGCCAGCACCAACCGCCCTCTTCTCCCTCGCCACAACGTCAACAGAGACCATAACTATATGCCGGCCATACTTTTCAAGATATGCAACACTATGCGTAACGGACAAGTTCCGGAGGCTGTGAGAAGCGTCATATACGGCGGCTGGCTCATCGCCCTGATAAAGACAGCCGGTGAATACCGACCCAAAGCTGTCGGCTGCACTCTGCGTAGACAAGGCCACAGAAAGCTTGCTTTGCCAAATCAATGTGAAAAACAACCAGCCGCCACGGCAGATGGGGTACGCCACTGAGAACAGCGCGCAAATAGTTATTCATACAGCTTGTACCGTTCTTGAAAACAACGAAAATGTTGCCGTTTAAAATTGATTTTGAAAAATGCGTTTAACTTAAACAAACGAGGACACTTCTTGTCGAAGGTTTCCAAACGCGCCCCAGCCCTCTATCCAAAAATGCACCAGGCTTATAGCAAACCAACTTCCCTAATGTGCGATGAGATTGAAAGAAATCGACTAGAAAAATCACCTCTTAAAGTTGCGTACAATTCAACATATAGTGAGTTGTCTGGTATGCTTTATTCGAGACGGCTGCCTAGAATTAAAATAATAGTTTATTGTCTAATAAAATGCACCCATCATATATGATAGCATTAAACTTGATGTTACAGTCTTTTTCTAGAGGAAATACTTTTGTTTGTATAAAGCAGGTAATCATTTTTTTATTTTTCTCACTCTCGGTGGTTTCGCAAGCCGCGGAAGGTAATGGTTGGTACAGACTGTTTGTCATACGTGTAGATGTATATGCTTGCCTGAGTCAAATGTGAACCGCCTTTTTGTATGTTATTTGAATGTAACATTTTGCTGTATACTATCTACAACACCGCATGTCACACAACTTCTATTGCGCCAAGCCTGGCAGAGAATATGACCGCTGTGTCAGGCGTGAAACTTTATAGCACGTTTGTATCGTTACTAAGCTAGAGATTCCCAGCTATCCTTCTACTTCCCGCTTGCTTCTACTTGCCGGCGTTTTCGTGGCACAAATCTTGGTCGGTCTTTCCTACATTCATTGTCGTTCAGAGTTATTGTGAGGAGACGAAGGATTGTGCATGATATACGTACCCTTTTTGCCTCTGAGTCCGAACGCCTGTAAAGATAATTCATCTTCGGGCACGCAATCAAAATTGCTGTTTTGGCAACCAAACTGAGGCCTCCGGAGACAACTGCTGCTGCTTCACGTCGGGGCAGGTCTCGAGAGATTTGCAATTTCTCTTTTGCACAATCGGTCTCCGTTTGTCCCAATCCCGCTAATGCGGGCGCGAAAACCCTTCCCTACACTGTTGGAATTTTCGCTGGTACGCAATTCCGCGTGGCAACCCCTGGCGTACCTTAGCAATGAGCGGCTTAGATCTTGCCTACTCGACTTCGAGCAGAGCCATTTGGACTTGTTGCAAAAGATGTTGAGGTGCCGACTGTCCGACCCAGGAGCACCGGACACTCTCGTTTCGTAATGATGGCTGCCCACATAAAATAATTTTGTCTGTATAATATAATATAACTATAACCAACATTTAAGGCAATTCCACCTATTTCCTTTGTGGTTGAACGTCTGGTCTTAGTTGGTTCTATCTCGCATCGTTAATCAGAAGCGGCGTTGTCTTGCTGCTCATCTAACCATGTAGACTATGAAAATGAGATCAGAGAAAGATAAGACCTACATGAACAAGATGCCCAGATATCGAACTGCAGTTTACACTGGCAATGCACGAGTCACATTCTTGCAACATGTTTTCCTGTGTCTACCTCCGTTATTGCTACTAGCGCTTAATTTTCAAGGCTGCTGAATGGCTGTTCTGTGGAAAATCGTCATTTAACGTATCGATTCGATACGCTTTCTCTATCAGCATCATGTGTAGCGCTATTATTGTTATAATACACAATGTTTAGATAATGCTTTTGTGTTAATTATTTATACAAGTCTTATCTGGTAAGTTGCCACCTAGATAGTCAGATAGGGCAAACATTTTGAAATTTGCCGGAACTTCTGAGGATCTCGCCAGAGCTTGGACATGACAGACGCGCCTAACATTGAGGTCCAGCAACTATCCGAATGGCCAGATACAATTACGTTTAGGCTAAATGAAATTCTGAAGTGTTACCGAATATGAAGCTACGAGGGATGGTAACACTGCGTGATAAGTGCTACAAATAAGCAAACGATACTTTTACTAATTGCATCACGCGTGGTAGTTCGATTGAGTTTTAACAGTCGTTTATATGCTATATGTTTATACGTTGTTAATCCTTTTTTATAAAGTAGCTCTCAGAAGAACTGATAATCGCTGTCTATATAGTTTGTGCCACAGACAACTTCGCCCATTATGAGCGTCTAAAATGTGATTGTCGCTAAACAGAGCGCCAACCAAATATATATATATATATATATATATATATATGCCGAGCAAGATGGCTTAGTGGCAAAGCCTTTGCCTTGCATTCGGGAGGACTGAGTTCGAGACCCAGACCGGCCACTTTTAAATTGGTTTGCATGGTTTCCAATTTAGACAAGGTAAATGCCGGAGTGGATTAAAATTATCCATGACATGATATATATATATATATATATATATATATATATATATATATATATATATATGGCGTTTGGCGATGTTGTCGGATGTCTGCCAGGGCAAAGAGCAGATATTTTTCTTGGGCAGTAACGATCAGTGCTATCTTGTCGTATGCGTAGTCGACGGAATAAACTTCCGAGGGATGTGGGAGTCCATGACTCCATCGACGCTATTCTGACATCTATAGAATATGACCAGACTGGTTTTCCTTCGACTTTTTTTTTATTATATTTAAAATTAAAATATTAAAAAATTTTATATTAAATTAATATTTAAAATTATATTTAAAATTAAAAAAAAATATTATATTTAAAAAAAATTTGCAGCTGTGTTTCTAGCTGTGCAAAAATTGCCACTGAAGGATGGCCGCTAAAGGAAGCATATTTTTAGCTGCGCAAAATTTGTCGCTGAAGGATGGACCAAACCCTGCCAATGCTGCAGCTTAACAACTGCACAATCTTAAGCTCGAAAAGACGCACTGCCGCGCTCAGAGATATTTGGCGAGGGTCTTTCACTTCTGTGTAAAAAGAAGCAAAACCTGTCGACAGGGAAGGGAAAGAGTTGACAAACTTCAGCAGTTGGCCACAAGAGGGTATTACGTCTGCTGCAACCAAGTGACCCGCACGGCGAAACTTAATGGCTTTCGTCTTCCGCAAATTTATTTGCAGGCCCTTACGGTGAGGTACCTTTCTACGTGGCTGACAATTGTCGAATGGCACCGCAATCCCGGTAGGCCACTACTATGTCATCCGCATACATAACGACGACGGCGCTTTAAAACTCCTCCCGCACATGATAGGCTAGGTCTGCGTTACGCAAGGAGAAATCCAGGCAGCTAAGAGAGCTCCCGTGAGGAGTTCATACGTTTTAACCTAGTTGCAAGGTGTCCTCGCCCCTGATGTTTACTTCAAAGCGGTCTTAAGCAAAAAAGCTATATATGTATATATACGTGAAGGTATCGTTTACTGAACGATACTGAACCTTCGACATTGGTATGACAGACCGGGTAAAAAAAACGATTATAATGAAGACGCTGTTATATCATGTATGTTCCCAGTCATAGTAAGCCTATGACTGGGAATTGTGTGCATCACAAACACAGATTGTGTAAAAGAACTTTACTAACTAACGCATGAGGCATTTGGAAAAAACTCCGCGTGCTGCCACCGCGCGGCTATTTTTGAGCTACATTTCTGATATGTTAATAGAACTGTCGGAAAGCGTTCAAGAAAGTACTTCTGCGAGGATGTGGTTTCAGCATAACGCAGCGCCAGAGTACAACGCTGCTGTGGAATGGGACTACATAGGCGAGAGCTTCGCAAATTGTTGGATTAACCTAGATTATATATATAGGGCCACAAAAAAGTGTTTTCGGTTTTGTCTGTAGAGATCATTAAAAAACCGAAAAAACTTTTTTGTAGACCCAATATATATATATATATATATATAAATTTGATTGTAGGGATTCTAATATATATATATATATATATATATATATAACATTGAAGTCGAATTACCGTCTATAATGTACTAGCCGATGCAGAACTACATCTATACCGATTTCGGCATGCTCAAGCTCTATGGCGTTCTGATTACCAGATACGCATTGACTATCGTAGTTGGAGAAGAGTAACCAATGCGGAGTTTCTTGCCGTTGCACTTTTCACGGACGAAACCTCCTTTACACGAACCGTATTAGCCGGCTAATACACGCAATTCGCATTGGTGAGCCTACGACAATCCGTGTATGATCACCCAGCACCAGCATGCTCGCTAGAATCGTCTCTTCGTGAATGTGTGGGCTAGCGCAGTGAAAGCTACCTTGTAAGCCCACACATACTTCCTGATAGATTGCAGAAGAACAGCGTTTTATTTTGGTCACGTCAATTTGTAACAAAACTTAGTAGTTTTATTCGATACTCATAAACAAGACATTTTCACCCCTCATAACATGGAAACAAAATTGTTCATTTTACAGAAATCCTGCATATTGCATGGCATTGATAATTATTACTCTTAGAAAGCTGGTAAATATATTGGCTTCTACCTAATAGTTTCCTACTGATGGTGCAATTTTGTTTATAAATGCAGGAAAATGCGCCGCGATAGGAGTGAATGTGCTGTAAATACCTAAGTTTATTCTACTCGGAGAGCTCGTGCAGCGACAAAGGACCAGCACATTTACGCTTTTCGCAGCAAACGCCTTAAGCATATCCGCGTATCCCATATGGTATCCTATGTCAGCAAGTGCCCTGTACGCGAGAACTTGCGTGGTGCGCTACATCATCGGCAGCTTTGGCCAGCCAAGCGAAGATCGGAGACTCGGCAGCTCAATATCGGAAATTCCATTATCAATTCAGAGAAGTGTGGCTCGCGTTGATTAAGTCGCACAATTTCGCCGTCGTCTAGCACCACCAGCCGGCCAGAAACGCCCAGCACGTCGTACAAGGGGCCATGTCTGACACTGTGTTTTTCTTCCCTTCTCCTTGGCTTTGGGACCCTTATTCCTACTCTTACTCCTAGGAGAAGGGTGGTAATGCGGAACTAATCTCCCACCAGAGGGTCTGCCAAAAATAAAAGCGATGCCGCCTTGCGCTTTGCAAAGATATAGAAAGAGTAGCAGCCGCGTGAATTGCAGTAGTCGAAGTATTCGCAGTAGCCATCGATTTTGCCGTAGTCCTGTAGTGCACGGAGCGGTGGTGTTAGTCGTCCCTTGTGTAGTCGTACCTTGTGTTTTCTCAGGTCTTTTCTGAGACTTCCCTCGGTGCGTCCTCCTGCCGCTTCAATTCGAAAGGAGGGCGAAGTCGGCCTCGTAGTCGTGTAAAATTTCAGGTAAACTACGGGCGACGGATGACGGCTGGTGAAACAGGAATATCGCCCACCCCCACGCGTCTAGATATCCGCTGAAATAACGCGAATAGTTATCCGTTTTAAAGTGTACGTTTATAGAAACGTTCGTAACTGGAGCGCTCAGTAATGAATCTGCGTTGTTAAAGATTAATGTAAACTCTACAACAGTGCAAAAAAACAGGGAAATAAACATTCCTAATATAATGCACTGATTCAATGTATTGTATATATTGTTCAAACACGTCTGTTTACGTTAGACGCTTATGTTCAATACTCAATTGCTTTACCCCTATATATATATTATATATATATATATATATATATATACAACTACCAGTACCAGAATACTTCAACAGTATGGTAGAATAAAATACGTAGTATATATGAGTAAATTGAAGTTTTGCTTTTCAGTAGTATCTGTAGTCATTAGATCATGTGCACAATATTAGACTGAGTTTATATATATATATATATATATATATATATATATATATATATATATATATATATATATACAACTACCTGTAGCAGAAAACTTCAACAGTATGATAGAATAAAATACGTAGTACATATATAAGTAAATTCAAGTTTTACTTTTCAGTAGTATCTGTAGTCATTAGATCATGCGCACAATATTAGACTGAGCTTATATGGTCAACGCAAGCCTGCAATGACGACGGTTTGATTTCGCCAGCTCGATTAGCCTACGTGTGTCTAGCGTCACGTTCGCTTTGGTGTGATCGTCATCCTTTGCTCAGGGGATCAGCTTCGGGGATTGCTCAGCAACAACAATTGGTCACGATCGACTATTGATCCGCCGCACAGCGAGTATCCGTACCCCCACCCCCCGCCCCCCAATAGGCAGACCTATGGCAGCATCGTGCCTCAATAGTGCCACCTGGCTTAACAGTAGCGGTGCAGCCTTGTGAACTGAGAGACACGTCTGGCCGCCCGATACCAGCTACGTTGGGTGTCGTTTCTACGTGCCAGACAGATACAAGGTCACACGGTCGATTCAATTCGACTATTCATTTGCTGGGTATAGAGCGCAACATAAGGCATCTTAGCAATCGTGATATCTTAAGACGAATCGCTCTCCGGAAAAGGCCACCTGCCATTGTTGAACATCGTTGTCTTCTTTGTGTTTTGTTGTGGAGACGAACTTAATTCTTAAAGCATAAAATCGTTGTCTGGCACCGGCACAGGACACCTGCCTGCCTGTCTGCCTGGACGCCTACGGAACCAGGACGAGTGAAATGTATAGCAGATAGTAACTTACTCTACCTTTTTAGTGGTCCCTACCGACCGGGTCGGCTAAACGGATGCCGTTGTTTGGCAGTCGTGGTCACTCTGCGCCTAAGAATCGAAACTAGTATTCACATGTGAACTGCCACTTTAGGTAAGTTGTTTTTATAGGCTATGCGTACGGGTCTAGTAGATACTTAGTTGAAGTATTTTCAGATACACTGCTGGCGTATCGGTGCTGTTAGCACAAGTGTTAGCTATATAAGTACGCCGGCCATAGACAATTATTTAAGAATTTAGTTATTGGCCCGCGCTCTAGATTGCTATAAAGCTTTTTATTAGTAACCGAATATTTCATTCTATTGATGTTCCTCAGTTTAGGTCAAGCGAGAAGGTGAGGATGTTCTAGTGCCGATAGTTTTCTATATTTCTGTATGTCTTCCTTACTCCTTCCTCTCTTTCCTACGCAACCCTGAATTGACAATAAACGATAGCATTGGCCACACCTGTTCTGTGGAAGTGAAGTGGCCGGAGCGCTTACGGCTGTCTGAATATCATTAAGCAGCGGTTTTGACATATACGAGGACCGGTATTGCCTAGACCGGTCTAGGCAGCTTTTTGAATAATGAAAAATATTGATGAACCAGTCCGGCTACCGTCTTAAAGAGGACTTTATCTAGTGTACTGCCTTCCCATACGCGCGTTTTGCGGGCTTACCGCGTCAACTGAATTTGAAGTGTTTTGCTTTTATGGACGAAGACGACACACTGGCGGTGTCGTCTAATGGCGCACTGCGCATCTGCTGAGGTGGAGCAAGTTTTTTTGTATGCTGTAAGTCAACGTTTGGACGGTTCCAGAGACCCCACTATAACAGACAACAGTACCAGCAAAAGTGGCACAGGCAAACAGAGTTGAGCCAGACAATACTTTTCCTGGATCAAAATAGCGAAATCGGTTTTTGTTTCCGAGAACGTGCTAATTAAATATTTGTTTTATTACCATAAGGTAACTGGCAGTTTTATAGGTAGATGCAGTTCAGTAAAATGCCAAAGATGTGTAAACGAGTACAACAACCCATAGTCGGACACGGACAACTTAGCGTTTTATCGCGGATAATAAATGTTTATTTTGCGCTCGCAAATCGGCCTTCATCGGCCCGTTCTTAAGTTAAAAAAATCTTAACAGAGTCTAACCCGTAGTAAGATCAATTTACTACAGAGTTTTTTTTACAAACCTTTTCCAGCAAAGGAATGCATATGCAGGGCAATGTTCAACTTAACTTAAAGGGTTTTAACTCAAGCAAAACCGTTCATCAACTTGCTAGTCTGCCACACATGGTTGCCATATCATGGCAACTTTCCCCTGATAACGGTGCGTAGACTGCCTAAGTCACCAGTACAAAAATACGAACTAGCATTTCGTTCGGAGATTCGATGCTAATACTTTTGAGGACAATAAATGGAATATAGCTTAACGTGTGCAGGACCATTTTATAAGCAAGACCAATTGTATATATATATATATATATATATATATATATATATATATATATATATATATATATATATATATGTAATAGATGCTTTAATTCCACTAAATCGAAGAGACGGCAAATTATCTGTCTGATGCTAGTCTTCCATCTAACTACCACAAATATATATCGTAGACCGACACTACTATTGTACATATTGGTGTGCATTTTTTATCTTCTACTGTTGGTGCTATTTTGCATAAATACAGTACGTGACGAGATATGACAGAGTGCTTCCTGGGTAGAGATGTACAGAATGATGGTTAAAATGTGCGTGCCGATTTCAGTGCTTATGCGAGTATGCTTCATGTCTTGTACTTTGCTTCATGACGACAAGATAACTAAGCTGTCGACTACCCTGGTTTCAGAGCAGCAATAATAGAGAAATATTCAACTCGGTCTTGATGTTGGATACCAGCAGCGCGTTGTGCTACAAACGCTAAGGCAAGTTTCTAAATTTCCACGTATAATTTAATGAAGGAGACTTCCGAGTTTCTGAGGTGTATAGGCACGCGAGAAACGCCGTCTAAACTGCGGCACCGCCCGATCAAACAGATCCGTTGATGCGTCCCAAGTTAGCTGGTTGCCGCTGATAATCGAGGGGTATGGGAGGGGGGTGCGTCAGAGAACGTGCAACGCGCTATCGCGATAGCGGTGGCAGTCAACGAAGAGAGCACGGAGCGAAGGGGGGGCGGTCGAAGGAAGAACCCATCCTGCTATCATCTCGTACATCACGGATGGCTTCCCGCGACCCCCCGACAAGTGACCACCGTCCTCTGGGGAAGGAGATCGTGTCGTATCGACGAACCGGGCAGCAATAGGGGAGAATCTCGTTCGGTCAATCGCTCAGTGTAGCGCTGTATGGCCTTTGACCTTCAGACCCATGGGGATTGACCGGGCTCGTCTGTTTGGTGAGGAAGGGCAAACGGCTTCTTAGAAGGGGATCCTTGGGCAAAAAAAGGGCAGCCGGTCGCCAACCGACGATCCTTCAACAGGGGTTCATCCATCTACCGTTTCAAACACCATCGTCATTGTCATCGACGACGACGACGACAAAGACGAAGCCAATGTGAACGAAGAAAAGGCGGCCGGCGATAAGGAAAGGCACGCGTTTATAGCTGCACGCATGACGCTACTATAGTGTGGCCTGAGGCAAAGGAAAAGAAGAAAGGGTGGAAAAGAATAAGAAACTGAACAAGGTGAGCGATATAGCGAGGAAGGAAGGAAGGAACGAAGTCATCAAAAACAGGGCCAGAGGAAACTTTCCTTACTGAGAAATCCCTTCTTATCGCCCAGATAACTAATGAGCGAAAGAACGAGCAAGTGACCGTCTGTCTAAGCCGTTGTCGTTGGTTCACCGGAAGAGAAAAAGACAAATGAAACGCATCTAATGCCGGCCTACGCGAGTGGCTTAGAAAAGCTGCGATTAATGAGCCCGTTCTAGAAGAGTCGTGTAATTGCGACCGGTGGAGACGGCAAATACGGCCGCAATATAAAACATCATGGCTGACTGATGGCTAGAAAAAAAAACTGATAGAGCCACTTCGTCCGAGCATACGCTATAAATGGTTAAAAGTGAAAGAAGAGGAAGCGGCATCAGCCACAACTTTCAGATGCTCAACAATCAATTGCTGCTGACGCTGACGACGCCGAAATAGCGATTATTAGAGTTCAAGAAAGTATTATTCAAGAAAAGCTTTAAGCGAATAGTTCGGTTTCAAAGTGATGCGGTGAACCTATAGCCGCAATCATGAATGAATTATAGTGTAGAAGTATCAGTGAAGCGATACAGATAGTAGTATATAATTAAACCAAATAGTGTGGCCTACTTCTTTTTGCACCATATACATACAATCTCGCTTGAAACTAAAGTACATTAGGGCAAGAAAATATAATAGTTTGTCATATATATAACAGTTGATGCACTCGCGCCCGATCATCAACCAATTTTTGTGGCATTTATTTGTCTACAAGGTACTTCATGTACACAATACAACATTACTAAACATATTAGAAATTGATATATATTAATAACTATACTATGTTAGTTATTAACTAAGTACGTTCACCACACAATAAAAAAAAAACATGTGTGAATACGCATACAATCTGTGAAGAATGAGAATATATACATATATGAGAATATATATATAAATATTTATATATTCTCATATAGCCATTGAAAGGGCACTGGCCACACTCAAGCACCGTTTGACGTTCGAGGAAAGACGCAAAAGTCATTAACAGCACTATAGGATAAAGTTCACTATATTTTTTTTTTATTTTCATTATTATTACTTTTTGCATTATTAATCAATATACCTGCACACAATTCCATGATGATGTATTATACCAAGAAAAAAGCAATAGCCACGTTTTCAGTTTTTTCCAGTTTCGTGACCGATGTACAACTAATATAAATGCCTTACCTAAATACTTCAAACTTATCTCAGTTTTTCACTTTAATCTGAAATATATTATGGCCATTAGTAGATCCTGTTATCTAAAACATTATATTAAATTGTCCCATCTTGACATTGTTGCAGTACCGATGCACTAGAGGTACAGAACGCATGTACAATATAGCTGGATATAAACACTTAGCGCAATCACGAAAATAAAACACTCGAGGAAAAGCAGTTATCTTAGATTTAAATGAAAAACTACCACATAATAAAATAACTAAATATACAAATGCATCTAAAACCAATCAAGCGATTTCGGCATGCTGAAACCACATTACACAACGTCGGAATTCTTGGGTTGCTTATATCCGTCCATTCCGAGAGAACCTTAACTCGCCCTCCTGACAACGGCAGCTGTCTATACAATATTTTCTCGCAATAACGAACCCAAATTGAACAAATTATATGGCGCAGTTGCGCACTCGCGCCCGATCATCAACCAATTTTTGTGGCATTTATTTGTCTACAAGGTACTTCATGTACAAGAATGCAGACTAAAAATGGACTACGCAGAAACATGTAGAAAAAATCCTTCTAGAATTTCAGCAGGCACTAGCAACAACGCCGTGGCCTTACATAATCAGCAGTAACTCCGTACAGAAACTTTTATACTTTAATTTGGAAACCAAACACTCTGTATGAGGAGCACTTTCCTATTTAACTCACACAAAAAGCCAAAAAACGTAAAAATACTAACTTGTGGTTTGAGTTGGACATGGTGCAGAGGAAAGCGGCAGAGCTCAGACTAGCTAATAAGGCAAAAAAATTAAAAGTTTTTGTGATAAGTTGTCGCTAAAAAAGGACTTTCGAAAATATATAGAAAAACCTGCGCTCAAAAACAGAAAGAATTTTATGCGGACAAATTTAACAGTTCTACACTTCGAGAACACACAGAGCGTGTACGTCTACACGCTCTGTGGCAGAAATGTACCGAATGAAACTAGAATAATTTAAATCAATCAATCAATTTCATTTATTCACCTTTGTAGGTAGCAGTCAAATACTTAATAAAAAAAACATGCACATATACAAGGGTAACAACACAAGACTAGAGTCATTTCAGGAATAAAAACATTTCAGCCAAGTCAGCTTGCCAGGCTTCCCAGCGATTGTACTAAGGGGCAGTTAGCCGCGTGGTATCTATCACAGAAACTTTCACATCTAGAGCATTTACAACTGTCGCACGGGTCATGGAAACCCCGCTCCGCACAGAGCTTGTGGTGAAAACCATGAATGGCGAATCGGGTCTCAACATGCCTGTTTAGCCTATGTGTTCCCTTCCACCCACTATTCCTCATTGCCCCCGTGCTAAGGAACTCTACGTCAATGTCCGCCACTTTGACCTCCCAATCCCTGCGGTTTGCAAGAAAGGCCTTCGTCAGGGGTAGATTGAAGCGACGTTGCAGGTCCTCAGAGAGCAGCGGCGTGTCCGCGAGGAGATATACGTAGCGGTTCCGAGCCGTCAGATGTAGACCCAGAGCTCGTTTGAGGAAGGA
Source organism: Dermanyssus gallinae (assembly GCA_003439945.1). Taxonomy (NCBI): domain Eukaryota; kingdom Metazoa; phylum Arthropoda; class Arachnida; order Mesostigmata; family Dermanyssidae; genus Dermanyssus; species Dermanyssus gallinae. Next base: position 93,469 of record QVRM01003556.1, on the reverse strand, counting down.
GGACTTGACGCGGTTTAATTGTTCGGGGTTCTCTGCCGTGAGGTGGTCCCAGGTGACTCTCACCCCATAAGTCGTTATCGGGGCTACCTTGAGTTCGAACAGTCTGAATCCGTCTTCAGCGATAGTCTGTTCGAAGATTTGATCGCCCATGCCGCCGCCAGTGCCTTCCTGTACCTCTCAGATATGTGCGCGAAAAAGCAAGTACCGGTGACAGAGGAAATCACCCCTAAGTATGGGAAGCTGTTGACATACTTAAGTGGCGTTTTGTTGAGACGTAGCGTGTCCTCGGTTTTTTTAACTTTTACAGCTATTTAATGATCTTAGCTTAGACACTTTAGAGAAGATACTAATTATTCAGCTTACCGCTGTGGCAAGGGATCAGGTAATGCTTCCGGTTTCTCTAGGCGGCTTAGGTATGCCGGACGCGGTCATGATGGCAGGACCCGCGATCGTGTCATCATTGACTCAGGCTGCGAAGAGGGTAAGGGCATTATTGGATAACGATGGGTGGGAAGCTTGTAGCGTAGAACTACAAGAGTTGACCGATAGATTTTCGTCTTTATTCGACTCCCCTCCCGTTGAAAGGAATAAGCAGAGCAGTTGGACAGCCCCCTTGCAAGTAAAGCGATTAGCAAGCCTGATCGATAGAGCCCCCACCTTGGCTGAAAAAGCCAGGCTTCGAGCCGTAAGCAGTCAAGGGGCTGGAGCTTGGTTGCATGCCCTACCCTGTCCACGAATAGGGACTCTTTTGGATGATGAGACGACACGCGTTAGCACAGGACTGCGGCTTGGTGTTGACCTAGTCGTTCCTTACGGATGTCGTTGTGGTTACCTTGTGGACGCGTTGGCTCATCATGGCTTGTCATGCGCCTTAAACGCACGCCGAAGAGCACGCCACTCGGCTCTAAATGACACTTTTAGTCGAGCATTAAGGTCTGCTGGCTTTCCGTGTATACTAGAACCTCCGGGCCTATCCAGAGACGATGGAAAAAGGCCTGACGGTTTTACTCTAGCCCCCTTTGAGCGTGGCCGCATGCTTGTTTGGGACGCAACTGTAACCGATTCATTAGCCCCTTCGATGGTCGGTGCAGGGGCGGATCAGGCAGGTCATGCGTCAAGGTTAGCAGAGGCTAACAAATGTAGGAAATACTCTGGCGTTGGTTATCCGCATCAATTTTGTCCGTTGGCTTTTGAAACAATGGGAGGCCCAGGACCGCTTACACTGAAGTTGATTCAGCGCGTGGGCAGAAACCTTAACCTTTCCACGGGAGACTCGAGAGCATCGGATTTTTTGCGTCAGAGACTGTCTCTCGACGTTCAACGAGGAAACGCAGCATCTGTTCGGGGCACATTGTCGAACTGGGCTAATCCTGGGTTAGAAAACCCGTGACTACACGTTCACGCGGAGACAATTGTTCAATCCAAAATGCTAACATAAAAAGTTATATAACTAGATCAGTACAAATATATATATATATATATATATATATACAAATATATATATATATATATATATATATATAGCAAAGCACTACGATGTAATAAACACGGGTGTTCTGTAAGGTGCGTGCGTTTGAAAATTATGAACTGAACTTAACTAAAAAAGCTGATCAAGATTTTTTGTCCAGCCTGACAAATGATTAGGCTTGGAAGCACGCTCCTCAGGCGTCTCCACTTTTCAAAAATGTTGACGTCGTCAGCATATTTCTCATAGGTTAAATAAACAAAGGTGGTCATAAAATTGCCTTTTGACGTCAGCTTGAAATGGCATTGCCAACGCCGGAGAACGATGCATTCGCCTAAACCCGAAACGTTCGCTTGCGCAGACCGTCACGTGTGTAAATAAAATTTTTATTTTCAACAAATCCGTACACAGCGGACTATTGTTCAGCTGATTACCCGTCAGGTTGTTTAATGGTAATTATTTACGCAGTTGCTTAATATTGCTGGTTAAGAATAGATGACTTGTTTACACGGATGTCGTTAATCTATTACGGAATAAGTAAGCCTCCGTTGGCTAGCTGGCGAGAGTCAATCGATAGTAGACTCATTGAGAGGTAGACGAAAAAAAGTGTGTGCACTGTGTAATGATTAGCCCCTAACGATAATAAGCACCGTTACTGGGACCATACGCGGCCTATGAGTTTTTGACTCGTTTGAAATAGCTGAGCGCCACAGCTGGTATGATGCTCTTCGATATTTCAGCAAGCAGCTCTGCGGCGACAGGCCGACGCACGTGACGAAGCAGGTGAGGAAGAACAGAAAAAGTAAAAATAGAGCAACGAAAATAGAAACATGTCGTCTTAATCTTTGTCTTCATCGTTGTCATTATATTGGTCAATTTTGTCGGGTTCGTCATAATTTCGATCTTTTCGTCGTCGTCGTCGCCTCTGCCGCCGCCGTTGGCCAACGTAATGTTTTCGGGCTGTGTAATTTAAGAACATTTAAAAAATAAAAACAAAAAACAATAAAACGCTAAGATTTAACGTCTACAAAACTGTTTTCACATTGCTCAGGCATAGACGGATCCCTCCCATACATACAAATCGGTGCAACGGTGAGGCTCGAACCCGCGCACCTATGTGCTTCCTCCGGCTGCGAGGCGGGGACTTAATCCACCACGCCACCACCGGGCTCGACACGGCCGCCGTTAGCCAGGCAGCGGACGCTGGCGGTTGAATGTCGAAGTGTGGTTAAGGGTGAGAGAGACAGATAGAAAGAGAGGGGGCGCGGAGAGAAGTAGATTGTAGTTAGCTCAATAGTAAACATTGGCACGAATAACGAATCGCAGACCAGTCTTCTTAGTCTGCCACGCCATCACACTGGATGACGATCTTCTAGGGACTTCTGGCTGTAACAATGGCCGATTGCTCTCTGTCTCCTTCTCTCTATTTCTTTTTGCCGATGTTTTCGTTTATATATCGTTGTTGTTGTTGGTGTTGTTTTGTTACCATGCTTGATGTTGTTGTTGTTGTTTTGCTACCATGCTTGATGTTGTTGTTGTTGTTGTTTTGCTACCATGCTTGATGTTGTTGCTATTTATTTTCCTGCATCAGTATGTCGGCGAGCTAAGGTGTAATCTGGCCATTTACCCGGTTCCATTTTCGAAGCGTGACTGTTTGTGCTTAGACTTTTCAAGGTTATAATCTGCTACGATTTGGAGTAGACATGAGACAGTCAAGACGTCTAATAATGCGCAAAACGTGTTTGTGTACATACTGTGCGCACAAGTTATACAATAATAAAACTCGCATTTTGTAGACATTGCTTTCTCGCAGGCTCTCGCTCGTTTTGGCGCAAAACAGTGCTGCTTGTTTTCTTGCTAACGTTCCCTTGTATTTAGTGGTATTGTTAAAACGACAGACGTAATTTGCGTTTTAAAAAATTTGCTTAAAAAACACACAAAATGCATAAACAATAAATTTTAGACAAACCACTAGAATAAAGTGCCATTGATGCTAAAAAAAACACACATAGATACATAAAAACACATTTTACACAAACCACTATAATGAAGTGCTATTTATGCATATGGCGGCGCAATCCTTCATCGCATGCTGTCGCTTGAAATATAGTAAACTCCGTAACGGGGTATTCGTGTGCTATTGCAAAACCAGAAGCACTGCAGGAGTTTTGAATATATGGCAAATCATGGACATAGGACAATCCCCTTACGAGATCAACAATGGTGCTAGATATTCAAGCGCGAACCACATATTCAAGGACGCAAAGATTAAGAGGGCGTTGTCCACTCCAAAGTGCTAACATAGTGAAGTTATATGAATAAAACTATGAATTATAATTAAAAAGTTAACTCGAAAAAAAGAGCCTTGTAGCCTCTAAAGCTACATCCTCTACTATGTGTAGAAAAGCAACATTAGAGGTGAAAGACCAAGGCTCATTAAGCCCGACTTACGCCCAATAAAGGTTGCGTCGTTTTTTTGCCTCTTGTGATCGTCATTTGTGCACTTCTGTACATCTATGCCGTTCTCCCTGCTTATGCATATGTCCTCGCATTTTGGGTCGACAACAAAAACCGCAGAAATATCAAGGACACGAACGGTAACGGTACGAGCTATAACAAATAACAAAGGTTGTAACAATAACAGGACGAAGCAACACTAACATCGCCGAGAAAAAACGACTCAGAGAAACACGTATATTTAGTCATTGATACCCTGCTTAGGTTTCGTACGGCTGTGTGGCAACTTCTTCTCTCTAAAGAGCAGAGCTCATTTCAAACGCTGTAGCGTTCTTTTTTAGCGTGGGCTGTGGCTGACGGTAGTGCATCTCTGTCGACCACCTCCTACCCTACCTATCTACGCATGTCGTACTTCAAAGGTTCGCTATGCGCTCCTAACCGCTTTCAGACGTATGTCGTATATCGCGATCGAGATCTCCGCCTGGGTCGTGGTAGCCTGACGTCTCGGGTGACAGACAGGGGGGGTGTCATCCATCGGCCTAGCCCTCAACCAAAGCAAAGCAGGACAGAGCCGAAAGACAATCGTAGTAACAACAATCACATACGAGTACACGAAATACAATGCTTACAATTTATAACGTCTGTCTCACACTCGCTCGCTTGCTCGGGGTGCGTATACCTACCCTATCGGTCAATATTACCAAATGTAGTCGATACTAAGCGGCTCAACCGCCGCTGCCGCTGACCCAATGACCCTAATGACGCCGAAGCGAGAATATTGCCTGCGCCCTAGTTGCGCCCTAGGTGTAGTTCTCAATTCTCTCGCAGCTGGCGAACGCAGGGGCGTCGGCCTCAGTGGACGGGCGCACGACGTGTCTGTCTGCGACACCTGCGACTCATCCGTCGACCTCGCGACGGAGCAAATAAAATCAAAGCCTTTAAGAAGCTCGATATTGCGTTCCACTGTCGTCTCTGTGACGCCGAGAAGAACAAGATCCTAGCAGACCCAAAAAAGAACAACATACATCGCCGAGTGAGAACACCACGACATGCTGGAATTGGATTTCGCAGAACACGAAGTGGGCTGCACGAACAGAGGCGGCTGAAACAGTCGGGCTGCCAGAAGGCTGGCAGCAGATGAAGAGTTAAAGCCAGGATAGAGGAACGATCGAGTCGAGGCTAGAGATTACGGTAGAGAGAGAGTAGCATTAGTAACTATGTTCACACTTTTGAAGATGTTACTTACAAGCATGGCGTTTAGTAGAAGAGTAGAATAATAAGCTAGTTCCAAGACGCACGCTTTTCAAGAGTGTCACATTTCTATCAACTTTACATTTTAAGAAAGATCACATGTGTTGCACTGGGTGCCAATAACAGCCCCAGCATAGGCATTGGCGTCGTAACTGTGCAGTGCGTATGCCCACAGGGTACACGTTGTTGCAAGGAAGGTGGGAAGTTCGTTACAACGGTTGATTGGGCGGCTATACGCCGTTTAAAACGGAACGTTGCTACGGCAATTATGACTAACAGGCCGACAATTGCAAAATCGAGTTCAGGCACTGCTGGCTGTTTCTGTTGGACCTGGTCATACAGGTCCTCCTCCCGCAAATCTCTTACAAAGGAATGCAGTAGCCACTGTCGTGCTACTGCATTTCTTTGTTAGAGAAAACCCATACAAGTCCAACAAAACCCATACAAGCGATGATTATGGGTGCCATTTAAACGCTCCTATCTGGCCACAGTCATCTGGGAGTCTCTTCGCTCGATCTCTGCGTCATCTCAGCCTAGTACGAGTGTCTAAAATGTGGCTGTTAAAGCATTAAAACAGTAGTAGATCATATAAAAAAATATAATGCTAATGGCAAATTAAACTTATACTAGGCTAACGAGTCCCCGTCGGAGAAAATGTGCATTACGGTCTTACGGAGTGTGGTTTTTACAATGGTTTAAACTAAATCACGAGTTGGCTGTTACAGCCGTCAACAAGTCAACTGCTTTCGTTTCGACATGGCTAATCTGTAGCAGGTACTAAATTTCATGCAGAAAGTATCATTCCTGCTTGTAGGACTTAGATCAACAGTAACTGAGCGTACTTTTAAGAAAGAGCATCTACCCACTGTTAAGGGTGCCGTTGGCAAGTAAAATGTCTTAAATAAAGCCTTAAATAAAATACACACGACAATTGTTGCCTCTTGCATATAAGCAAATAAAATTGTAACTATTTGATAAAAAAAATAAAGCCTTGGCGAGATACTGCGATGTATTAGGTTGATCCATAAGTCCGTTCGGATTTTTCACACATTTTTAATGACACATGTCGTTACAACGGCAAGCTTTTTCTGAATGCTGTATTGCCCACTTTGTTAAACTACCTTAGCCCAACGTTCAGGCAAAATATCCCATCCAAATTTATTAAGTTTTTAATGGTGAGCAAAGATGTGTGCGGTCTTGCGTTGTGGTGGTGGAAAGTCACTTCTCGTCTGTTTGCTAATTCCGGCCGCTTCTGGTCAATTGCCCTCTTCAAATTGTACAGTGTTGACAGTATTTCATTGCATTGATCGTTTCGTTTGGTTGCAACAACTCATACAAGATCACCCCTTTCGCATCCCACCAAAAACTTAACCGCTGCTCTTATTCAGTTTAGAGAAAACTTTATAAAGAAAGTTCGAGCAGTTCCCGGAAGCTTCTTTAATTCGCCAGCAATGGTCACACAGAACTGGCAGAGACCACTACAACCCAACCGACATCTCGTGACCCGCTATTCACTTCACGGGTTTCACCATAAACTCTGCCATCGAAGAGGCTTCCACGATCCTGATGTCGGCTGTGTGTGCCGTTTATGTAACCAGCCGTGCCCTATCTACCATCTCGATACCTGTCAGAGAGCTATTTCTCTTACGCAGTTAGCTCGATGATATTTTATTACTTATCTATAAACATGTGTTTTATTACAATGATAAATATATATATATATATATATATATATATATATATATATATATATATATACATACCATACATATGTACAATAAATAAATGATGAAAAACTTAACATCCTAGTACGGGGTCGTTCTTTTTTAGGAGCTGATCGCAAACTAGCACACGGTTCTCCAGTTGGCGATTGCTGAGTGAGTGCGGCACCCGTACATCCAACTTGCTGACGAATCGCTCGGCATTGAGATGCCTTTGAACGGATGTGTATGGTACATCGACAATGACCACGATCTCGCGCAGCGAGAGCTGTAGATTTCGTTCTACTACTGTTGTTAATGCGGACAACGACCTAGACCGTCCGGGCCGGTCTAGGTCGTTGTCGTCAAAGTCGCCGATCCTAAATCGACCACTTTTGAACTGTCATATCTGTTACTGCCTCTCCGCCTTAGTTACGACTTACGAGTTAGATATCCGAACGAATTCCACGGTATCCGACCGAGCAAGATGGCTTAGTGGCAAAAGCCTTTGCCTTGCATTCGGGAGGACTGGGTTTGAGACCCAGACCGGCCACTCTTAAATTGGTTTGCATGGTTCCCAATTTAGACAAGGTAATTGCCGGAGTGGCTTAAAAAATTGCCATGACATGAAAAAACCATACACGGGCAATAGCCTTACGGAAAATCTAAAAAAAAAGTATAATACAACGCAGGTCTGCTCTTATCTCCATATAAACAAACAACCCTCTTCCAACAGTTTTCATCCCCCCCCCCCCCCCGTGGCTACGCAGTACGGCGCACGCAACTTTCCGAACAGACTTATGAATCAACCCAATACACTTTCGTACTGTGTACTCAGGCACTCAAGTAGTCAATGTCTTCGTGATAAAGTTGTAGCATTTACAGTGTGTTTACTAATTAATTAAATGATTAATTAACTAATGCCTATTGATAATTGCCAATGTGTTTAACGGATAATAACGACATGTAATCTATGTAATATGTTATTGTTTACATAGTTATTTTCGTAAACAGCGTGTGAATATACCGGACACATGATGTTCATCATGTTTATACAAAGGTTAGCCGTATAAAGAAAGCATAGTAGCCATGAAAATATGTGATAGATAGCCCGATAGGTCGTTATCTATTTCTTGAATAGAACCAAACGGTCTAATGAAAATATCACCAGACATACTCTATATTGTATAACAAAATCGGGTGTGGTAGAACGTATCTTTAGGCGCACTAATCACAACAAAAATGATCTTCCTATAGAATGTTAATATAATTTGTCGCATCTTAAGGTTGGATTGTACGATACACGAACAGACTACCAGTATCATAAAGTGTAGCGCATTGTGCATGTTGAGTAAATAGTAAATCGTTTATTGAAACATTTAATACAAATGGTACTATTGAAGTTTTTACCATCGGCTATGATAGTAGCCAGGGTAGTAAAATCCTAGCTAGGAAATTATATTAAATTAGTGTCGAAAAATTACATACGTCAATATTTGTTTTAATGCACACTGAAATTGCAATGTCACCTGTAAGTGTTGCAAACTAGCATACATTGAAAATGACTTAGGCCTGCCAAGAATGAGAGCCGAGTAATTAAATACTTGGCTGTTTGTCTCGAAGGGTACCGTGAACGACTCTTCCATACATTTTATGAATAATTTACGCTGTTTAAGTTGACACAAATAAAATGGCACGTAACTTTAATCAAAACTGGGGATAAACCAATTTCTAAATAAGCATAATATTGTAGATGTCCAGAGCATTAATATCGTTATCACGACTCTCGCAAAGAACATTGAAATATATTATGTATAATATGGATTTTTAGGTCATGTGCAATGACAGCAAATTAATACACCTGATATACGAAGATGTGTGCATGCGGCCAAGAGAACTAGTTGCCCAGAATATACTAGTGAAAACGTTGCAAAATTCTAACCAACTCAAGTTACTTTTAAGCGTATGGAACATTATAACAATCGCATTAGCGGAGTCCAAGAGAATGATTATGCATATTGTAAGCACAGGTAAGCCATGTCTATGGAGCGCTTTTACACTTAATGGTCAGAACAGGTTGCTCCAGCACACATTAAGCAAGGAAATATAAAGAAGCTCCTGGGAAGGTAAAATGATTTACGAGCTCCGCCGAGAATTTTCCGTCACTTTCCACTTTATGCTCATGTGTTGCATCGACTCTTCCGTTGTCGAAACGCATACAATTTAATTGTTTATTTAAGTTGCCCACTGTTGATAATGCCTAACGGCCAATTGTTTACATTAACGGTATGCTTCTTCTCTTGGCACCATTTTACGCTCGTATTGAGTTGGAACCGTAAATAGAGTATCGTCCGCACTCCACGAGTATCACAACGTAAAAACAAAATTTCAATTACTAATGTGCTTAATATATTCAAATTAATTCATTTATGTTGCTTTACTTCACTCTACAATCAGTTGTTGATCAATTAGCGTTGGCCTTGTGACCCTTTGCTTGCCCTATGTTATTTCATCTAAGAGAGGTTATTTGTTGTACGGTTGATAAAATCAAAGCACAGAATACTCAATGAGTTAGCGCTACCAATAATTTGTGAGGGTGATCCAATGAAATCGTCATCGTGCTGACTTTAAACTCTATCCTGTCTGTACAGCTTTATAGGGACATTATATATATATATATATATATATATATATATATATATAAACGTAAACGCCTCCTGCGTAACAGTGATCGTTGTCCTATTAAACAGTGTAGCCGTAAAACAAAGCAAACAGGTGTCTAGTCACACCGGATGTCCCGTCTCATGCACCTGATTGGTCACTGGAAGTGTCCGGACAATTATCGGTTTATTTAATAGTTTAGACCTTATTGGTTTGATAGTCCGAATAATAACGGTTTTTTTTTCTCTACTACTGTCACCAAAATTTGTTGGTTTGCTTCGATGTATGAATCCACCGCCTCAAGAAACTGCTGGTAATTACGTAAAAATCTAAATATTGATTGCTTTTAGACAAATAAAAACGAAAAACAGACTCTTAGAAAAATTGCAAAAGCGTACCCGGTGATTTTGCCGGCTCCCAGGAGGAAATCTCACTTATAACTTGGCCAGGATCCGAACGGCAGAAAGAACACGTGTGTCCTCTGGTTCTCCAGGGAGTCAGACGATGTGGAACACACCATCTATCGACGTACAGCCCTGGAACGCGCCAGGGCTGCCGCCTCGCCAGCGGTGCGCGGTCTTCGCCTGAGGGTGACGCACATGACTGGAAGTTAGCTGGCGAGATGAAAGGGCAGCGTGATTTTATCATGAAGCTAAACGTAACTCTAGAACGGGACGGAAGGAACAGGGTAGTCAACGCCCTGGCAGGGCAGGTCGAGACGAAAAGCTGAAGGACGGCGGGAACGCTTAGCTAGGCTCTGAGCGTGGTCTTGACGTACCCTCGGACCTTGGGCCGGAGAAGCACAGGCGAGACGCATGAAGAAGTAAGACTCCTCTCCTACCACTACAAAGAAATGAATGAAGTATTTGAAGAAATCTAGTCCCCTAAGGGCTTTGAATTTATCCTGAGGCATATCTTTAAGGCACGCAGGCCCGGACATGTTGAGATATCTGAGGTTATCCCAACAGTCCTTGTGGCAGCAAGGCCGCTGACTCTCGGCGGTACGGTTTATCATCAATTCTCAATAAGCATCGCTCAAACAAAATTTAATCAACAACAGGGACCAAACTGGCAAAACCCCGGTAAATGACAACCATGACTAGTACATTAGACCCCTAGACCACGCCGCCACTGCACGGTATTGGGCCGCCGCGCATTTCTGGGCCTGCGGGGGAAGAACACGGGTTTAGTGGGTTCGCGAGTCCTACACTGGTTGCTGCCAGCGACGTAAAAGTGGTGTATCAGAGTGCTTTGCTGTACGAGTTCCAAAATATTTCAACGCTCCTGTAGCTTGTCGCAACATCTCTATCAACTTCGGGAACGGCTCAGTTAGGGAACGGACCTACAAAAAATTGTTTGCTAAGTTCCGTGGGGGAGAATTTTGCCTGGGTAATAAACCACGATTTAGAAGAGGCTTTCTGTGCGTACATTTGCAACAATATCCAACGTTTACTTCTCGCTAAAGAAGCTGCTCGTGAACTCGTGAGAAGAAGCTCGCAAACTCACCAAAGAAGCTAAAGTTGACCTGACAAGCAACCCTTGTCAGGACGCTTAATAAATTTGACACAACTTCTTAGCTCTGCAAGTGGGTTTCCTTACAAACTGAGTTCAATGCCAACAAACGCCCGTTTGCACTTATCTCTTTAAGCAACGCCAACCTTAGCTCTTATATCGTTTGGTAATTGTGATGAAAAATAGGTCCTACACGGGAAAGTTAGCAGGCAAAGTTTCTAGTCAGAGTGTAGAAAACATTCCCAGATTCAATGCAAGGGAAACCTCCACTCAAATAAGGTTGTGTTTTCTTTTTGGTGGGATATCAGAGGCATCGTTTATTTTGAACCGAAAATCTAGTTTATATTATCCGATGCGTATGTCGCCGAAAACAGCATTATATATATAGTACTCTACCGCTGTAAATTTAGAGAGAAACCAATGGAACACGAACTTGTATATATATATATATATATATATATAAGTTATATTTTAATGAATGACATGGAAACGTCAAGAATGCACTCAATGCTATGTCAGGATAGGTCTGGGAAGAAGAGGGAAAGCGGTGCAACATATACCGAAACTGGCTAAAGCAATACGCAATAATAATAATAATATTAATACGAATCATTCAACTAACATAAGGTTATCAATATGAGACAATTGTTCTAAATTAGAAAAAAAAATACTTTATTGTAAACGTTAGTCTTGCACTAAATTTAACTATTATTTAACTAATATTGTACTAAATTTAAAAACTAAATTAATTTCAAGTTTATTAACATTTATCCAATGGGAAACACTTGAAAAAGGTAATGCCGCTGGATACGATAGAAAAACAATGAAAATGTTCCTCCTGTTAGCAGCACAGTATCATTATTAGGACCAAATACAGCAAAATTTAGACTTGGAAATTCGACCTAGAAAATCTGTTTCCGGTGTGTATTGTATGGTGTTAACAAGCGCAATTATTTGACTAGCATTTTAAAGCGCTCTAGTTTATTAAATCGAATCCTATGATTAACAGTATGACATTATTTAATGATATACATTTCACACTAGTTATAGAAAGCAGCTTCGCACAATTCGTCTTTTTCGAGCGATTGTGTAGTATGGCTTCAGAGGTTGTGGGCTGCAGACTCGCTACTTCTGTCTTTTTATAAGCCGTGCTCAAATATGTTGTCTTTTCTAGATAGTGAACTAGCTGCTTACAGAAAACCAGCGATGTGTTTTACTTGTTTTCACTTTCTTTGTATCTTATTGTCTTTCGCTTGATAGCCTCAAAGCAGGCTTTGTGTTAGAAAGAGAAGAGGCGACATTCTTCTTCGTCTTATACATTCCTATTTTGCAACATTTTTTTTGCACAGAATACCGCGTAGGATTCGCGAAGCGTCATGTTAGTTTTATTAATATATGATAAATACAAATGTATGCCAATAATGGCAAACAGTTCATTTAAATTTAGCGTCGGAGCAAACGCTGAATTGTTGTTTTTTACCAACACGTAACTCCATCATCATGATGTTTTCTGCCAGTTTTTTGTTTCGTGTGGCCGCCGTCCTATAAAAACGTTGGGATGCGTTTTTTTTCCGAGAAACGCCATTAGTCGCACAAATAGCATGGAGGTTACTAGCTCAAATGAGGGCATAAAGCATAGTTTGACCGGTTAGGCCGATGATGCCTCCCAAGCCAAACATGTCAGTAGTCTCAGCGGTAATAGAAATGCCCACCTCAAGAAGGAATCGCCAAGCTAGGTACTTTAGACTCAGGCAAAGTACGATGAATGACGACAGGCGCGATGCAACCCCTCCCTAGTTGAGAATGGGGGTATTTTTTGCCAGCTGGGAATTGGGGTAATGTTCGCTAGCTGGTGCAAGGTGGGTGTTTTTACATCGCCTCCATTGTTCTCTGTTAGACAATACAAAAGTGAGAACATAGGCTTGTTTCCAGAATGTACTCTTAAATGCGGAAAGTGCTATTGTGCTGCATCAGCAAGCTGCTGAAACTGGATTACTCCAGTTGAGCGGAGTTCGACTTTCATTCAGTGAGGTGACATTTTGGCGCATCTAGTAAGTATGTACGCGAAACACCGGAATCATTAAGTCAGTATTTGCGAGCTGCTTTATAAACGTCATAGCTGCGTATAAAGCTGACCTCCTGGTCAATAAATGTTAGTCGCTTATAATGTGATTTTATTATAACTGTCAGATTTATTCCTCGACTTGTCTCTCCCGTTTTGACTTTAATGTATCGCATAAATCGACTAGCAGTGCGGCTGTGTATGATGGATACTTTGCTTAGTGTCGAAAATGCGAGAATGCTTTGCACTAAAGCCTCCTACTCAAAAGTGCAATAAAAGTTTGTTTATCAGTACGACATTCATCTGAGTAGTTAAATCCCCCTGGTTTCTTGTGAAGGGCATTTGACCTAACTTAGAAGTACCTGTGTACCTCTATATAATAATATATTGCCAATATATACCTCTATACAATAATATATTGCCATATTTGTCACCGGATATGGCAAGCTTTCCAAAACTATGGCTGAGCGTGAGTTTAGCATGGAACTCAATACAGCCCTTTATTGAGTTCCATGCTGCCATCATCCACCAGTGCGTGAACATCCGCTGCAGGCGCACCATTACGTCAATAGCTGGTGCCTAATTGAGTAAAATTTGTCATTTCTATCATACACCTCAATTCTAAGGTCATCATTTATTTGCAGAAAACGTCTATTGGGTTCTGTATCTCTGAAAGGAGACAGTTTTTAGACCCACGGACTCCCTGGCTCCTTGGCGGGAGTTACTATGACTCTTTTATGCAAAACATCGTCGGCAGAACAGTGCCCACTACTGCGACCTTAGAAGTGAGAGTGTAGGGAAGAGTTTAACGTATCGGGTGCCTCCTCGTGGCGACCGCTAGAAACGGGTGTCTCGGACGCCGGCTAAGTTCCGATACACCAACTTGGCCGAATCAAGCAAACCAACTACTAACTAAACAAAATCGGACTGCCCCTACGGTTAGCGATACATGCCTATTTCTTCCTAAAGCCGACACGAAAACAGACCATCCAGCCGGGTGAGGAAGGTCGTATTCTAAACAAACGGAAACAATTCCGAGAGGACTATGCCCAAATGCAAAGCCTATCAAAAAACAGATCGGCATTCGCTTAGATTGTATTAATTAGAAAACCGTTCATTACTATTTCAGAGAATGATGAGTTTACAGATTAGTGGGCGAAAACTGTGACGGCACCTCCACCACCTACCCTCAGAACTCAGATCCTAATGGAGCCATTTCCACCCGCCAGAACATAGCGGATCCTATCACGATTAGGAAGGTCATTGCTGCTTTAAAGGGATCCTCCAAGGCAATCGGCCCGGACGGAATACCCCTGAAGATGCTTTTTGGCATGCCAATGTCCCTGTTATGCTACTTGCTTAACATTTTGTACACCAGCCCTACTCCCGAAAAAGCAATCCCCTTAAAAATGTTTTTAATTCTAGCCCTACTCCCGAACCGCATAGGGTAGCTATGATTGCATTCATACCTCACATACAGCCTCCAAAGGATGTTAAACAAGATCCTTACCAGGAGGGTACAGGCTTTCCTGGACATTCTGGCGACAAAGCGTGCATTCCGCCCATGCGATGGAACATACGAAAACCGTAACATTTTGAAAGCCATTAGACAGACCGCTAGGACATCGTACAGAAAGATTCGGATTGCCTGTATACCTGTACATCTCCAAATAGATTGATATGTGACACATAATGCAATCATCAACGTGTTAATAACAAGAGGTTACCCTAAACACTTAGTCGACTTTATCGTCTCCCAATACAAGCGCTTGACCGCCTTGATGCAGTATAGGGGAAGTTTCAGGGATATCAGCCCCATTCGTGGGCTATCAAAAGAGATTTCCTCTCGCCTCTGCTGTTCAACATGACTCTAGATCATACATTCCGGTTCTTGGAGCAGGACCAGAGCGTAGTCGATAAATGCAAATGCAAATTAGAGCGTTTCTAAATCTCTCGTTGCAAAACGATGCAAAAAAAAAACGGCGCAGTAAAAAGTGACGTCACGAGTCCGCTGCAACCGCGCGACCAGGCTTTAGGGACAATGGACTGTACAGAGACAGCCAAGGTAGATCAGCTGGACAACGAAGGCTTCCAGCTGGTAGAGAGACGAAGCAAGAAGAAGAGAAAGCTTGCGAGTGAGAGTGGCGGATCGGCCAGCAACAGCCCGGAGAAGCAGGATGGACGCCTGGGGCCGAGGCAGGGCGATCTTTCCAAATACACAAGCGAACGACAGTGGAAAGACGCAAAACTAGCGCGATAAGGAAGCACCGTCCTTTTCGAGCAGGAAGTGCAGTCGTAGACCTAGGTGAGCTAACACTGTAAAAACCGAGTGTTGCTTTTTTTAGCATCCAGAAGTACGCTGTAAAAAGTTCAATTCAAGGCCGAGGGCGGAGATATTAATATATCAAGGGTTTCCCCAGCAGTTTTTGTGGTAGCATGGCCGCAGACTCTCAGCGGTACACTATCATTTCTAGATGCGCATGGCTCAGTGGCCCAACAACAGAGCTCGAACCGGCGACATCCCGGCAGATGACAACCTTATGACAAGCGCACTAGACCCCTAGGCTCCATGTCGCCACCTTCCTAGAAATAACCTGCGACCTCAGAAACCCCTAGGCTCCATGTCGCCACCTTCCTAGAAATAACCTGCGACCTCAGAAACCCTAGGCTCCATGTCGCCACCTTCCTAGAAATAACCTGCGACCTCAGAAACCCCTAGGCTTCATGTCGCCACCTTCCTAGAAATAACCTGCGACCTCAGAAACCCCTAAACTCCATGTCGCCACCTTCCTAGAAATAACCTGCGACCTCAGAATCGCCTCGCGACATCAGAATCGCCGGCAGATGACAACCTTCTCAGAAACCCCTAAACTCCATGTCGCCACCTTCCTAGAAATAACCTGCGACCTCAGAATCGCCTCGCGACATCAGAATCGCCGGCAGATGACAACCTTATGACAAGCGCACTAGACCCCTAGGCCCCATGTCGCCACCTTCCTAGAAATAACCTGCGACCTCAAAATCGCCTCGCGACCAAAGAATCGCCTCAACATGACTTAAGCTTTTAGACTATGTAGTTGTACTATACTACATCGATTCCTGTTTAACACCTTTCAAGTTTAACCAAAAAAAACAACGTCGCCACTTTCCTAGAAAAACCCGGTGATCTCAGAACCGCTCTTCTGGCGGCCAGCGCTTGAACGTGACTAATTGAGCTTTCAAACAAAGCTATAGTTCTACTATGCTATATTTATTTCTGTTTAACACTTTTCAAACCAAAACATAGCTGAAACACCCACGAGGTAGGTCTGCCACATTACGCAGCGTGGCTGACAATTTGAACATAACACAACAGTCTGCTACATTAGGCAGCGTGACTGACAATTTGAACACAACACAACAGTCTGCTACACAAAGTCTATCACGGTCACACCCCACAACACGTGGACACCAGTAATGTGCGCGTGGGGTGGTCCTCATCTCTGCGAGCTGTGAACGACACCCCCGGCCAAGTCTATCACGGTTACACCCCACAACACGTGGACACCCGTAATGCGCGCGTGGGGTGGTGCTCATCTCTCTGCGAGCTGAGAACGACACCCCCCCCCGGCCAAGTCAATCACGGTCACACCCCACAACACGTGGACACTCATGTGTGCGTGCGTGGGGTGGTCCTCATCTCTCTGCGAGCTGTGAACGACACCCCCGGCCAAGTCTGTCACGGTCACACCCCACAACACGTGGACACCGGTCATGTGCGCGTGCGTGGGGTGGTCCTCATCTCTCTGTGAGCTGTGAACGACACCCTCGGCCGTGGGTGGTGAGCTCTGCACGATCAGTCGTCAGTAGCTTTCGGTTGTTGTTTGAGCGTAGTACGCGTCCCGCGTTTCCTCGGCGATCAAACTCATAACGGCGGCGAGCGCGACTAGCACGAGCACTAAGCAAGCAATGCCGATCACCGTGACGAGGGCGCAGGGCGGCGTGTTCTCGAGCTCCGCCACCTCGATCTCAATGCGCTTCTGGCGTCGGGCGCGTTTCTCTCGCTCGCGTTGCTCGGCCAACACCGAGAAGCTATCCGAGTCGGCGTCGACCGATGTGTCGGCCTTATTGGGTCCATACCAGAACGCATCCTGCGATGCCGGAGCGTTGCCGGATTGAGCAGCCTTCGAAGACGTCTGGCGTGAAGCGCTACGGCGACGATCACCTCGATCGTCGTCCGGTGCGGAGCGTCTCGGGCCGGTCCTTTTCGAGCTTCGCTTTGCGGTACTCCGCCGCTTGGCCTCGGCCGCGTACTTTGGATGCAATTGGCTCACGATCACCTTCCGACGCCTAGTCCTAGACTGCTTCGGATGGCCTGGCGTACCACTATCGGGCGTTGACGGAGTCTTTGCTTCGTTTTCCATTGCGCGCTGACAATGCAGTCTTTATTCTGCTACATCAAACATACATAAATGTATACACATTGCTTTTTCTAGCCTGGATAGCCAGATGGGCTACCGTTGGAAGTCTTGCTTCGTTTTCCATTGCGCTGACAATGTGATATTCATTCTGCTACCAAATGCATATATATATATATATATATCTGAAAGTTATATATGTATTGTACACGAGTTATCCTTATAGATTAATGAAGTCATGGTTATCGTAACTGTTATCAATAAATCGTAATCTAAAAAAAAAAAATTATATATATATATATATATATATATTGTTGACTATCTTGTCAACCGTAAGCTCTCGCCTGTGTCGCTGTTGCCCCGAATTGCCGTACTTTCTACACCAAGAGAAGAAGACACAAGCACTTTGCCATACTTAGTTAGCTACCGTCTCTCTGACGGTTAACTGTGTAGTCTCGAGTGCTGCGATGACGATAGAGAAGTGGTGTTTGTGCAACTGATCTCGTTCAGTGGTGTTAGTTGGGCTTCGCCGCGCGAACTGAATGCAGCGGCCGTTGGTTGCCTGCGCAAATGAATGAATTTCAAATAAAGGTACACAACAACGGCGGCAGATACGGCTCTCACTATAGAATTACCATATATATATATATATATATATATATATATATACCCAAATATAACGTAAAGTATTTCGAGTTATTGAGGAGCTACTGTTGTATACTTGCTGTCGGGGAAACATTGGGTCATATCAGGTAGGCTAATCATGAGTTTATGAGGAACGAAGGGAACCGCATAGAGGACATCACGGGCGATCGACGCGAGGCACAGCTTCTGAGGCAGATGCTAGCCTTCGGCTGTCCGTGAGGAGGAACGCACTTTTGTGTGACGTCTTGTGAGCGCCTGCTATGTATTGAAACGTAACAGGCGGCGGGCGATGAAACTCTAGCGGACGTTCAAACCTTGCAATGCTTTTAATCTAGGCACAGTTATACTAAATACATAGCATAGTTAAACTTATCATGATCTGAAACCTATATAGAAACTGAATGCAATTTATCCGGGTTTATTGAAAACAGTGGGAATTCTGTTACAAGCCATTGAAAGTGTTAGGACGCGTCAGGGCTTAGTAACGCCTATTGAATTACGAATTAATTCGTTTAGATAAGGGGCATTAAATGCATATTGCCCAGTGAGAGCATTGATCTAGCTGAGTAGAAAGCTTCCGCTTTCTAGCTTGAAACTCAACGAAATCAATCAGCACACTAGCATGGGTAGCCACTTGATCTGGAGGATGGTTGTCTGTCTTGGAAATAAGACGACAAAAGTATAAAAAAGTTCGAGGCCCAAAAGCAACAGGTATATCAACTGGAAGACGATAACGTGGTACTGTATATTCAATAAGCCCAGCTGCAGCAGCGATCGCGTAGCTTGACAAGAAAGTAGACCAGGATGAATCAGCACTCTTATGATTAGGCAATGTTCTTATCATGAGCGTAGCGGGATGCTGGTCGAGCCTAGTGGACACAGTAATGCCTCGATCTAGAATTTCGAAACTGTGTGCAACGAGCTATACAAAAACTGTTTGTTCTCGACAGGGAGGGTTCACTAGTCATGGTTTTTAGCTAGCGGGGTGATTTTCTCTTTCGTTAGAGCGATGTTTATTGAGAATAGATGAAAGACTATACCGCTGAGGGTTGGCGAATATGCTGCCACAAGGACTACTGGGAAGACTCGTAGATATCTCAACATGTCCGCGTATGCTGTTCCTGATATAAAAAAGAGACATGTGTATTAAGATACATGTTGAGAAAATAATAACTTCATAGTCTAATCATGTAGTGTTACAGCAATATTTTAAACAACACATATATTACTTATATATAAATATGCGTGAATGAAGAAAAATAACCAACCGTAACCTAGAATTTGTGTCCGCATATGATGGCAGACTTTTCTTCCGTTATGTGAACTCGCGGCTGAAGGATACTGGGTCTCTACCCTCTCTGCAATCTGTCAACGTTACTGCTACCAAGCCGAAAGAAAAACTAGCTTGTTAGCCCAGCATTTCTCGTCTCTGTTTGGTGACTCACAAGACGCGTCCATCGAAAAGCTCGCGGTTGCGCACTTGGTTCGTCACCTCACCCATAACGTTCTCCTCGATCCTGCCCAGCATGGCTTCGTCGCACATCGCTCGACGTGCACCCAACTACTGGAAATGACAAGACTGGGCCATGAATATAAATCACAACGTCAACTTCCGCTGTATATATTTCGACCAGAAGAGTGCATTCGACAGGGTTGAACACGATCTTCTCATCAAGAAGTTGGTCTCGCTCGGCATCCACGCTTCCACGGTTCGATGGTTCAAAGCCTACCTATCCGGCCGCTCGCATCGCGTCAAGGTTGACAACATCCTCAGTCGACCCTGGCCTGCCCCGTCGGTTGTCCCTCAGGGCGGATGCGCGCCTCCTCTGCTGTACGCCATTTTTATTTCTGATATCGGCCGGCACGTCCCTCCTGGGGTAAAGTACCTAGAGTACGCCGACGACCTCAAGCTCTACTGCCCTGTGAATGACGGCACCTCGCACGCTCGGCTGCAAAGGGCTGTTGACGGAATCGCCCGTTGGTGTGTCGAGAACGAAATGATTCTCTTGGCTCAGAAATGTGTCGTTCTGAAGCGTGGGTCGACTGATTTTGACTATGAGATCAATGGGATCGTTCTCCCCACGCTTCCCGTCACGGGAGACTTAGCTATACAGGTCACCGCTGACCTAACTTTAAAGGAGCATGTGCACCAGCTGGTGAAATCCTCTGCAATACTTGTAAATATGTTGTTTCGTTGTTTTATTGTCAGGGATCCCGATGTATATATAAAGATGTACAAAGCCATAGTTCTCTCAAGTACTGCTCCCCGGTGTGGGAACCATACCAAAAAGGTTTCCTCAAGATTTTTGAGGGCGTCCAACACACATTTTTAAGGCGATTAAGATGGCGGTGCAACCTCGACAGGGATGCGATCGCCCTACCACCAACCTTCGCCCTGTTTGTAAAACAAAATGTCTCTGCCCTCCGCATACTTCGAAAGGCAGGAATGATTGACAAATTTTTTGACATCCACTCCAACAGCGTACGTAGTGGTCACACTAATGTGCCAAAGGACACCGCTCGCACTGAGCGTATTAATAATATATTTGCCTGGCAAATAGCTCGAATGTACCAATCCAAGCAGTTATCGCCGGAACAATTTGGTGTATCTTCATTGTTGTAACCTGTGTCAACCCCTTTCAATAAAGGCGCAATTAAATTGAATTATATTGCAACAACACTGTTAAGGTGTCCGTTAAATAATTGTCATCCCAAAATAAATGCTTAAAGCTTAGAACCCAATTGGCATGCGTTTACGCGTTACTACGCCGAATTGGACATACCCGTAATTTGCTAGGGTAAGCACAATTAGCCAGCGTTAGGATATTGTTAAGAACGACAAAGACGACAGTAACGGTTAGTGGAATCGAAGGTGTGTGCGTGACATTTCGCGTATAAAAGTAGTGCGTCTCTATCTTATTTCTACGTGAATATCAAGACTAATATTATCAACAACCTATGCGGTTTTGTTAAACATCTAGCATCGATGTATCTTTATATGCAAGCACAGTTAGGCTGCGTTTGTTTAATGCGCATGGTTAATTTCGCAAACCAACAGCTAGGCTTTACTCTACTGGAGAAACAAACTTACGCTTTGATCACACAGGTTTTAGGTTTGCTCACCACGAATTGGTAGTATAATCACAACAGGTGCGACTTTATTTTAAAATGATAGGTGTCAAACGCATATTGCTAGTACAGTGACATTCTCAATTGAGCACAATTCTTCGGCGATTGTCGAACCGTAAATGTTCCATAAAGACGTTGAGGCTTACAAAACTCACATTTAACACACACTTTTGGCTTGTAGATTCAAAGAATAACTTTTGGCGGTTAGCTAAAGATTGCAAATTTTTATCGAGCTTTGTAAGGCTACTCTGTATTAGACAACAGACATTTCCGGTTTGTTGCGCTAAGTCAGCGTTTGATTAAACGGTCCTGATCCCCACCAATCCTCAAATTACATCCAGAGGGGCGCTTTTCAACAGACCAGATATTATAATTATTATTATTATTATCATTATCAGTATCAGTATTATTCTTATTCTTATTAGTATTAGTATGCACAATGGTAACTGTAGTAGGTTTAAATTACTATATCCTCCTTGCAAATATTTGTAAATGTATGAAACAACATACCATTGTAATTGTGTATATAATAAATAAATGATTTTGTTAAAAAAATATAATAGTATTCTTCTTCTTCTTCGTCTTATTATTATTAATATTATTATTATTATTATTTTATTATTATCATTGTTATTGCTCGAGTGTCGCTGACCACTCAACATCGTCCGCTGTAGCGGAGCCAAGATCAACCGCGTTCCTCCGACAGAGGGTGTCATTGGAGCTCCAGAGAGGCAACGCCAAGATGATGTTGAGTGGTCAGCGACACTCGAGCAATAACAATGATGTTATATAATTAATATATTAGTGTTGTGATACATGTACCTAATGATAATAATAATAATAAAACCCTGTTTTCAAAAAAAAAATATTATTATTATTATTATTATTATTGGCCGCTGACTCTCAGCGGTTTGTTTTATCGTCTATTCTCAATGAGCATCGCTCCAAGAAAATTCGATCATTAACAGGGATCGACGAGATGACAAACATGACTAGCGCTCTAATCTCTTAAACCACGCCGCCACAGGCAGGTGACATCTAGGATCCCTCTCCTCTACCTCGACAATAGGAACCATTTTTGACAACAATCCTTCGGCATTTCTCAGAGATACCAAGTGTTTTATATAGCTCGAGCAATGAAGCGGGCTGCAGCTCAGCCCTTCCGGATGCGAGCTATTCTTACAGGTTTCAAAAGGCGAAGGGAGACAGCTGAACGAAAAGCTCCCGAAAGGCATCCTTGTCAAGAACTTGTGTGAGGACTTTTGGTACGGCTGTGTTCCCCGAGATGATCGGCCCAGTACTAACCGAAAAGGGAGAAGAGCTCACCAGCAGCTAGGCCATCTTGGGGGACACCAGGCTAACTTTTTGCTCCGACACACAATAGGGGTGCAGAAGGTATGCACGTAGTACGGACCTCACTTGCTTTCTTAGTACCGGCAGTACAGAAACTTCGAACCTCGACCTTTCGGTAGAATGGGCATTCGCTCGGCTACAAACCTTATTTTGCCCGCCTTTTTTGCTTCGACACACGGCTGCACCTTCGCAGTCCCTGCTATCGCTGGCCGACTCGTCAGCCACCAACAAGACGCAGTTTGGCACTGGAACGCGCGTCAGTCTGGTCGCCACCTACGCCATCAATAACAACCTCCAGCACCTTCAGACAAGCCGGCTACCGCGTGATACTGGAGTCTGGCGGACTGCAGAGGGACGATAAGCATCGACCGGATGGCCTCACCAGCCGGGACTGGAACCATAACCGGCTGCTGGCGTGCGACATCACTCTCCGAATATTGTAAATATGGTATAATTTGTATATTAGTAATTATGATACCTAAACATATGAATGATAATAATGAATTCTTGTTTAAAAAGTATACTATTGCTATTATTATATTACTATTTCTATGTTAATATGTCCATAACGTTTAAACAGACTGCCCAGAAGTGATAATAATATTATAGATAAATGCGATGACAAGTACGCATTTATCTATAATATTATTATCTATATTGTCACACGCACACATGTGTGAAACACAGATGTCCTGTAAGGAGCGTGTATTACAATTTTATTACATTATTATGTACATTATTACATAATTATGTACATTTTCCACGCTATACATGTATACAAGTAGCTTTTACGTTATGTCACAAAAACCACGCGAAATTAATGGCAAAACAGGTTGTGTCTAATAGAAGTTCATGCGAAGTTTTTCACTCTTCAGTCAATACCTCAGGTTTCGACCTTTATAATATATTATTCCCTCTCTCTATCTCCTCTTGCCTGCTTTCTCTATCCCAGATACAACTCTGCAACATGTAGGAAATCCACTGACTGTCCAAGACTAATTTAAACGACGATACCGTCGTAGTAAACAATTGTTCGGTGTATTTAGTGCGACAAATGAACTGATGATACCAGCGTCTTCCTTTCTTTCTAAGTTTCGCTGGTAAGACCGTGATACATAATAGTTACAAACTACAAGTAGGAAATGCTGCACAATGTGATAACATCTCATTAATCAATGTTTGCTAGAAAGACGTCAACGAATTTTAATGAAATAAATTTATAACGCTTACATTGTACTCCCCAATAACAGCGACTTGGTGCAAATTGTTGCTGAAACCTTGCAAGAATCAAACACACTTATTATTTCGTTTTCGTGTCTTAAAATGTTTTCCATTACGGCGAACACCTCGACGCTAAAATGGCCCCATTAATAATACGCTAAAATGGTCCTATTAGTAAAACTGCCGAAATATTATGTATACCGACCATGCGTGTGGCAAGCGGATGGAACTCGCTACCGCAAAAGAGCATTAACAAAGCATTACTTATCTCATGACACTACTAAGTTCGGATTCCATATTGGCGCACTTTTCACCTAGACATCGGTAGCTCTCCACGCTCTTCGCGCTCTGTGCCTTAATATGACCTGCGCCCGCCGAAACCGCTCTACTATTAGCTCTAGTGACTAACGTGATTAATTGCGCTTTCGAGACGTTTAGTTCTGCGACATGCGATATGTATATATATATATTTCTGCTAAACATTGTTCAATTTCACCAAGCATGGCAGGCATATTCACGTAGCACGTTTTTCTGCGCGCTCTCGCAACCTCCCTCACTCAGCTCCCACCGGCTTATCACTAGCCACAAGGACGCCACTAATCTGCGGACTCGTTAGCTCGCGCGAACAGCATCCCGCCTCGTTCCTCCCGCATCGTTCCTTATGCGCTGGCCGTCGGCGGGTTGAAGTAGACATCGAACGTATCTTTGGCAATTATACCCATGAGTACGGCAAGCCCGCTCAGAGCAACAACGGCTAGAGACCAGGACATCGTGTTCTTGAGGCCTGCCACCTGCATCGTCAGCCACGGATTCGGGTTGCGTCGCCGGTCTTTTTTCGCGCTCTCACATACCTCGCTGTCGTCCTCTGTCTCCGTAGCTTGGTCGGTCGACATTGTCCAACTGCCGAGCGGCGGCGTCTCGTCATCGAGTCGATCCGAGAACGTTTCGCTTGACTCCTGCTGCTGCAGCAGCTGCTGCTGACCATCGTTGAATGGACGCCTCAAAGTCCTAACACAGCAGACACCACGGCGATCACCCTCCTTGTCGGGTGCGAAGCGTTTTGTGCCGGCCTTGCTGGACATTAGCGTCGCTCTTCTCCAGCGTTTAGCATCGGCGGCGAACTTCGAATGTATTTGTCGCACGAGCACTTTTCGACGCCTTACCTTAGATAGCCGAGTTTGACGGCTTTTATCTCGAGATTCAGAGGTAGCGCTGAAACTGTCAGACCAGTCCTCTCCGTGAGACTTCGATCGCGGCCTTGGCGGAGTTTCTGCTTCGTTTTCCATCGTGTTGACAATCTACACGTTACCCTGACACTATAAGGTATATATGTGTTTACAAAGTGGATATCAGTATATACGGCGTATACTGGTGTGTGTGTGTATAAAAAATGCTTAGAATACGAGTTTTCCGCTGGAGCAGTGTAGCGCCCCCTACGATGAAAAAAGTGTGGCGCACGTGTTGATGGAGGTGTCGTGCCGACGAGCCACACCGATTCCAACAACTTTATTAAATTGTTGAATTTAATTTCCTTGCCGATACAGGTTGCCACTGCGCCGACCATTGACTTGTTTGCGTGCCATACAGCAAAATGTCCCTATCTTCGCACGTCTAAACTTCTTCGTCTAATCTTCCCCCCTTTGACGAAATAAAGGTGTATTTGAATTGACATGAATTTAATAAACAATTGTGTTGCTGCGCCGCGAGATACTTTCGATCCCACTTTTTGTGCGTACCGGTTCCACATTTCGAGCAACTCTCTGAATTTATTGGGGGGTTCTTTTCATTGTAACTCCGAAGCACAACCTCCGGCCATTTATTGTCACCTGTGTGCAATGGGTTTGCTATAGTATCAAAGTACGTTTATTTTATAAGCCTTTTTTAGCGCCTACTGCTCGGTTGTTTAGATAGAAAGACGACTCATCACTTGTCAAACTGAGGTTCCTACCATAATTTGGTTCTTACTGCCTCTTCGGAATTGGAAGATTTGAATTTCTACTTAGCCGTCAACCTGCAATGGCGGTGCCGGTCACTTAGCAAATTGCGCCGCCCCGTAGCTTGTGTTCTGGTAACTCATTGCTTTTCGATAAAGCACTATTTTTGAAAATCGAGCCATCAGCCGGCTTTCATACGCTCATAGTCGTAGTCGTCAGGTCGCCTTCGGGTGGCGACAGTCTTTTAAAGCATTCGATAGTGCGCCTTGACCACGAGCCCGGCAAGATGTGATGGCACGACTATTTCCCAACGGCGCTGGGTATCTATCAGTATTTCTAGCGCCGTTAGGTATCTTTTAAAGGCGATTATATAGCCCTCCTAAGGCACACTTTGCTATTACATGTCTGCCCTGGAGAAAGCCAGAGTAAGCCCAGCATGGGTACGCTAAAGGTGACTAAGAAAGTTAAGGCGAAAGGATAGCATTTGATGGTATTATACCAGGCAACACTCTAAACAAGTGGGCTCGATCATTTTGTTTTAAATATATATATATATATATATATATATATATATATATATATATATATATATATATATATATATATATTCGATTATTTATATGCTTCTCTTCTGACAAACCTCGATGAATGCCTACACGATCGTACTGAGGAAAGTCACAAAGAGGGGGCTTGTTCTAAGATGTTTCCGCCCGGTGTAAAGACGTATCTTGTTTAGATGGCAATTAATGTACTTCCTAAGCCTTGCTAAAGAAAGAGAACATCATTTTTTATGTTATGGTATTAGATTTTTGTGTGTTGCAGATTTATCGTGGTTGAAACTGGTGTTGAAATAATTGAAGATTTCGATCTATCTCCGGGCAAACAATTGAGTGCGCTTAAATGTCGGTTGCGAATTAACGAATCAAAAGTTCTTAAAATTTAATTAAGGCGACACAAGCCTTCGTACGAGCTCGAACATATGACCACTGCCGGCAACCGAGCACGCTGGCAGAACGATTATCTTCTAATAATAATAATAATAATAGCATGACACACGTTCGCATCCCATATTTACATTCATGAAGATATACAGATAGTTAAAAAAAACATAATTCTATAAACCATTACGTAGAATATATACAGCAGCAGAACAAAGGGCGGTGCTTAATATTCTGCTGTAAATATATGAACCAGCAATGTTCCCACATGCGTAAGGTGATCGTAAAGATAATAATATTAATAATAAACTCGAGTTCGGAGATCTGAATAGAAGCAGTACACTACGATCTTATGGCATTACTATTTTTCTACACACAGCAAAAGCCTTGTCTGTAATACAACTCATGCACGGCGGCGTTATCACATCTTCTTCGTCCCTTCGCTACAAAATTTTGTCAAGTGTGGATGGGTTAAAGAACACAAATTTGGAAAAGCGAACAGGAGGTAACGCAGAGGGAACGGGCAGATACGAAATGAACTGATAACAGTGAACAACGTTCATTCATCGCAATTGTAAGATTTAAATATAATAATCATCACCATCCTCATCGTCATCATAATAAAACTGTAGTATTGGGTTGATACATAAGTATTTGCCGTTTTTTACATAGAACAGGACCACGCATTTTCAAAAAAATGCGAGTTTATTTAATCACCAATAGTTTCCGTTTCTTTCAAAGCCATCTTGCTAACGATCAACCAGCTTTTTGATCCCTTAATTGTGAAAATATTATTTCCAGTAAACGAAGAAATCTTATACTCATTATGGACGTTCTCGAAAGACTTGAATTTTCCCAGTAAAAACCTATTACCCCGTCAATAATGGATACACTTGTCTTCCTAAATTGACCCTCGCATAGAGGTAAACACAAGTAATTTTATTCCGGCTGCAACTTTTTACCAACACAATGGTAACTGCAGTAGGTTTAAATTACTATATCCTCCTTGCAAATAATTGTAAATGTATGAAACAACATACCATTGTAATTGTGTATATAATAAATAAATAACCTTGTTCAAAAAAAAAAAAAAATAGAACGATCGGTATAGGCGATCGTCTGAAGATACAAGGTCTGAAAAGTATGGTAGTTGCTCCATAAATTCCCAGCCCAGGTCGTACATTTTTCAAAACAGATGTTGCTCACATGAAACCACGAGTTTTGCTGAAATATGGTCCCTTCTTTACTCACGAGTTGTGGATGTGACTGGGTTTATTTTCTTTAAACCTGTTGGAGTTGTTGGCAGCAAACAATTGTGTTGACGTCAGGTTCCTTTTCATATCCAACCAGCATAACATTACCTTATTTAAACGGAATAATATTTAGGAGACAAGGAGTACACGTTCACACCTCACAATTGTTACATTTAAACAATAATAATTAATAATTAATAATAATAATAATAATAATAATAATAATAATAATAATAATAATAATAATAATAATAATAATAATAATAATAATAATAATAATAATAATAATAATAATAATAATAATAATCATCATCATCATCATCATCGTCACCACCATCATCATCATTGCAAGTAGATGTACTCATATTTATGGGGACAAAATGGCAAGAAAATAAACAATTTTGAAATAAAAAAATGTACTTTGTGGCACAAATGTACGCCAATTACCCTTCTTTGATCTCAGACGGATAGAAAGGTCACGGAATACAGGACTGTGCTGCAATATGTCTGGCAACAAATGGCATCGATTGCAACTATACACTCTATTCCTAACTTCGGTGAAATCGCTATTAGGCAATACAATATGCATTATTGTCAATGTTTTAACGGATGCTCTATATACATGTCAGCTAATTATCGCTGGAAAACTGCAAGGGTTACTGAAGCTTTTTGTAACAGTTGTTCATCCGTTTCAATACACAAGTTGGCAGTCACTTAAGGTTACAACGAGGCGTACTAGATTATGAAATTATTTAGGTAGGCTAGAAGGTTATTTAGCAACGAATGTGGAATACGGGTTTACGCAGGTATAGCAAATGGGATTTGCACACACTTTCTGTTATGATAGATTAGTGTTGGAATTTTAGCGAAAACTCAGGTCTTCTTAACAGGTATAAATAAAAGTACTATTAAATAGTGTAAAAAAATATATTCGTATTTGAAACTTGAAATTATTATGTTCGAACATATTCCATCAGATTTAACTGGATCTTCTTCTTATTTCATTATATTAATTATTAAAATAATTATACCTTGTAAATAACATCATTTTAGCAAACGTATAAATCTAGCCGAAGGAACCTGGAAGACTTCAGGAACTAAACGTGTCATTTTGAGTAGATTGACGTGTTTGCCTCGGCGCTCACTCAGAGCGCATGAATGACCATAGTGGGTTGGCGAGTCTACTTATGTTCCAAAGTCTAACGTAACGCAAACCTTGAAAACAGGTTAGTTGCATGTCGTCTTCGTCTTCTAGGTTGTGGAGGAGACAGACTGGAGAATTAGCTTAATTAATTTGCCAAAAATACTATTATATATATTGCATTTTATATACGGCAGGGCAGGTAAGTATTTCCAAAGGCTGGTTCTGAAAGACCGAAGCATGCACTACTGCTATGGCTACTTCGACCGTGGTGCTGATATACTTTTCGCGACGCTTCGTCGTAATCTGCTGCCGAACCCTTGTCTTTGTGGCTGACGAAGAAATGTAGGACCGCCCAGATCCGACGGAAGTATCGCCGTTGCTAAACAACGACACCTTCGAATATGCCACACCAAGCTAACTAGCTTGATTTAGCTTGATAATAGAAGATACGACCTCTAAAAGAAGGACTACGGTGAATACGTCATCAACCATCCCGATCGGGCTGACGTTCGAGGTTGTTAACCTGCCGCTGTTCACCTCGTAATAAGCGGAGGTAATTACATCAGTCATACTTAACAACGGCAGCAGCAGCAGCAGCGGCAGTGGAAGCAGGCCAGCGGCGGGCATGAAGGGGATGAAGGCTACCAAGAAGGGGCTATGAGCTATGAAGCGACCGCATCCACCTTCATCCCTCTCTCTGTGCCTTTTTCACTCTCTCTCTCTTCCCCCTCTCTCTCTCTCCCCTTCTCGTTCTGTGCCGTTTGGGTGGAGTCGACAGGAAAGGTACACGCAACGCGTCCATGCCAACTCGAAAAAGCCGG
Source organism: Dermanyssus gallinae (assembly GCA_003439945.1). Taxonomy (NCBI): domain Eukaryota; kingdom Metazoa; phylum Arthropoda; class Arachnida; order Mesostigmata; family Dermanyssidae; genus Dermanyssus; species Dermanyssus gallinae. Next base: position 63,526 of record QVRM01003556.1, on the reverse strand, counting down.
TAGAGAGGAGAGATGTTGACGTTGATACGCTCACATGGTCGAAGTCGCCGTAGCAAAAGTTGTCGTCATTGTTGTCGTAGTAGTAGTAATGGTCCTGGTCGAGTAACAGCAGCAACAACAACACCCACAAAGCAAACTGCACAGCAGCGACAAGGCGATAGACAGGGACGACAGAACCCTAGCTTAAAAGGCAAGCCACGCCTGGCGACACCGCAGTGGAGCACTACACGCGGAATAGGGAACAGAGAGAGAAGGAACAAGGGGTTTGTAGGGAAAGTTGCCATTCTTGGCCTCCAATGTGAGCGACCTTGGGTCAACAAAACCCACCAACTATGCCAGCAACAACAAGCAGCAGCCGCATCATCTAACAAAGACATCGAACAAAGCAGGAGCAGCATAAGCATCAACAAGATTGGGTGACCGACACTCAATCTCGACTCATCCGACAGGATTAGACGGTGCGGCGGCCACGACGAAGGGAACGTCTATGTCGACGGCGATGGCAACAACAGCAACTGCGACGACAACAACAACAACAACTTCCGCAGCAACAAGAACAACAACAACTTATGCAGCAGCAGCAACAATAACAACTTCCGCAGCAACAACAACAATAACAACTTCCGCAGCAGCGACAACAACAATAACAACTTCTGCAGCAGCAACAACAACAACAATAACAACTTCTGCAGCAGCAGCAACAACAACAACAACTAGTACCATCGTCAAGTTTAGGACCAGCAGCTCTCAGCTTTGGCAGGCATTGCCGCCTACCGGCCTATCGACAGGCGAGCAGAAGAGGCGGTCACCGCTCCGCTGTCCTGGCAGCACCGAGACGTTGCTGAATGCATAAACGACGAACAGGGAAATAGACACCCGTTGACGGCTAAAGAGCTACTGAATGACATCGACAGTAGCGATGACGGTCAATGGCATCAGCTGGGCGTCGGCGCTTCGTATTCGATCGTGTCTCGTGTCCGCGAACGGAGAGAAGCTGCCTACTGGTTTGTCTAGCCGATTCGTATTTATGTTCACCGTTCATAAGAAAACTACTTTCCGCTCAATCTCAACCCGTTGTACACTGGTGCGGTTATAGTCCTTGCTTATATATATATATATATATATATATATATATATATATATATATGTATATATATATAACAAAAGAGAGAAATACTTACACTCCCGCCCTTTAACCGCGATTTAATACGCGCGGACCCGAACGGGAGTGCCCACCAGCCCGAATTGACAGGCCGGCAGATCCCCCACCCTCCCCCCTATCGAGGTTCGGAATGGGGGTACCACACTACTCCACCGTACCGATTAGACGCGTTCACCTCGCGATTCCGCGTTACACCCCAGAATATACATTCCTCCCGAAGGACGTCTGACCACTCCAGGGCAGGGGTTCCCCGTAAAATACGGGGCCAGAAGGTCCTCTCGACCGGTGGTCTGCGTTCGTGTGGCAACTTCTCACTCATTTTGCCTATTAAGCCAAGGCAGCAGGCGTCCCGGACGGTACCACCGAGTGTCACTCGGGGCGTTAACCGTCCAGCCCGGGGGTCTTTTATGCAGCACAAGCCCCCCGTATTGGCAGTAGCCTTAACAGCCCTCGAATGGGCCACGACAGGATGACAATATAAATTCGTTGACACCCAAATCTATCGTATGCCTTGCCCCCCGGTTAGTTGTTAAAACACGGGAGTGTCGGTTTCGGGAGTTTGTACCGTCTGACTAACTTACAAGTGGGCCCGTGAAGGTCCCCGCATCGCGTGGTGGTCACGCCCCAGCGGACCAAGGCCGGTAAGAGAGTCAACAAATGTGCAATGGCGAGACAACCAGTCCTCCTCTACAGAAACTAAGCACAGTGCCGTATTCGTGAAAAATCTGCTTCCTCTAAAGAACATTCGACGCCGACCAGAAGCTGCGACATAGTCGTTTAGAACAGAATTCGCAAAATTTTGGGTTTTGCTGGATCGACGTAAAAGACGTAGGAAGAATATACTCCTGCTATATAAGCCCCAACTGTCCACACGAGAAGTTTGAACAAATCCTGGACAACCTCACGACGTCGCTTCTAAACCTGAAACCTGGAACAGGTTTGTTAATCTCCGGAGATTTTAACTCGGCAGCGGAGATATGGGGCTCCCGGCGAACAGACAAGCGGGGCAGAACTCTTTTAGAATGGGCAGCGGCAAACGACTTATACGTTCTTAACGACGGTAAGGAAGCAACCTTCCGGCGCCACAATTACGAATCGTACATAGACATAACACTCACGAACTCTCAGATAACGCGGAAGGTGTCAAGCTGGACGGTACTGGTGGAGGAAGAAAACCTTAGCGATCATCTCTGTGTGGAGACTCGACTAAATCTCTGAACGACTCCACCTCCTCAACAACAACAGAGAAAGAAATACAAAATTTCGGATGAAGAAAAGTTTAAGGAAGTACTAGCAAACAAAATGACGCAATCACATTTTCCCAAGACCCCGGTGCAGCTCCAGGTCATCCTCGAGGAGGCGTTTGCAAAAACTGCCACCGTGAGGATGCACCTAAGACGGCCAGGAAAACCGCCGAAGCACTGGTGGACACAGGACATTGCCAAAAAGCGCAAAGACTGCAACAAAGCCAGAAGAGCACTGAAGCAGATTCACCGAGACAACAAAGAGCGTATGCAGGCACTGAATAGATACAGGAGAAGCAGAGTAATTCTCAAGAGCGCCATTGCTGCCAGCAAAACCAAGTGCTTGCAAGAGCTCCAAGAGCAGGTCCAAGAAGACCTATGGGGAAAACCATATAGAATTGTACGCGGTAAGAAGAAAACCGCTGCCACGGAAACCCTCGACGAACAGGAAACAGTAGATATTCTTACTAAGCTTTTCCCGACTCACGACATATTCGAGAGAGCTGCTTACGAAAATACACCCCAGGTAACAGAAGACGAATTCCCGGTAATCCAGCCTCTCGAGGTTCGCCTAGCGGCTGACAAGATCAAGACGGGAAAAGCCCCCGGCCCTGACGGCGTCCCTCCCGCTGCAGTCAAAATCCTGTTTAAAGAGCACCCAGCTGCAGTTGCGGAATCTCTTACCTCCGCGATAAGAACAGGAGAGTTTCCACCAACATGGAAGCAAGCAGAAGTGGTCCTTATCCCCAAAGCGAATGGAGGATACCGTCCAATCTGTTTACTAAACGCCCTAGCCAAGGGCTATGAAGCCATCATCGAAGAAAGGCTTAGGCTGTTTGCGGAGGAGTGCGGACTCTTGTCGCCGGCACAACTTGGCTTCCGTAAACACAGATCGGCCCTAACAGCAATCCACAGAGTCCTCAGTAGAGCTGAACAGGTGCGTGAATCCACCATCTGTACAAGACAGCTAATCATGGTCACCCTTCTGGATGTGAGGAATGCCTTCAACAGCCTACCATGGAAGACCATATTGGACACGCTTGTTCGCAAAAAAGTTCCGCCGTACCTAGTTAAGGTAATTTCTGGATACCTTAAGGAAAGGTCTGTTTCAAACGGCAACGTAGTCTTCCCCATGACAGCCGGGGTACCACAGGGCTCAATCCTGGGCCCACTGTTGTGGAACCTCGCATATGACGACGTTCTGCGGCAAACCGGCCTACCCCCGGGAATAGAACTGATTGCTTACGCTGACGATTTAGCGGTCGTAGCACAGGCTAAAACGGAGGATGAGCTTGAGCTAAATACAAACAAAGCATTGCACTCGACAGCGGAGTGGATGAAGGCCGCGGGGCTGGCACTCGCCCCAGAAAAAAGTGAAATAATTCTCTTAACGGGCAAAAAGAGAGTTCGACCGTTAAACATACAGGTCGCGGGACAACCAATCAGATTCGTGAATAAGGCCCGCTACCTTGGGATCACGTTGGACACGTCCATGACCGGCTTATGGCAGATCAAGAAGGCTACGGAAAAAGCATTAAAGACGGCAAACGCTATTGCCAGGATACTTCCGAATATACATGGACCGCGGGCTCGTATAAGGAAACTACTGATGACGGTAACGGAGTCAATCGCGCTCTTCGGGGCTGCCGTTTGGGCCAGGGCGACTCTTAAGTCAAAAAAAGCAAAGTTGATCCTGCGCAAAACACAGCGGATCGCAGCCCTTAGGGTAATACAAGGCTACAGAACGGTCAGCACAAACGCAGCTCTGCTGCTTGCCGGAGAAATCCCCTGGGACCTTAAGGCGTCCGAAAGACAGCGCCTGTGGGATATTGGCACACCCACAGAGAGCGACAAAGAAAGAGAGAGAAACGCCACTATAGAGAGCTGGCAAGCAGAGTGGGACGCAATTCCCTTTGGTGCCCCCGGAAAGAGTCTCAGCAAACTGCTCCCAAACATACGAGCGTGGATAGCAAGGCCGGGAGGGGACTTAACCTTCTACCTAACGCAGGTTCTCACGGGACATGGCAACTTCCAGTCATACCTTTACCGAATAGGGAAGGCCCCATCAGAAACATGCCTTTTTTGCAACGAAGCCGTGGAAGACACCCCACAACACACACTCCTCAGGTGCCAGGCATGGGAAGAGGCCAGAACCATGGCAATTAGAAAGATTCGTGAGAGATGGTCCAGAGCGGGACTTACCTATCCCGAAGTACAGGACCCCCCGCGAAATGGTATAAAAGAGTTCGTGGAATACATCCTGTGTTCGACCCAAACATGGGAATTGGGAGCGGAAGTTGCACAGGAAGTGCTAAAAACAAAGCACAGAAGATGCAAGGAGAGACAGAATCTTTTTGAGGCCAGCACGGCTGAAGAAAGCGCAACTTTGAATCAAACGGGTTCGCAAGGGCTGGGACAAGGTGCGCTTGACAGGTGGGGGAACCCGTGAGTGACCCCGGCCAATTGATCCGATAGGGCACTCGCCACTTCTCCTGATGGCCCATAGCACTGTTCTATGGAGATCTGGGCCATCAGAGAGTGAAGTTTAAGGGGGGAGGTGCGTTTAGTGGGTATGGGTCTCAGCGACGTAACATCCATCCGCTGGGGTCGAGTCCCACACAGCTCGAGATGGAAACTTCTACTCGTAGCAGTAGTGCGTAACTGCATTTAACCCTCCTCCACAAAAAAAAAAAAAACACCAAATACCTCAAAATCATTACCGCGCTCAAACTGGAACATGACGATTATTTTGCCAAAATTATGGCAAGGCGAGCTGTGGTTGCAGAGTAATTAAGGTTTTTCGGCGGGATGTCGCGATTAAGTGCATGCATAAATGACTGGTGCGACGTTCACTACCGCCGACGTGTCTCGCGACAGCAGAAACGTCGCCTCCAAGTCATTTATGCATGCGCTTAGTCTCGACGTCCCGCCGAAAAATCTTAGTTACTCCGCAACCACAGCTCTCATTGCCACAGATTTGGTACCAAAATAATTGTCATTTGCAATCATCAAATGTGCATTTGCCCGAACGCACTAGTTTTTGGCGCTGTGAGTGGTCGTATGGTAATGATTTTGAGGTATTTGGTGTCAAAGCTAATAAAATAATATTGTTATTACAAATTCTGTTCTCATGTCGCATTTTCTGGCCGGCGTTATATGTTCTTCGGAGGAAGCAGAATTTTTTCGCGAACACGATGGTGTGCTTAGTTCATAAAAGGTCGACGCACACAGAAAGCGATCCATGTACTTTCGTCGGAAGTTGATTGGGTATTGGTTGTACCCAGGGGTAAATTGTACGCCGTCCTTATATATTCTGTCAAGACTGTCTACAATATCCCCGGCTCTTATCAGTCGATTCATTTAAACACACTGAAGTAGGTGGTTCTTGTCTACGAATCTTTTCCAGCTTCTTTGCTAAAGACCGCCTCGAAGTAAGCATAAACGCAGCTAAGTCAAAACGTGGGGACTCCTTAAGGAGATTTTCTTAGTCGCCTGGCTTTTTCTTACTCATCGCAGACCTAATCCGCCACGTGCGGGAAAATAGTAGAAACGCCGTCGTGATGTATGCGGATGACATAGTAGTGACCTATCGAAACGCGGTGGCATTAGAATTGTAACCGACGTAAAAATTTAGCTTTATCGTAGGAGCCTGCAAGTAAGGTTGCGGAAGACAAGAAATCCATACAGTTTCGTGGGGTTTGGTTGGCTGCAGCAGACGTAATACCCTGTGGCCAATTGCTGAAATTTGCGAACTTCTTCCCGTATTTGGGTCTGGGACTATACTATACAATTTTTACCTAGCACATCGGTGACAGGTGTCGGGCGACTATTGCCTCTATTTACACAGATGTAAGAGACCTTCGATGACTGTCCCTGAGTGCGGCAGCACGTAATTTACGAGCTTCAGGTCGTACAAGTGTTGAGCTACGACCTTGGTGAGGTGTGGGGTCTCCTTTCAGCGGCAAATTTTGCGCAGTTAGACAACTAATTCGCATAATATATGGTTGTGCGTGTTCTTTGCTTGTCGTTGATGCTAAGAAAACGCTTAGTGTACGTGCTAATAGATTGTAGACTAGTAGTGAAAATAATACAGTCAGGCGCTGGTTATTATTTACAGGAACATTTTGAACGCACACCAAGCCACTGCTCCTGGCGGCTGTAACAGTGACCATTGCTCTGTATGCTGCGCCCATATGGACTGATATGACGCTGCAGACAGCAAAGGCTCGGTGGTTCTTGCGGACGTATTGGACTGTAGCGACGGACGTCTTATTGGCGCTCGTCTGTCAGATTCTTTGAGACATATTTGTCGACGAGAGAAGCAAGCGCAAGCTGGACGGTGACACCTCCAGTACGCAGGCACGGGAGCACTCCTTCGATCTGGAGAAGAGGCCCAGTCAACGATCTTAAAACGTGGAATAAGCTCAGGGAATACTCACATATCACTATGTGCAAGTGTTCACAGGGCATGGACGATTCCAGTCATATCGCATAAGCAAGGCGACCGACCGCAGACACGTGCGTTCTCCGACTCCGGCGGGGCACACCGTAGAGTATTGAGGAACTCTCAGAGCTTACCGCACAGGTTCCACCTATATCCACAACGGCAGCCTGACCGCGACCATCGCGGCCAGTATCACTGAGTTTGCGCCCGACTGGGATGCTCGATCCGATACTTAAACGGGCACAAGGGAATATTTGCCAGGAGAACCGCCGCAGGTTGCGGTTCCGCACTAGAACTCTAGTGACGACTCCCCGGCAGGTCCCAGTCTGCTTCCACCCCACCCTGCTTTAGAAAAACATGTAAATTAAAAAAACAATGCACCATAGAACTCCTCTCTTCTGATCCCGAGGTAATAGTTCACAATTTCAAACCTGGAGAGGGTGACAGAGGCGGTTTTAGTAGGTAGTACGCGCGGATTGGATCGAATCATATACACTCTCCCTCGCCGTATAGTCCCGACCAACCCGGGACAACAATACCATGGACGGTTCGATCTTAAAATGCAGACTTATTGCGATATATATATATATATATATATATATATATATATATATATAAAGTCTGTATTTCAAGTTTTTCTGTATATGCAGTTACTTGTCAAAACTGCCCTGATTTATGCACTTATAGGTGCGTCGTACTCCATCATAACAACGTCCGCCTACATATATTTGTGGTGACGTGCCGTAAGTTGCTGGATCTCTCATGGGGCATTCCATCGCATTCCCCTTAGAGTCCGGATCTTGCTCTTCTAGATCTGTTGTGCTTACTTTTGAATTCAACTTTTTACATGGGAAGCGAAGAATTTTTGAATTTTCGTAATGTATATATATACTAAATCTAAGCATATATATATATATATATCTTTTTCGCAAAAATAATGTCTCGCATTCTATAACGAGTGAAGATATGTTATTCAAAGTAACGACCCTCGTTAGCTATACACTGTGCACCTCTTTAGAGACAAATCAATCACCTACCAATTTTCGGAGGTTTTCGCACGAAGAAAATTTCTGTTTAGCGTGACCTAGCGCTGCGAAAAGGTGGTGATCGCGCCAAGTCTAGCTTAGCGGACTTAGCGGGGTGAGAAAGTGTTTTCCACCCCGCTAAGTTGCCATGATGCGCGTTGTATAACGGCGCGTGGTCGCGGAGCAACATCAATTTATTGTGTCATACTTTGTATTCTGATCGTTTTTCGCACAACGGTTGGTTTAAATTGAGCAGCATCGACGGTTTCACCAGGTGTTAGCAGCTCAAAATAGACAGCACATTTAAACTAATCAAAGCAGTGTGAAAATGCTGAGACTGCGACAAGGTTGCGAAGCAATAGGTCAATAGTGTTGCTTCCGAATTTTGCTTGCTTAGCAGAGATTATATACATGTGGTTGCAATATATATATATATATATTTTTTTTTATTTTTATGTATATATAGATATATATATATATATACCACATTTTATTTAACTCATAACGAGGTGTGAACAACTGTCCTCCAGTGAACGTGACGACAAACTACACCAGGTCACCAGACCTGGTGTCGACCACCTGGACAAGGTGCAAAGCACCGCCGTGGTGTTCCCACGTTGTACATCCAATGAGAGCCTTTGCCGAAAACATTCACCAGTGCGTAGGTCCTCCGTGTATATATATACAGGTAGTTCCACAAGTTTTTAAAATGAAAACCAAGAATTTTCCAAATCTTGTTTTTAATTTTTTCTTATTTGATATACTCCTCGAGAAGCTCAATACACTTTTCCCACCGACATTTCAGAGCATTTATACCTCTTGAGTAAAATTCTGCGTCTTTAGACTGAAAATAGGCTTAGGAATTATTCCACGTTGGTCCCAAAAAAACGTAGCCATCATCTTTCCGGACGATGCCGTTGTCCGCACCCTCTTCGGAGGTCCTTCACCAGGTGCACACGATTGGCGAGATGCTTCTTGGGTCTCGGAAGTGTAGTGATGGACCCAGCTTTCATCGACGGTCACGAATCTGCGCCAAAAATCCGACGGATTTTTCGACATCTTGGCCAAATTTCGCTGTGAAGCGGAAACACGCGCGTCTGTTTGGCCTTGGTTGAGCAAATGCGGCACTCATTTTGCTCTGAGTTTTTTCATCTTCAAGTTCTCGTGCAGGATGAAATGCACACTACCCAAACTGATCCCCAAGGCCTCCGATATCTCCTTAATGTTCACTCGCTTATCTGCGGCAACGATTTTCCGCACTTTTTCCACGTTTTCCTCATCAGTTGCCGTTTTTGGGCGTCCTGAACGTAGTTCATCCTCGGTGCTCCTGCGACCTCTTTTTAACTCATTAATCCAGTTGGAAACAGTGGCAAAATATGGCGCAGAGTCACCGTACACCTCGTCTAACTCAGTTTTCACTTGGGTCGCATTCCAACTTTTGAAATAAAAACGCTTGATAACCACTCGAAACTCTTTTTTCTCAATTTTTCAAAATCACGCCGATACGTTGCACGGGAAAAGCGATCAAACGAAATCGCAACGGCGAATCACCATAATATTTTGACTGCTAGCATTCGAAAAGTTGCCGTTTCCAATAGCGGTGAAAACGCGAAAAAAAACGAATTCTGAAAAGCTCATTTTAAGAACTTGTAGAACTACCTGTATATATATATATATATATATATATATATAAAGACCACATTACAAGTAGTGCGCAAATGACGACGTGCCACTTAAACCACTAAATAAATAGCATTCCTTTTGGCGGAGCCGGCTGCTAATTCATAGATAGAGTACTCTTGTTAACTATGCTTATCTTAACGGTGGGCCAAAGAACGAGCCCATGACTAACGTCTTCGACCAGGGATGCGTGCGTAAGCCATTAAGCTCAAACAGCGAAAAATATACGATGTCCCGAAATATTTACAAAGTCTTCTCGCGATCCCCAAACCGTCACGTCAAATAGAAAAATAATAAGAGGACTGCCCTAAGTTTCCTCTAGAAAAAAAGTCGGGCAGAGGTGCGGTTTGCAAGCGTTGTGCTTGAAGAAACCACTTGGGCACTGTTGATAATTTATGCTCAGAGTCGATCCCGTTTGGAATTAGCCAAACTCTACAGACACGATTGAAACAGTAAACGTTCCTGTCACCCCACTGTAATGATGTCATTATGGATTAGTAATGCTAACTAAGTAAATTTCAAAACAAACGACGTCTGCTCTTCCAAACAGCCGCCTTCTCCTCCTGTTTGTCTGCCGTAGAGGCTCATGTATTTGTATGCCACTTGTTACACCAGTGTATTGGACCTCGGAGGCGCTGAGATCGAAGTACGTCCATTGGATTATGATGCCACAATGTCAGACAATATTTAAGGACAAGACGTTAGGCGACTGTATTACTTAAAAACCTGCACTTCAACATCGTACACGAACGTAATCATTCTGATGCACAAGCACTGCTAAAGCAGAGGACACTTATTTCTGTCCGGAAGTACGACTGCGACTAAACATCTCCGCGCCTGTGGGATCCTGTCTCTTTGAGCTAGTTACAGAAGAAGTTATAGAGTATAACAGGGACAAAATACCTATAAAGGTATTATAACCTTAAAGGTCATGATGCTATGCGAACGGAAATCTGAGTTAAATATACAACATCATATAATATAACATTTATTGGCATCTGAATTGTATGACTACCGCAAAATGACGCTGCGATGCTCAGCCAACGGACAAGTCAAAAGCTACCGACAGACGATATTTCAACGATATTGAGCTCAAACGACACAAAGATGACTCGTCATCCAGTTCAACGGGTATGTGGGCTTTGCTCATTTTGCCGCGACGCGATCTTTTTGTCCCACAATTTCATGACCTTTGGCTAACCCACGATCTATCACGATCAGCCGTTTTATTCAGACGAATGCGGACCACACGTCGTTCTAGGAAAAAGGGTTAGGGTATGGCTTTACATTGCGTTCGTGGAACTGTCAGTTTGATGTTGCGATGTGCTGCGTTTGTGAAAAACGATCCCTCCGCTTTACTTTACGGCTCTCTTTGTTTTGCCCCTCATTCGAAGTATATATATATATATATATATATATATATATATATATGTAGTATAGATATACTCGCTGCAAAGCACTTTTTACTAAAATGAAAATCTGCAACAGCCAAATATTGGTTCCTTCCTTTGTGTCTTATATTTCAAGGCCACCATGCTGTTCCTGTCGAGCGTGTCCTGGTCTCGGTCTTGGCCAAGTATTCGACACGTCTGACAGCCGCGAACACTGAGCTAACTGCCGTGGTAGTGGCTGAACGTGGCTTGACATGAAGCAACAGGCGAATGAGTGAATGGATGCGTGGGCGCTGCCGATGCGGTCGGAAAATTTTTAGAACACCAATAAAGAAAAACAGCAGAACGTTTTTGCATGGATGGACGCGCATCCATGAGTCTTCGAACGCATGTCTCAAGGAAGCTGCGAGTGCTTCCGCGAAAACAAAGTAGCTATTCCCAGATTCGCTCCACTCTTATAAATATATAGGGCGTCCAAATAATCAGGCGGTTTGAAACATTTAATTAAAAACAATTTCACACTCAGCTCTGCCCTCTCTTTGAGCTTTTGAAGATGAAGTGTATCGAACGGCCAATCTCGGGTACCGGGGACATTTAGTGGATTTTGCGATTTAACGCAGCACGACTTTTTCCTGTGTGATTTTCTGAAGAGTAAAGTATACGGGAATAACCCCACGACCGTCAGCGAACTAAATACCAAGATTGACGCTTGCTATAATGTAGTTGGGCCTGATGTTGTATGAAAAAAAAATGCTAAAAATGGGGCGCCGCGTATACAGCTTAAAAAATCTAAAACAGGCACTACCTACCGATATTGTATTTCCTTAAAGATGACATTATGTCTGTGAAAATTTTCAATTTTTATTGTTATTTCTATGGTTGTTTACTTCAAAGGTGTCAGACCATTTCACAAACACTATATATATATATATATATATATATATTAACAGTCTTAGTACAGTTAGTAGTGAACTTGTCATATATATATATATATATATATATATATACCACAAGGTCATACGTTTGCACTTGACTTTGCATTAAACAGGGTCGCAAAACTGGACATCTTTTACGCCGTGGGCGAGAACGCGAGCTTGCTCGAAACGAGTTACGAGCAATCATAATGTCCAATTGGCCTTTCTCGCCTGGCCGGGTCGCCGCGCTTGTAAAACTACGTGCCATCGTCTCTGGCAGTGGTGGTGCCACCGCGTTCCTTTCCCATTCCCCTCATGCCTACGTCGCGAGCCTATCGTGGGCCTAGTCGCGCTCTCGAAACGCTCTCGTGGGCCAAACCACGCAGAGTGACCGGCCCAACCCTGGCGCCCTGCTAACCATTCGCCGTTTTCTTGCTGATTAGTCCGTGACCGCAGATGCAAAACAAAGGTCAACTTTTCGAAATCCGAGTCCGGCGTGCTTGTATGATGATAATGACCTCTACAGCTACATTCGGCTGGACTCGGCCACGATCCTACGCGCGGTCGTGTTGTGTCCCTCCCTGTTGTCGCCTGACTTTTACAGAATTTACTTTTTTGTCGCTCTCTCTCTCTCTCTCTCTCTATATATATATATATATATAAATTTTGTTTTTATATATACATACAGATACGTACATAACTCTACATCTACCTCAATGAATATCACCGCTGGACAGGCTTCGGTACTTCGCTGATCGGCAGTCGGTCGACTGGGCTTCCAAAATCGCTGCATACATTCAGCTATACAAGTTTGTCTTGGTTTACCAAATGTATCATCTACTTTAAAAGTGCCATAAAACTGTTTATTTTTTTTCATGGCTTCTAGAGTATATGAAACTATTGTATATAGTTTCATATACACTAAAAGTCTATATTTAAATATCTATATTTTCATGACTTTTAGAGTATATGAAGAAACATACAAGTAATGCTTGAAACAGCGACCGCGAGCCATCATAAACGTTCTGTCGCCACTTCAAAGGTTTTGTTGCACGCGTTCAAAACGTCAGGTATATCTTCAATTGTTCCAGCAGCGGTGAATCTCTTAATTCGACGAGCAGACCATAAATCGAATTAACGGAGGTCGCGTTGATTAGATTCTGCCTTGCCGCCAGTCCGCACTCAGAAATTTAAACGCCAAAGCGTGGATGGGAGCCCATATGATGCACGATGGTTATTGCGCTCCATGGCAGCGCTCCATCCGAGCCTAACCGGCGTGCGCGTCCCGTGCGCAGCTTTCGGTGTGCAACTACAGCGACACTGCACTAGCTCTGCTGCGCTGACCTCATCGTGGTGCCAGGACGTGGGCGGACGACATGCGTGGGCGTCCCTTCAACCGAATGTCTGGCAGCGATGGCGGATCCATGACGGAAAACCAGCCCCATGTCCTGGCCAGGCCCAATGAGCATGTAGCTCTTGGTAGTCCGTAAACAGGAACAATATAAAATCTCCACGGCCGCCGTCGGCAGGACTCTATTCTACTACAGCGCAATATTAGCAGCAGCAGCAACGGCCAGGACCACGACATTGTCGGTGTTCAGCAGTGCCGAATAATAGTACTGCCTCTCGCCTATTTATCAGAGCCATGTTCAGATTTGTCTCGACGACGTATTAGATCACCATCGGTAATGTTGCCATTATGAGGACTCGTATGTCTGCTCGGCGCACACTGTATTATGTAAATGTCGTAGGCCGTTGTATATATTTATATATATATATATATATATATATATATATATTACGTTGTGTATATATATATATATATATATATATATATATATATGTATATATCTATATATATATATGTATATATATATATATATATATATATATATATATATATATATATATATATATTACTTTTGTATTGTGTTTCACATGTGTCTATTCTATACTGCGCGGTGTATTATATGTGCTTTTCTATACACGAATGGCTCCCTAAAGACATGCGCCATTTGCTGGATAGATAAATAAATCATATAACGAATATATAATATCCTAACGATATACCATATCCAATAACGAATATATCCTATTCTTAATGCGATTGATTCATACCTATCGTATCAGTTTTCAGCTTTTCTTCTTTCCCATAACGTATTATCATTATTATTATTATTATTATTGTTCTTGGTAAAGTGACGTTCAGTTCTAGACTATAGACGCCACTCAACTAACTCTATGTTGGTCCACTGTTGCTGTGCGTGGTAATGAACAGGACCTTCTGACGATGCTCGTTGCCATCGATCAAACGCGCAGCGTAAGCAGAAAACGTCCGCAACACGGCCTGACGACCTTGACACGGTATCCGGTGATGACTCAAGGCCGCATGTATCCTTGTGTCTTCGTCGGCATTGGGCCAACTCTGCGGGGTCTTGCTGGCTTGAGTCCAACGAATCTCTGGCCACCGGAGGACCCTTTCTCAATCTTGTAAGTACCGGACTGTATATGTCTTCCTGTTCACCAAGTGCAGAAAGGTAGGTGCTCGAAAAGTATTGGAGACAGTTTCTAGAACTGGATTTAGGCTTGGAAAAGAGTTTTCCTTTGCCTACTTTTACCGAATAATTTTAATACATTGGCATGGTGTATGGGTTTCGTTAAGTAACAAGCAGAACAGCATCCAATATCGGTATAGGCCACAGTTTCTCGCATTCGCTTAATGAATAAATTGTAAGTATATATGTAAGGAGAGTTTACTATGTAAAAAGGGCTCGGATATCTTGAGAGAAAAACCCGAGATTGTAAACTCTACGAAATGTATATACATGCGTTGATATGAAAATACCCAAACACAGCTTGCCGTGAATAGGATCATGGTTGATCAAGTACATGCTCTTCCGCGAAAGAATTATACCCAGAGATACACTATCTCTGTTGCGTGCCCACCTTTGTGGACGATTATATTCCAATTTATTATTTATATGCATATATACAGGGCGTTCGAAAAAAAAAACTAAAGACCCATACAGGAAATTGCAGAGCTTGTTGAAGTAAGTATTTTTTTTTCGTTTAGACATGGTCTCTGAGAGTAAAATTACAAACATCTGTGACACTGGTGCTGTTGCCCGACATAGGAGCACAAAATGTGCGATTGGACGACAACGAGTTCTCCTAGCACATCGTCGTGTTAGTGAAAAATCTATATCTTCTAAAGAACACATAACGCCGACTAGAAGATGCGCCATGGTCGTTTAGAAGAGAATTCGCAAACATTGAAATTAGTTTGTTGGCTTTCAGGTCCAATACCTTAAAATCATAACCTTCAACATTCCCTCCGGAGAGCTTTCATTACTGCTCAACCACGGATCGAATTGCCACAGTTTTGGTATCAAAATTATCGTCATGCGCATTTGCAATCCGACAGTGTTTAGTTTGAGCGCTTTAAATGGTCGTAGGATTATGATTTTATTGCACGTGAAAGCCAATAAAATAACCTCGATGTTTGCGAAGTTTCTTCTAAACAACTATGTTGCAGCTTCTAGCCAGTGACATCACGAAAACGACGACGTGCTCAGTTTCGGTATAGGAGGACTGGTTGCCTTGCAATCTTACATTTTGTGCTCCTTTATCGGGCAACAACACTAGTATCACAGATTTAATTAATTTCGCTCCCATTCCGAAGACTTTTTAGAGAACATGTTTTATTGAAAAATACATTTGCTCTAATAAGCTTTACAATTCCCTATACCGATCTTCAATTTTTTCGGACAACCTGCATATACCCCATCTATAGGTCAAATCTACTCTTCTCGGACACGAAATCGCATCACCCTCACATTTGATTTTAAGCATATTATAGTGATATTGACTACGGCATTTAGAAGATAATTATTCTGATCAACTAATCAACGAATTGCTGTGGATCTTATCCCACGTCCCGTCTTAGTTATAGTTTAGTACACAATATATATATATATATATATATATATATATATATATATATATATATATATATATATGTCAGGTAGAGAAATACAATAATAGTATAAATAGTGCCGCATCTACGTCGAGCGAGTCTGACGGTGTAATAGAGAGAAGCCATAAGACGGCGGTTGGAATAAACCAATTGAGTTAGTAGCTCAACCTGATGTCTTCCTTTGACTGTAGTAACGCCCGCTTTACATATATATATATATATATATATATATATATATATACTAAGCTGTGCACGGGATTACATATATAATCTCTGTAATAAAACCAATATTTAGCGGAGATGTACCGGTACGACCCATCCCTAGTACAACGCAGCTCATTAATTAGCAATATCATCCTTATAGGGCTTTGATTAATTTGTTGTGCCCTTTATCACATATTTTATATCCGACACGTAATATAGGGACATTTAATAATAGTTTAATGAGGCCAAGCTAGAGAGAAATTGATGATTACGGCAGTTTTTCAGGTTTTTCACATGACTTTCCAGATGTCTCAAGTCGGGCTGGATCAACGTTTAGAAATAAATGTGCAGCGTCAACTTTAAAAATCTTCACTATATTATTATCATCATCGTCCTCATCATACTAGACGTGGACATGAGTCACATTTGTCATTCGTTTGGTGAATCTTGGCTACCGCAAATTCTGTAGTGGGTGATGCGTACCGGATGGTAAGGCTTCCCGAAAGTTGTCGTTGAAAGACTTGAAGTTTTCGAATAAGTTTTCTTTTGCAAGCTTTTCACCTCCTCTCTTTCTTTCTCTCCCTCTCTATGTATATATAACTCATTCCTCAGTGAAATACTTATTACGTATATTGGTCGACACGCTGGAGTAACTCTTTGAAGCCACTTTCACATATATTGCAACGATGTCGTTGACGGTGATGGGTTTGATCTGTAGAAAGATGCGTGTAACCAAAATAACGCAAACTTTCGAAAGTTCCGGAGTATGCGCAAAGCCATGTGAACTGATAGTCTGCCGCACGTTTGTAACGATTCGTGTTTTGCCAGTTTGCAGAATGGTGGCAAAAACAATTCGCAAATCTAGCTATTTTTTAGTCCGAAATCGGAAGTATATTTACGAGGCGCATGTCAAACGTCGTATTCACATTTTCTAAGGACGCACTTCGTGGTTGAATGGTTATATATATATATATATATATATATATATATATATATATATATATATTTAGCCAATGTAATGTTTACGTGCACGAATATGCAGGATCGGTCGCAACCATGAATGATCCCTATGAACTGTTTGCTCGATTATTTTTAGCTACTGCTGGCCGGATCTATTTCCTGTATCTTGTGTTATGGGACCGGTTTGCCACTCGCTGTGTCACCTCGTTGATTGACTTGCCGGTCGCTATGTGCTTGGCTTGGGTTGCCTATCGTAGCTCTGGATAGGCTGCTAGATTCGGGTTGTCATTCGAATCCTGACCGACGGCATCGAAAACATAACTCTCGTCGAGGATCGATTCATTCGGCGGCGCTTGGCAATGTTCGAGAGCAGTCCATTAAGCTAGAGAGCAGTAGGGGTCTAGCTGTACTATTGGTTACCTTAGTGGTTTTTGCGTTAACAGCGACGATATGTTCCGCTTCAATACCACGATTGGACCGGCAGTGAGTTTAATCAAGTGCGGCGGCGCTCGCTGATCGCAGGTATCAATTTACTGTCTGTTTTTGTTGGCATGTTTAGTTATGTATGTCTGTTGGAAATATATTTTCGAGTTTCTCTGAGTTTGGACATATATATATATATATATATATATATATGCGCGTGTTTATCTTCTATTTGATAGAGCTTAACTGGTAGAAAGCGTGATACACACCGGGCGTCGTTGTTAAAGCCACGGTAGTGTGGGACTCGCAAACCCACTAATAGTTTCAGTCGTCGTCTTTGCTTCTTGTTGGGGGGGGGGGGGGGGGGTACCGCAACGATGTCTTCTCGAGATTACTTCACCTGGCCACCCTTCCTGTCAGGCTTTAGGCTGTTGACCTTTTTGGCGGTTATTTTCACCTCACAGATTGGGCAAATCTTCTTACTATAGTCCAGGATCCTTAAAAAGCGCCTTTATAAGGGCTTGGCATGTCAGGAGGTTCCTCGTAGTCGTAGGCTGCGAAACAGTAGCTCTCGCTCAATGTCGAAAAAGGCGCAACGTTCATAGCGGTGCCTTACAGCGTCAGCCCCTCCCCCCCCCCAGGGTTGCGCATGCGGCATACGGGAGAGTCAGTTTTACTAATTCGGAGTAGGTGTTGAAAGTAGCTAGCGTGACTTGTTAGCAGTTGCGCGAATGGATAGGCATGTGAGTCGTGTGTGAGACTGTACCACTTTTTAAGACCAAAGCTTTCGGGGTAATCCTCAGCCAAGATTTAACGTCGACGGGACTGCTGTTCGCATTGCTTCATAGACGGACTACCCCCATAAATACAAATGTGGGGCAACGGTGGGGCTGGAACCCGCGCTGCACCTATGTGTCTCCTTCAGTCGCGAAGCGCAGGCGAATGCACCACGCCACCGGGCTCGACATTTTTTTTGAGATCAGGGGTATTGATTCTGTCTAGAATCTAGGGTGGCCCGGCTGGATTGCTTCCCATTGTTGGCTCTACTTGCTAAGGATGTTTGTTTTCGGCTGATTAGTGTTTCCTCCGTAAGCCGTTAGTAAAAGGGTTTTTTTTTTGCCAGTTTGTTCCACTCCAGAATTTGTTTGGAGAGGAACTGTAGGGCTGCTGTGGAAACCGTACGACTTGCTCATGCTATGTCGAGCGCCATAGGTTTTTGGATCTTGTTGAGAAGGTGGAGTGTTGTAGCTCTGGTAGCCGTGCACCCCATACCGCCACGTAGGAGCGCGGTGTATATTATAATGCTGTCTACTACAGATGCTAGGAGACGGTGCCGAGAGCCGGCTGCTTCTCTGGCCCGTGAGAGGATTTTCCGTGGCTCCGCTGAGCCATTTTGCCATGGGCGTGGATATTACTGGGTGACTCTCTTGAAATAAGATTCTCTGGAGGGCGGTTCAGGCGGTTTAAGAGAATTGCTTCCGTTTATGTAAAGCCAGTTCGAGGCCTAGCGTGCGGAGATGTTGTCGGATATCCACCACGTTGGCTGCGTCTTCTAGCAGATCCTCGCCACGACCGGTAACGATAAGTGCCAAATCCTCTGCGTAAGCAATGGAACAATCTCCTGTGGAATGCAGTAGTCCAAGTACTCCATCTTATGTTATATTTCACAGGGTTGGCCCCAGTTCAGACTCTTGGCTGACCTCGGCTATGATTGCGTAGTCCACGCCTGTAGAGACAGGCCTTTTTTACATGTGCTTGGTTTATGGCGTCCCACGAAAGCGTATTACATGCGTTTTTCGCGTTGATAATGATCGCCAGACACTACGACCGGTGTGCTGTTGGTGAACCTTTCTGTGTTTTAACTAAGGTTAGAACTTTGCTGATAGCCGAATGTGTGGAGTGTTTGCCGCAAAAACCATGCTGGCTTTCCGACAGCACCTTCTTGTCCTCTAGTTCTGTAACTAGCTGCCCATTAATAATGTGCTCAGCTGCCTTGAATATGCAGCAGATCCTACTTATAAGGCGTTACGCTGAGGGGTCTTCTTGTGTTTTTTCGGATTTAGGGGTAAGGGTCAGTCGTGCCGTTTTCCAAGGCCTTGGATAACCTCGTTGGTGAGAATTGTGTCCATCATGCGTTTAAATACCTTTGGATGAAGTAGACGTACTGCTTGCGCGGGGACCGCAACTGAGCCCAGTGCTTTCTTGGCCGTATTCGCTCGGCCACGATTCTGACATAGCTTGAAATTGGCTCGATGGTAAGGTCTGAGTTCCTTCAAAGAGTACCGGCTCCGGCGGGGTCTTTGTGAAAATAGCGCAGTTATACTCGTTCGGGTTACTTTAACTGGTACGGGCGGCTGTGCGTGGCGCATTTTGTTACACACGATACTGTGCACTTTGCCCTAGAGGTTTCTTCACACACGCGAGGTTATCTGAGTTACATGCCTATATCTTTAATTCATATTTATACACAGATTTTGCCAAGAAAATTTATAGCAGATTGCTTCAATGTATTGCAATGTATGTTACTCTGGAAATGACTCTGTGTTGCAGCTACCGGCTATCCCTCCTGCTCGACAGCAGATATCAAGTGCCTCTCTGTTGTGATAATATTTTTTTATACTGTTTGAGAACTGTAGTGTCCACCACCCCATGGCCGGCCGGCGACCGTTACGAGTTCGCCATTCTCTCGCTCAAACAACATACGTCCTCTGCCTAGCTCGCACCAACGACTACGGACTATTTGGCGCCATGCATTTAGCTTTCTTCAGCATTGCCGTCAATGTCTATGTTTGCGCTGTTTAACGGACACAGCTATCCTACAAGAACCTGGCTAGCAACACACGGGGTTGTGACGGGCGACAATCGGCGGTCTAGTTGCCCGGCGTCGGGGAAAAGCCACGTTTTGGGGGAGACCTGCTTTTGTTGTCGCCTTATACCGAATATCATGTTGGATAGCGTCTCATTGGGTAAGAAATTGTAGCTGCGCGTTTTCTGCGTGCGCTGCTGCAAATCTGGTTGGTTTTGTTTGGTTGGTGCGTCGTTGCACTAATAATGCATTCAGTCGTAGGCCAGCAACTTTCTTGAAGGTTTCTACACACCACCTGATAATGTGTCTTATGTCTGTCACGGCATGCCAATATTCCGGCACCACCCACCGCTGGACGGTTTCCAGTTGATTAAAAGATTCGTCTTTTGATGCAAATGCTTCAACGATGCTTCGGTTTACGCCGCCACAGCTTCCGCTTGCTCGAAACGCTACAGAGATTCCTGCCGGACCGTGAACCACGTGTGGGGTCAGCAAAAGCCTTATCTGGAGTTCAGCGAGTCGGTGGTGGCTTAGTGAAAGCAAAGGACAACAATTCGCCCTTCATCGTCGCCGGTTAAGCTCCGCCATGCGCTCATAGTCACACAGCAACAATTGGCTTGCTCTTACCGCAAAGCCTTCGTCGAATCGTGATGGTGTTTGCGAGCAACCCATACGTGAGGAAATGAGCGACACCGACGGAACGACAACTGTAACCCTATGGAAATTCTGGTCTGGTTGTCGTGGCTCTCGTTGGAATGGAGGTCACGTCCGAAGTTTGGCTCAGGGTTGTGTTGCAGCTGAACTTGGAACTCTGAAGTCAGTGTCAATGAGGTAAGGCACTCGAGCGCGCCGGATGATTGTAGGTATGTGCTGTCACTTGCTTCGCTGCTGTTGAGGGTCTTTTTTTCTGGGAGGTTTCGGAAATGCATGATGCACATGCGCCACTAGCAGCCCGCGTGACTAGTGTGAGACTCGCAAACCCACTAAACCCGGATTCCTCCCCCCCCCCCAGGCTCGGTATTACTTTGGCATTACTTCGACCCGCTCAGACCTCTTCCGCCTGGCCGTTTCCTTAGCTCTCTTGATGTCAAAACGGCGTCGGAAAAGTTCGTCGCCTCCCTCCATCGTTGAGGGTGTCTGGCTCTCCTTGTATAGCCTTGCTGCGCGTGTTCACTTGCATCCGTAAGTAGATCGGCTATCAACGGTGGGACGCGTTGGGTGGTACGCGCGCTAAAGAAGCGCGCGTTTCTGACGCTACGATACGAGGTTGCAGCCAGGAAACACGCAGATTGTCGTGAACAGAGCGCAACGCAGTTGTCCGTCCTGGACAATTCTATTTTGACGTTCACTATTTACTATTCCGGTAAGCACGACGGCGCGCTGACGCCAAGAAAATTGGCTAGCACTCCACACCAAAATTGGACTTAAATGTGTTCCTTGTGTGTTTCCTTCTCTTTTTAAACTTTTTGAAACACACAATCAAACATAGTGGTTGCAAGTGTTGGTACACGAACGCCTTCGAGACTATTCCTACGAACGACGCTGGCTTTGTTTAGCATGACGGTAGCGCAAGTCGCCTCCTACGGTATACAGGTCATCTGGGATCATCTCTCGTCGGCGCAACTCGAAAAGCTCGAGCGGATAAGGTCTGCATTACTGAAGCGAGCTCTGGGTCTACATCGTACATCGCTGAATAGATACATTTATCTTTTATGTGACACGCCGTTGCTTATAGAGGCCCTAAAACGTAGGTTCCAACTCCCTTCCACTCCGATCTACGTGCAATTCATCAGCTCTTGAGAGGGAAAAATGGCAGAGATCGATTCTGATTTCTATAGAACGGGTGCTATTACCTCTGAAACATGGAAACAGGCCGAACGATCGAACCGACGCGTTCTCCCGCGCTTCGCTGTTCATGGTTTTTGTTACGTTTTCTACGGGACGGAGGGGGGGTGGCAGATACATATATCCGTATAAGATGTGGTGAAAGATGCCCTAGGTACCACGCGGCATCGTGTGCTGCGGTGCCATCGTTGAATAATTTATTAGATGAGACTCGGTGCAGCAATGTGCAGACGCGCAGGAGGTTAGCTACAACCAACTTTCGTAAAGGTGCAGCAAACACGTTGAGTTGGTTTAAACGCACCCGAGTCGTGATTCAGTATTGTTCCGAGTGAACGTTAAGCCTGTATGCAGCCTTTGCGTGCCACCGGCAGCCCTAGCTGCGTGTACGCGCATATTCATATTCATGTATATGCCCCTGTGTTGCAAACACCCCCCGACATGTTTTGCGCAACCTGTTGTCGCGTTACGACTATGCACCTTGCCAGTAGCGTGGAAAGAATAATTTATATATCTGCTCGGCATGAGCAACGGGTTTGCAGAAGTGCAACAGAAACGGACTTTTTAAATTGTGTGACCAAACATATTTCCACGCTAACCATTTAGCATTTGTCCGACGCTCTCCTAAATGGTTATAGAAAGTGGTGTAGTGGTATCGTGCGATGACAGAAATTGCATCGTATACCGGAGAAACATTTTTGAATTTAACTCTAAAACCCCATACGATTCTACCTGACCGACCCTAGATATGAAAATGTCTATTTATAATTATAGTCGTAGTAATTGTATTGAGACTACGTGACGCCGCGATAGGCGCCTGGCACTCTAAGAAGAACGGCTGCATTTTCTGGTGTGTAGCTACCTGGCGATTACAATCATTATACGGAAAGTTTGGGTCCTTCAGTCAGACGGACTGCAAACAGCAATGTGTTCAGCAGTTCCCTTGCCGCCGTCGCTGGCGCTGGAACACCGCCACCTACATCCGAGCTTTCTTGCCGCTATACACACGTGCACATAAAAACGAGTTCTACCATAGCTGTCCATATGTTGTTGATGTTACTCTTGTCGTCGTAGTCGAATCACACACACAAGTGACTAGCGTACAACTGCTATCGCAAAAACAACATTTGTGTTGTCTCATCTTGCGATGATGACTGTTTGTGTAACAGGAAAAAAAACAACATTTGTTTAAAGAGCAAACGAAGCGAGGAGGAGCAAAGCGACCATTCAGAACCCATGATGAGACGAGACAGCGCCTACCTAAGGGGCGCTTGCAAACAGCTCCGTGACGTGATGCTGGCGACGTACTCGCTCCGTGTATGGCGCGTTGACTAGCGAGCCACGCGTCAAGTATTCGAAGGTTGATAGGGGATAGATTGAATCGCAGAATCGCCTCGAGAGAGAAAGAGATCAACGCATTCGAAGGAGCGTCTGGCAGGATCCATTCAAGCAGTC
>QVRM01003556.1:0-35000 GCA_003439945.1 Dermanyssus gallinae | reverse complement strand
ATATATATATATATATATATATATATATAGAGTCCGCGTTCTCCGCATACAATCGTAATGGCGAACGATTAAACGTACTGTCGTGTATTTCCAAAATGCATCGATTTTCACGTGTCAGTCATCACACCACTTGCTTGGCTCATGTTACGACGTATAAACATATACGCAATCATGCACAGTTTTTGTGTATTTGCGTTAGTACAGGGCAAAGGCAGGATGACTGTGCGTGAAAATACATATTTTTCGCTATACAGTCCGCAGTCGCTACTGCCGACAACATGCAGAGAACTCAGTCGTAGCAATAGTAGACCAGTTGTTTCTGTTGATCTAATAGTAGTAGTAGTGGTATTTGTTGTTCAGCGAAGTAAACGAAAGTAGTTCCGATGATGACATGGTTGTAACATATATTGAACAAAAAAGAATAATAAAGAATAACAAAAAACAATTTTTGTCGTTGTTGCTGTTGTGGCTGTTGCTGCCATCGTCACTGCTGTGGTTGTTGTTGTTGTTGCTGTCGTTGTTGTTGTTGTTGTTGCTGTCGTTGTTGTTGTCGTCGTTGTTGTTGTTGTTTTTCGCTGTTGCTGTTGTTGTTGTGGTTGTTGTTGTTGTGGTTGTGGTTGTCGTTGTTGTCGTTGTTGTTATTGATGCTGATGTTGTTGTTGTTGCTGCCATCGTTACTGTTGTTGTTGTCCTTGTCGTTGTTGCTGCTGCTGCCATCGTCACTGCTGCTGTTGTTGTGTATTGTTTTCTAACCGAAGTCGTCGTCGTCGTCGTATTCGTCGTATCTTAGTGGTGGCTGTAAGTGGTACAGCACAGCGACATCAGTAATACACAACATACGACAATAAGTACTGCTGTGGCCAAGTTTGTTGTTCTGTTGGATGGTTGGTTGATTGGTTGGTACTGCCTGCGAAGATCCTCTGTTGCTAGTGCTAATGTCGCGCTTGCTAGTGGATGTCTGGGACAGCGGCGCACAAGCGCTCACTGCTTCTTCGAGACTGAGCGAGACGAGGCGTGGGCGGGATGCCAACGCCGGGAACCGCCGCTCCACCGCTGTCTCAGATGAATGAGATACGTATGCACGTACAAATACGCAGTGCATTCGATGTATGCGTGACGTATATAAATATATTAATATGTTTGCGTATATATATATATATAAATATATATATATATATATATATATATATATATATAAATATATATATATATATATATATATAAATATATATATATATATATATATATATATATAATGCAGGCGCCGCGTGTATACCGGTCAATAAAACAACAGCCAAAAACACATAACGCAAACGGTTCTCGTTCATATAAGCTTCTAGATCATACGAAATGCAGCGCCGCGAACCATCGTAAACCGTCCACACATCATTTCAGTGGCCGCAGACGGGTCACAGACTACAAAAATACAGATAGATAAGAAATATATTCATACATATCACCGTACAAACTGATAGATAAGTGTATACACATGCTTATACACGAACTCCTATATATATATATATACACACGCAAGATCAGACCTAAGAATCTGAAGCGTGTCAAGCTCAGTACTGTACTAGGCTATATGAACGCTAACACCGCCACAGTCGGTTGCATTGCGCTGCCAGCTGTCAAAGTCGACGTTACGTGATGCTAGCATTATCAGTAATGGCGCGCATTGTAGCATTTATAACCCTGCACAGTACACCACGATCAGTCAAGGTAGTCAAGAAGCCAAACGTCTCTCTCTCTCTACTTACAGAACCTCCAACTAAGTTCTAGCCTTAGGAGATAAAGCCCCGGTGTTCTTCAACGCCAGTACTCTAAGTAGCAATGGCTAAAATTCGAATTAGACATAATGTTTGTATTCGTAGTAACCGTGCCGCGCTTCTGAGAAGCACAGCAGGTCTCTGCCGTGGGCGTTAAGTGTCGAACCCGGTGGCGCGATGCGTGCATTTGCGTGCGCCTTGCGACCGAAGAGAGACACATAGGTGCAGCGCGGGTTCGAGCCCCACCGCTGCACATTTGTATTTATGGGGATCCGTCTCACGAAAAAAAATGCGATAGGCAGTCCCGTGGACATTCAATGTTGGCTGAGGTTCAGCCCAAAAGTTGTTTGTTGTGGTCGTAGAGTGCGCAAAGTCACGCCTAAATTGATCTGTTGGCAAGGTCTTGCTTCTAGGCGTGACTCCTCCTCATTTTAATTTCTGGACAACGCGCCATGTCCCGCTGCTATGCTTGTCTGAGCCCCGCCACTCGACAATTCGATCGAACGTCATCGAGGAAATGGCCCTGACTAAAAATTGGCCCTGAGGAAATGGCCCTGACAGAAAGAAAACGCCTGAAATTCTAGCTAAATGCATCGCTTCCGATTTGTTTTCGTTAAGAGAGGCCCTGCGAACACTCATGTGTCATCGCAGCAAGCGGTGACTAGTGTAGAATCTACAAGCTCTGATATGGGTCGCCTAGTAGGCCGTGACACTGGCACGCAATTGGCACAGTTAAAATTGCATATACGGGCCAAAAGCAAATGTGTGCATGCCGCTCTCGACATGCCCAACGAAGATCTTAAAACGTGATTGATAATGACGAACGTTACACTCGTTACGGTGCGGCAGCAAATAGACTATATGAGACGAACCGCGAGTGTTACTTGTCCGAGAACCTACTTTTTGGAACTAGCGAACAAAGTTACGCCAATAGTTATGCAAAGCACAAGTCACGTTCTCGGCCGATAAAAAAACGCCTGGAGCCTAATTTTGAGCACCTAAAATCGAAATACATGATATAACGGGGTTTACCTGAGAACAAACGCATTGGAAAGAACCCGCAGAGATCGTGGTCTGTAATTCATAGTCGAAT
Source organism: Dermanyssus gallinae (assembly GCA_003439945.1). Lineage (NCBI taxonomy): Eukaryota > Metazoa > Arthropoda > Arachnida > Mesostigmata > Dermanyssidae > Dermanyssus > Dermanyssus gallinae. Next base: position 32,138 of record QVRM01003556.1, on the reverse strand, counting down.
GTGCAATTCAAAAAGTCTGCAAACAATTAGTACCTCATTTGCACAATCTACTTTTAGATGTGCTGCAGTTGCGGCTATAGATGTACCCTTATTATGAGTTGCTGGACTACACAAGAATACAAAAATTAACTAACCTCGGCATCTACCCGCTATGCGTCGTATTGAGCTTGCGACTCATGGTATCAGAGATCAGGCAGACCATTTCCATCATATCGCTTAAAAATCTATAGTGCAAGATAAGCTAATGATGTAATCATAGACCTTCGCACGCATACTTAGGTAAGAAAAATTGTCGTGTGATTAATACAAAAAACCCTCTCACCATGTTATTGAACTGTAATCAAGTTGCACCGAACAGTTCCACGTCCGGCGTGAGCTTTAGAGATGTTTCAATAACATTGACATTTAAAGAAAACGCAATATCCGTTGCAATGGATGCAAATAACGTAATGCCTAATAACCATTAGCCGATAGCTAACATTCTCTCAAAGCATAACTGGCTAAACTTTGTTTTTAGAGTATAACTAGAAAATGCGGTTGCCTACACAGGCACCGCGGCAGGGAAGCTCGCTCGCTGCAAGCGCGGTAATGTGGGCTACAACCCACTAAATACCAGTCATGCCCCCGTCCCCCCGATCCGACTGGGAACTGCTTGCGCATACCATTAGGCAGTCAAAGGGGGAGTGCGCTTCTTTTGGCGGGTGTGTCTCCCGGGAGCCAGGAAGGGCGCGAGCAAATAAAGAGGGTGGCCCTTGTTTTCTCCTTTAGTTATTCTTAAACGCTTGTGACGCTTCGTGTCAATACGAAGTAGATTCTGTCATTTTATTGATGCCCAGTAGGTTAAAAGCTGATGTGTTCCTTCAAAGCTCCACTAGGTGTTCGCGCTGTTCCACCCATGCTGGACGACACCTCCACACGGTGTGTTTCGAAGTGTCCTCAAGTCCATCGCCGCAGTGGACGCACGTGGGGCTAGGGGCAACTTCCCGATGCTAAACAAGTAGGACTGGAAGCGTCAGCCACCTGTGAGAGAACCTGGGTGGTGCTGTCTCTCGAATGCTGATAGTGATCATAATATGATCAGTTACATCATATATATATATATATATATATATATATATATATATATATATATATATATATATATATATCATCATATATACATATATATATATATATATATATACATATATGCGTATACACATGACATCTGAGTAGTGATATAGGTGGTAAATTGTTCAGTAAGAACATGCAATGTTTACTAAGCTTATTGTAACCCTGAATCCATCACCTGTTTATCACCTATCTCTCGTAGATTGTGTCTACTGAAAGCGTCGAGTTTATAGAAACGATCTATAAAAAAATGACATAGAAGATATTTCCACACATTTGTCGACTTTGATTGAACGCTTTGCGTCTCGTGGACCTTCGTAGTAAACTAGTTCTGACAACGACGAGCCGAAAAAAAGCAACTGCCGGAAAGTTCGGACTGCGCCCTTCACTGCCCTAGCCGAGCCTAATACTCTCGGTAATCTCGTCGGTCGCTCTCGACACGAACCACTCGCCGGCACGGCACTACCCTAGCGAACGACGCAACGAGCCACAACGAGCAGCTCCGCTGAGAATCCATCTTCTTTTCTTCCCATAGATAGCAGAAGGGGTTCTTATCGTCACCGCCGTGCTGAGATAAATGCAGGACGAAGCAACGGGTAGCTCGTGCATCGGCCACCGGCCAGCGATGACTGACTGACGAGTCGGTTGGTTCAGCACGCGGTCCAGCGGCCTTCCAGCGGCGGCAGCGGCGGCGGCCTCTTAACACTTGACGGCGGGAACTCCCCGCACCACGTCGCCGCAAGTCCACACCGCTTTCCCGTCGACGCTTTCCACTCTCGTCGGGGAGAGGAGAGGAGGGCGTTCCGAGTTAGTGAGGGAAAGGGCCAAGGACCTCGTCGTGTGAGCCGCAGGCGGCAACCGCCACGATGACGACCACGACGACCAACAGCCGCGCGGCCGTGAGCAGCACACGGAACATTAGCCTTGCGGCGAGAACGAGACGACACGAACCACGAACACGGCGGTAGCATTGCCGACAACGATTGACGCCGCCAGAAGCAGCAGCGGCAGCAGCGCACCGCGACTGTCAACAGAGGTGGGCGGGTGTCTTTCTGTCGCTTGCCTTCGCCGTCATCCACCATATCAAGCAGCAGCAGCGCCATTAGCTCTTACCAGCTACAGGCTGACAGGACATCATACGGATGGATATGAGAGGATGATGATGACGTTGTGGACTGTGACTGACGATGACGTTGAGGACTCGGATGATCAATGCCACGTGAGAACAGAGGACGAAAAAGATAGGAAACTATCGAAATAAACAGAGCATGTGAGAAAGCCAGAGGCTGAAAAAGAGAAAGAGCCAGTGGGAGACAGCGTGTCAGCCCGCGCAAACGTACGTCAAACTCGCGTTGTCCACGCGGTCAGCGCCAACGAATGAACTGGTGACGTTTTTCGCCAGTTCTCATTCGGTCAGTCAAGCGTCAAATGAGGATGCGACGGCGCGTGATCCGTAAGTCCGTTCCTTGAGACTATTTACTGTCGGAGTGCTCTGTCGACCCGCTCTTATCGATCTATTGTGCGCGTGTGTATGCACATGTACGGACGACGTGTTCTGTGTGTTTTGTGATAGATGTGTCGTACATGAGCTTGTTCGTATAGTGACGCAGTCCACCACCGTGCGAAGTGCCGCGTGCTAGCCGCTAGCCGGATCTTCTCTGATCCTCGCGAGAGACAGAACTGGCGAGAACTAAGTTCGGGAGCTTGAAACCTGTTGACTCTATCGACTGCGTGTCTTATTGTGTTTAAACAGTGATTTTTGCTACCGCTACCATGTAGCCACAATCTAGCGCAAACGGTAATAACCAGTCAGACTGAGTTAAGTCCGTAAAGTGTACAACATTCAGCATTGACCACAAAGCAAGTGACATGCCCTACACTGCCATGCAGATCGTTGCCACTCATTTGGAACAGTAGGAGCTGCCAAATTGTTTAGAATAGGGGTAATAATAATACAATCAACAACTAGTAATTCAATCCGCATGACGATCAAGGCAAGAACGAAATAAGCTGACACAGAAAAAACGATACAAGCAGTAGCAATAGTAACAACAGTCAGTCATAACCGTTAGTTGACTTGGTTAGTAGAAACTAATCACACAACAACAACAACACCAACAACAAAAACAATAACAACAAACGACAGCTCTACAATACACAACAAGAACAATAGAGTCTCAACAGTAAAACTATTGTCTAAACGAGGCAAAGAGTTACGTAGTATAGTGTTCATTCTAAAGGGAGAAACAGCAAGCGCTCCTCTATACAGTGGGAGATCGCTCACGAGTAGGGCGCATATTAGCGCCCATACAGTTGTGCATATGTGTGTTGACGATCAGTTGTTGTGATTAGTTATGTGTTTGACCATCCGGCTAGATCATCATTATTAGCCACTCGGATCCTTCAGAGAGCAAGCCGTTGAAGAAAAGTGTTGTTTATTGTGTGTTCATTCCGAGACGATCTATCCTTGACTTAGTTTACAGTTCCATTTGTCGGACTCGACCGGCCTAGAAACCGTAGCCGGCGTCACTGGCTGGCCAGTGGAGATCCGCCAAGTGATGTCCATCGGTCTTCACAGCAATACGTCGCGACCTCGACATCGGCACTTTCCTCTTAAGAGAATTTCACGTGTCTATCTGCTGTCTGGGGTGTGGAGCGCGTGGGTGGTGCCTGCGGTGTCTGTTTCTACGGCGGGTTGGCCATCGTTTGCGTGCGTGGAATTCATACAGTAAAGCTCCGTTCCTCGCGAGTCACATCGCCTGATGGTTCTGTTAGACTGTTGCTGCAGCTTCCGATACCGTTCCCCTTCTCCAGATCCTAGGCTGGCCACGATGGACGCCGAATCGGAACGAACAGCCCTTAAAGGCAGACGCCGACACTACTGTAAGTGAAACTTTTTCAACATATATATATATATATATATATATAAAGCTCTGTGTCCCCAGAATTGAATGCTAACACAACTTTCTCAATAATGAGTATCGGTCTAAGAGGCATTTTAAAAGAGAGGTTGACGACAACTGCACTGCTTCCACCCTCATGCCTAACTCACTAATGAGCTACCCACTGGGCGATGAAACACCCAGGCAAAACAGCTTATGCGTATAATACATATACATCTTGTAGTTTCAGACACTGATCACTATTCCACTTCAACATAAATTGTATATGGGCATAAACATTCAATTTAAACTCTCAAAAACGATAGAAAAAACGAGGTGAATATTATGTAATTAGCTTAAGTGAAACATGGCTTACGGGCTACAACTCTCCTCTCGACAACATGCCTAACTTCCGTGCCATTCACAGCGCATAATGGAAGCGCCAGAGCATAGAGTTCTGTTCTGAAGATGAATCCATCTAGGCTACACTGCGCTAAGTGCAGAAGTCACAAATTCCACGCCGAGATTTTCTGTATATAAATTGATTCGCTTTCGGCATTAACTAAAAAGTAAACAATTGCCAATCATAGCCAAGAAATGAAACGAAAAACACGGATGCCACAATAAAGCTGTGTCGACGAATAATGCCCTCAATATATATATTTATATATATATATATATATATATATATACATATATATATATATATATATATATATATACATATATCGGCCGCGTACACGCAACGAAAATGCTTGCTCCTCGTTGCATGGGCTTTTTAAAAATGCATTTTTGTCAAAGTGGTTCGCATGTAAAACTAATAAACGCAGGCATAAAACACGTTGTCGACTACGAAACACGTTGCGACTAGGTGGCCATTACTCATTGTACTGGTAACTGGCCCTGTGTATCGTTCCAATCTGTCAGCATGTAGCTAATTCAAGTGCCGGTTTTTTAGTGGACTTTATACGGCGGTCTCTATTTCCTTCTTTCTCTCGTTCTGTCTCTCTCTATTACTGCCTATACCGAATTACGGCCTTTTGTTTTCCTGAAGGAGATCTTCTTGTAGCTCTGCTGTCAATCGCCGTCTGCTTATGACATATGTCGGAACAAGCTACCGTCGTTTGTGGATCGTTTGAGAATTTAGTAGTAAATATAAATAGTGGTCAATGTCGTCGTAATTTGGTTATACCATTGGAAGTATACATACAAGGATCGCAGCAGCGGTAGCAAACCACTGCGGTCTGCCATTTGTCACTGTGTAATTAGCAATGCTTGCTTGCACTAACTTAACCGATTGAGCTTGACGGGTGTGAATCACAGCGTTTAGTCTGATTTGCCGAACGATCGGATTGCCACAGCTGTACGCTACAAACGTTATTAAATAGAGCTATAGTAACAGAGTCGCACGTACAAATCTAAGTGGTATTTTTAATGTGCTGTTACGATATACGCGAACTATACTGCGGACAATGATGTTATTCATTCGAGGGTAGCTGAACAGTTCCGACTAGCACACTCTAGAATTCCTGGCGGCGTATGAAACGTTCCATGCGCTCACTTGAGCCTCCGTTGTTTAAAACGTCTGAGGAGTGTGTATTTGAAATTTACATTGATATAAATCTATCTTGTTATGCATAACCAATTAGTAGGGCTGCCGCAATAGGATAACAACGCAATATTAGTACCCAACACACAATTAAACAGCGCTTCACTAAGCTGAAATCTCGTAGCCGATCTGTCTCGCTTACTATTTCTTCATGATTCGTCTAGCATAATGGAACATACTTTTCTATAGCCGGCTGGTGGAAGACTAATATTTGCCAGCACCTCGCTTCTACTTTTACCAGGACACTCCGTGAGTGCTGTTTTGGTGGCTTGAGCGGATAATGTTTGGTTCTAAAGCAGACGGGACGGGACTTTGCCACGCATGGGTTCGAATCCTGCTAATAGCAGCGAATAGCAGAGTTTTTCAACTTGGACGTGAACCTGGTTAAGCATTCTCGTGGTACTACATTTCTCTACTGGAGAAAGCCCATATGTTTAGTATGAGCACGATATGATCTAACACACACACACACACGCATATATGAGGGCTGTTCGAGAGCCAATTCTCCACTGTAACCTTCAGTTCGTCATTTGAGTTGAAGCGCATCTCTTTGAGATTTTCGTAGCGGACCAAAGAGATAGGAGGTCGAAGGGCGACATGTCCGGGCTGTAGAACGGATGATCTAGCTGCTCAAACTTAAACTTGGCCGGTACACTTTTCGGAATTCGGAAGGCGTGTGGACGCGCGTCCTTCTTGGCCTGGTCTCTCAGAGTAATCACTCAAACACGCCCGGCATTTACAAAACGCAAGAACTTCACTTTCTCACTGACCTGTCGGACACACAGTCTCCCCCGAATACGGCGATAATACCATGATGACGGTCGGCCATTTGAGCGCCTGGTACCACCTCGTTGATTTCCAATCGTCGAATTTTGCAATAAGAACGCCATGATGTCCTTACGTGCACTGCCGCGCAAATTGAACATGAGACACAACTGCCTGTTGTTCTCCCCCTCGTCATGCGCAGGCACCCGCGCATGTGCACGAACACTCTATTTGTGGCCCTATATGTATCACTACGTTGTCTCAAAGCCGCATGTTCAAATTTCAACCGGTTTGATTCTTACGACGTTTCATACCTTTTCATTTGAACTTCTCGTGTATATATACGGGTTGACCATGCATCAATGGATCACCCTTTAGAAAGTCATCAAACTTGTCAAAAAAACTTTTTTTTCGATTCGAATAGCAGGGGAATAGTTTAAATGTGGCAGTGAATTTAGTCAATTTTTTCAATAAAAAATCAGACTGCAAATTGAATCGCGATCGATTTGATACTAAAATTATCTCTATGGAGTGGGTTATTTTTTTCGTTAGCGTTGTGCCAATTCTTCAATGTATTGAACGGGATCGTGCAAAAGTTCATTCACAGGCCCCGATTTTTGCAAGCTAATTTCATACGACTTATTTTGTTTGCTAGCCAATTAATGTGTTTTAAGCAAATCAGAACGCGGAGTGAATACACCAGCGTGTTTTATTTCAAACACTTCAGTGTCTGCATCAACCAACTACAATCGCAATCGCACATTTTCAAGCATTGCCCGGTTAGCAGCATTAATATAACAAATGTTAGTAAACTCACTGTCTTTACTAAATAAAACATTTATTACTTTTCCTGTAATGTTAAGGTGGGCGCGACCAAATACTGATAAGAAATATTCTAAGTCGGGCGAGTAAGAGGGGGTATCAGGTATGCATTCATTTGCTGTTCTTGGTTACAGCGTAATTCTATCTGTTATCGATTAGAATGTAGATTTCAACAATCGACGCAAATCAGCTATTGTTGAAATTCGTCGCGTTATGCGGACCCCTGATTAAACTATACATTTTATTGGTTCTCCAAAAAGAAGAGTGGTTTTCCTAAAACCATAGTGGAGAAACGTTGTCAGAGAGCCTCGTGCACATCTATAGGTTCTACTGCCGTCGCTGGCCTTGCCTGCAGCAGTCTTCTAGAGCTCTTTAAAACGGTTTTGTTCGCCTCTCCTCTGTGACGTGCACCAATGGGGGCACCACCCTACCTTCAAACTCGATGGTCTTCCCGATGACACTTATGATTCTAAGGGTTCTAGTTTCAATGGGCTTTTTGGGTCCACCACGCCCACAACACCATGTCTCACCTAAACCACCAATAAGCTCTATGACTTCACTGCTTTTAAGCACTACGGTTTTTCCGACGTCCAATCCATACCTACCGTACTGTTTGATCACCTTGTCCGATTACTTCCGTCTCGATACCACCGCCAATCTCTCTAGTGTCGCTGCTTCCTTAATGCTCTCCTCGACTTGCGTCACCACTTCGTTCTCTTCCATGGTTCGATATCTGGAACACAGCACTTCCCTTTCGATCCTAGATTTCCATGTGTCATTATCACCTTCGTTCCTAGGCTGCCTCTATTCCATCTGTCTTGCGTTTGTTCATCTCCTGCTGTCGTCCCATCGTCTTTTGTATTCAGGTGTCTGATCTCTTCTTCGAGGTCCTCGATGGTGTCTTCGTCGTCTAACTTTATGTATTGCGTGTGCTATTCCTCTATCCTCTATTGTCGCGACTAGCCTATTCAATAGCTTAGAGAGCTTCTTGGTCCCTTCTTTAATCTCCTCCCTTCGTGAAAGCGTGTGCTTTGCACAGTTTCACCAAGCTATATATTCGTTGCCATTCAACTCCGCCAGGACGGCGTGCTGACGCTGTTTGTCCATAAGTTCCTCTATCTAGGATTTTGTTGTTCTGTCTGTCTTTCCCCTTTCCGGTGAACTATTGGCGGCTCCTAATCTAACATTCCGACTGCTCGTCAGCCATCGCATGCGAGATGTCTCCACCCCCAGCCTCGGCCCTGTTCGCCTCCCTTTTTATCCTCTGTTCATCTGCGGTCTTTTGTCTCCTCCCTGATTGGCAATTTACTGGTCTTAACTAGGAGTTAGCGGATCGCCATCCAGCTTATAAGGCTGTACTGCTACAACTATTTAATATGTAATACTACATCATCCACTGTGTGGGTCGACGCTGTGGTATACACTTGTATGTTATAATAGGCACCCTGCAACTATATACTGTTTATAGCACAATTTCACACTACCTTTAGTTCGTTGAGCATGATTTTAGTTTTCTACCACCGTAGCTCTATACTTTCCATACTTTTGGTCTAAACGAGCTACATGGCCGGCCATTATAAAGCTACTGATGCCCCCACTGGTATCGCCAGTAACGGTGACTTCACTACACGGTTTCACCTCAAAAGTTCTACTAAAATTTAGAATTCCGAAGTTTTGCGATGCACTGCAAGCCAGGACACCTACCCAGCACAGAGTTACACTGCTAACACATAATTAATTAATCCCTGATGTTCCTATCGGCACCTTGCAGCGATCACTTGAATGTGTGTATTAAGTTAGATACAAGGTTGATCTCAAACGACTCTCGTGTCCCAATTTAAATGACGGACTTTGTGTATATGAAAACGTTGTTAGTTCAGCGTTGCCATGCTGCTTTTTCTAGTAAAGTGATTTAAAATTTACTTTTTTTTGCGTTTTTGTCTAGCTGATTCTTTTAAAATCGTTTTCTAGAAGTCCTGGAATTCTGGTCAAATCTCCTTACTCCTTAGATAGTTTTCTAACACTTCTTACACAAGGTCGAACGACTAATGTAGACAGCTTCCGGCCTTTCCGGTCGAAAGACTATTTTGCAGCATTTTTAAAACGTACTGGCATCTCTCTTGACTGAATTTCTCTATTGTTAATCACCTTATAGATTTTGCTCAAATGGTCGTGCCCGACACTCTTAAGTTAGTCCAAAGCTGCTAGATATGACGCAGGACGTCTTATTAAGGCAAACAGCGTTTTATTGCATTTATTTTTATGTGGTTTTAGGCATTTCGAAACAGCCGACCAGTAGTATAAATAAAGCGTGATCTCAGTGATGTATTTTCCTTCAACGTTCGGGGTTCCGCGCGGAGCTTTTGTGCCTGCTCTTCGATGTGCCATCTCCTGTCTTTGACATACAATAATATCAAGCATCGAAATTCAAATTTCTGAAATACGCGAAAGACTGATATTCTCTTATATCTTCTGACCGACTATCCTTCATTATCCTTATACTAGGCTCTGCAGCCTGCTGTCTGTTTGGTGTCAGTCGGCACAACGAAAACGGTATTCGACTTTACAGTATAGAACTCGACCTAGGGGCATTGTGCTGAACATGATACTACCGTACATAATTAACGAAGCTATCGGACTGTTTGCTCCCATTAGACGGGAGCCGCTGGACACCATCTTCTGCTACTTCGAAGTCAAGTGAGCGTGTGATTGCAGGTTTGATCTAGGCACGGCACACGCCCCTTTGAAGCAATACTTCTTTGCCTACCGGATTCTACCGGATTTGCAGATTTGGGACGACGTGTTACATGTAAAAATTAAATATTTTTATACCGGTTTGCAAGATCTTCTTATCTATATATCTATCTGGGCGAAATGTACGTTTTACTTAGATCACTTGTGCTCTTCATTTTCTGATTCAACATGCAGAGCTCGTTCTTGTTCGCTTATTTCTTTAATCATAGCTGTCAATTAGGAAATCACTCCGGAACGCACTCTGTTTTTATCTGAAGCCACAAAATCCAAGTAACGAATGTTGTTCGGTGGAACCATGGTATTTCTGACGTGATTGCTGTACTTATATAATACAATTTAAAACACAAATAGCTATACAAGATACGTGTGTACGCTCTTCGCAAACGGCGATTCACGCTGCTGTCTAAACGTAACAGTGTCGTTACGGAAAAACATTGGCCGGTGTTTCCATTGTTAGGCTCCCGGGCCCTTGGCACCCGGACACCTTTAAACCACCTCAAGCCTAGCAACAGCTTTGCAGGCCAGCAGATCTTCCGTACGAATATTATTACTAGAAACTCCTAGCCATTGTTGTTTCTTCCGCTAGGCTGCCTGCTTTAATGACGGGTAGTCGGACCTTGAAGTTCAACAGCTGTAATCTGCCAAGACCGCCAAAGGGGAGAAGGCCAAGCAGGGAAAAGTGCATAGCATTTATTATAGTCGGCATAGCAGCGCATCCAGTGCTCAGGCCTGTAACGTTCCAGGAACCTCACGTGTTTTAGCGGCGGAAGCAAATCGAGCGTAATATTTTCCGTTAGCTACCGCTGGGATTGCCTAGTGTTGGACGCGCAGCCCCGGGCGATGGCGCCCAGCAATGCGACCGATGGGATTCAGCAAAGATTTGAACTGAATTTCGTTGCGCACTGCCAGTGGTCTCTAAAACATTGCAAACGTTTCTTCCAATTCTTGATAATTCTATTACTACTCGAAGTACTACGACTACTGCTATTACATGTATTGCCTTGAGAATCTGGGGGGGGGGGGGGGCTGTTATCTGGATTGCACAAGTAGCAATTTGGCCAACGGCATCCGACCACAGGCTGCAATTGAGCGGTTAGTTGTCCAGCATTCGACTGTCTTGCTGGCCTAACCAAGAGGTAGGTGTTCACCTCTTCACGACTAGCCATTGCTGACAAGTGGAGCAAAAACTTTGCTGAACACCATGATGGTCGCAGGCGTCGCACCTCGTCGAGAGGTGGCGCATTGTGCATGCTATCCAGCTCACTCGAGACGGTGATACCAAGCTAACAAGCCACTTATGCAACGGCAAAATTCCTTGCTGACCTTTTGCTAACATGCACGCCTTTTGGCGGTCGGTCTATCTATGTGTTGGCGTCCGAGATCAGGCTCGATCGGACGAGGCGGGCAAGCCTCATCCACGCGACGGCAGAGGCCAGAGAGTGGGCCAATTCTCGGTCGGCCGGCCGGCCAGCCGGATAGCTTGTCTGCGTTCGGTTATCAAGGCGGTCAAGGTCAATAGCGGGTATAACAGCAACGAGCGAGGCGCGGCCCCCCTTATCCCACGCTTGGTCTCCCCCTAGCCCACGCTGGGTCTCCCCCTAGCCCACGCTTGGTCTACCCCTAGCCCACGCTTGCTTCCCCCTAGCCCACGCTTGGTCTCCCCCTAGCCCAAGCATGGTCTACCCCTAACCCATGCTTGGTCTCCCCTTTGCCCACGCTTGGTCTTCTCCTTGCCCACGCTTGGTCTCCCCCTAGCCCACGCTCAGTTACCCCCTAGCCCACGCTTGGTCTCCCCCTACTTACCGAGACACGTACTACGCTGGACTGTGGCAACAAACTCGTCACCGTACGATGGCAGGGCACCCGCGTTCGCGCTACGGGTCTACGCCTTGGAAGTGTTATTTGTATGCGGCGGTCGGTAGGAGCGGCGAAAAGAGCAGGCAAAAGAGCGAAGGGGGAATCAAATAACACTTACGGAACGGGAAAATTAGACCACTCAGTAGGCAGGGTTGGACGCACGCGTTCGTGGTCGTTCACGGTCATGCGGCACCAGGCGGCATCAACAACCAGCCTAAGCTGACTCCCACTCCAACAGCAACAACAACAACGCTTAGACGAAAGCAATGCCAAGCCAGGTCTGTAAGAGCAGCCGTATTTCCCATCTCGCCAGCAAACGTTGGCATCGTCGGCTTGGAACCGACGTGTCAGCTATAATATAAGGGCTATATGCGAGAATCTGCGGGCGGAACGCCACAAGGAGCGATCAGCGCACCCAGCAGTACAGTACAGCCTGGGGAAGCAATGGTGATCGAGATCAGCGCATAATGACGACGATGGTGGCCAATGAGTAGGCGCGGTATACTGGTCAATCGACCATTTCTGTAGGCAACGCTGCGATATACGTGCACGCGTGCATAGATAGAAACATACACGAGCGGAGAGCACAAACGGTAATATGATTCTGGAAGACCTACGTACATGCTTGACAGGCCTCTACATAGAACCTTGGCTAATAGACGGGTAAATACAGTTACGTGGGCCCTGACGGTTTGGCGTAATCGTTTCGCCTCGTTGTATCCACTGAATACTATTCGCTTCCTGTACCCATGGCGTGGATGGTCCGAAACTGATCTTATAGATACGAGCGCCGAATCCTATGCAGTTATCTAGACCGTTTTCTGTGAAACAGCGGCTGCAGTGTTCGGAGACCGACAATGAACCACAAAGCCATGTAAGCGCATTACGCAGGAGTCTGTTTGCTTCCAAGAGTGGCGCCTGACAAGTAAGTGCACGCACCCCTAAGGACGGCCCACGGATGTGTTGTCGGACGGCATCAAAGCAAGACGACAAGTACACAGATAATTTGCGAAATTAAATAATTAATCATGCGGCGAAGGCCTTTCTGCCACACGCAGGCAGTAGCCCTTTTGGCATAGTTTTGATGTCATTTTGACACATTTGGTGGTTTATTTCAGCAATAACTTCGTGAATACGATACACGGGTTGGTTTGGGCACCCCCTGTAAACGCAGTGCTTTTGAAAATGCCATAAAAATGGCCTAAAGGGTTCAACTTGTGGACCTACTATGTTGAAACCACATGTCGCCAACATCCAATCCGTCCAATTCCAGCTAGAAAAAGTTCTCTATCATGTCCATGTTTTACTTGCTGTTAATACTTTTAGTTACTCTTCACGGTCGTATTCGAAGAAATAAGAGTCAATAACACCACCGCTTCCAAAATTCCAACTAAACATTGACTTTCTGAGGATAACATGCTTGTTCTAGGATCATTCTTGGATTTCAGAGCCCAAAATTGTAAAAGTTTAGCTTATTCACGTAGCCATTATGGTGAAATTTGGCTTCCTCGAAAAAAGATTTTGTCGTAAAAGGTATCACCCTGGTCCTTGCTTGCCGCCGAAGTCTTGCAAGGGCGCAAATCTAATTCGATTCTTAAAGTTCTTGCGAAGTTTGCCTTGAAAGACCCAACTTCTGGGCACGGCGGCAGATCTAAATTTTCAGGTTCTCATTCATACTCTCCTTCCCGGTAGATAACCCGGTTCCTTCCAGGCATTTTCAACAGAACCTGTATCCTCAAATTTCTCGATTAAATTCTTCACCGTCGTAGTCGCTAGGCGCAAGTTTTCACCGTATTTGGTGATTTTTTGGCTTTGCGCTTAGCAACTACGATATATATATATATATATATGCAGGGTCTATCATAATCGTATGTATTTATTTTAAGGTTTGGTAGAACAACATTTTTTTTTTCTAAAAGAAAGGAGGGGCCTATTTTCTCTTACATAGTTGTGCAAAATCTACGTTTGCGTGAGAACCAGTCAGTGCATGAACCGATCATACCGGCGCGTTCAGCGGATAATTTTGCATAATCTGAAAGACACCCAACGCAAGCTAGCAAAAGGCGAATTGGCAGATTAAAGAAAGTCATAAAAAGTCGATATGTTGTTATGTCTTACGTCGAAGGTTTTACGTGCATAACCGTAAAAGTTTGCCATTACGATCAAACATTTACGCCTAAAAGACAACTCTCAAGCAAAAGAAAATTTAATGCCCATCATTTGGTATGAAAGTGATGGTGGTGCGTAACGTAGTTGCCAAGTAACCAAGCTTTCTCGACAGCCATATCGAAAGCGAAGGCATGTGTACATGTTAGTATTTTGGCCTGCTTGGCCAGCAAGGATAAATGAGAAAGTTAGATATCTATTTTGAGGTTTGGTAGAATTCGGCAAGAAAATATTTTTCTTAATGGAAGGAGAGGCTGAAACGTCTTGGCAAAGTTTTACAAATCTGAACGTGAAGGCTTGAACGTACAACATAACTATGGCTGTCGAAAAAGCTTAGTTACTCCGCATTTAGCATGATCACGTTAGTACGAATGGGTATTAATTTGCTACTGCGAATAAACTTTTGGGCATATAGTTTAAGTCGTAATACCAACGTTTTACGGTTCTGCACGTGAAAGCCTTAACGTAAGATATAACAACATATCTAGTTTTTATGATGACAAGACGTTTTCCTTTCGAAAACAAAATATTTTCTTGCCGAGTTACCAAACCTTACGATACATACGGTTATGATAGATCCTGTATATATATATGTATATATATAAAGCGAAGAATAAATTACTCAATAATATATAGGGCTGCTAAGAGGGGCAACATAAGCGGACATATTGAAATATCTAAAGGTTTTCCCGACAGTCCTTGCGACAGCATGACCGCTGATTTTTATCGGTCTGGTTCATCATATACTCTCAATGAGTGTTGCTCGATTAAAATTCCATCAACAGCAGCAATTACACCAGCACCACCCCGGTAGATAACAACTATGACTAGCGTACTAGTCCCCTAGTTCACGCCGAGACTTGGATATATAGGCAGCCGTATATAAGATAGCCTATGCAAAAAATAAAATTACTATTCCTCTCATAAGGGGTAGGTAGGTAACCGCGCCTTAGATTCAGTATATTTTAGAGCGTTTTGCTAGTTCGCATACTACTCAATATTCGGTACAACGCTCCGGCATGTACTACTTACTATCTGCACATACTGAGTGTATGCACTTTGCGTCTTCAATCTAGCTTTATTGCAGTAGATCTGACAAGCATGCACCGTACTAGCGTATTATATACGAATTTAACCTGAGTAATGACGTGTTAATATTATTATTATTATTATTATTATTATTACTATTAGCAGTGCTCTGCATAGGTGTTCCGTGTTGTAATACTTTGCTCTGTTTCGACGATTTTCAGCGCCTCAACCTAGGTCCAGACGCGACTAAGTCTACGATTAGCAGACGCCCTCGCTGGCGGGGCCGCAGCTCGAGGCGGCTTCGGCTGGCGACGCCAGCCAAAGTTCATTCACAGACGTCGGATGACCTCGTCGGGGGCGTCGGAGATCTTCACCACCAGCGTGACCGCCCTACCAGCGTGACCGCCCTACCGGCGTCACCTATCACCAACGTTAGCATCATTAGCGCGCGGTTTGCTTGCTTCACCTGTGGGAGGGACGGGGGGGCGACGGCGACCACGACGACGCCCATAGCGGCGGCTGGAGCCACATGTGGCCCTCGCGTTCGTTACCGCTGTGTTTATCGTCGTACTCGTCAACACTACGGCAACATGGCTGGTGCGTTACCGCTGATGCTACTTCTCCTACTCGTACAGCAACCGCAACGTTTCCTCACTGGTTCACCGAGAGCCACCGCCGCCGCCATGGCGCTGGCTACCACGGCCGAAGTCGATGTGGCTGGCAGCCGTTCGACACCTGCTGGCGGTGGCCACCAAGCCGAACAACAACAAGAAGAACCACATCCAATCGTGAACAACAAAAGCAGCAGCAGCAGCAACAACAACAACAACAACATCATCGACGACGATGGCAGAGGCGATGATGATGACGGCGGCGGCAGCAACAGCAGCAACAACAACAACAACAACAACAACAACAACAACAACAACAACAGCAGCAGCAACAACAATAACAACAACAACAACAACAACAATAACACGAGCAACAAGAACAACACTCGACTGACCGATCAGCGCACAGGTAAGAACAGCTCTCTGTTGTCTCGCATGCCTATATATATTCGTTAAGAGCTATTTTCTATCTATAAATTGTGATCTGGCACTCTTCGATGACATTCGTCGCTAACAACAGTAAATAATACTTTACCGCTCTCCCCTTCAGCAATATTAGTAATAATAGGAGCGGTGTGCCCGTAAATGGTAGTGGCACTTCTAGAAACCCTATACAAGTTTATATACATATACGTACTAGTATATTCTCGTAGTATATATAATATATGCACAGATACACACGCACATATCCACAGTTGACCTACATGAGGCAATTGTTAGATGATTGTTTGCTGCGTGTGGAGACTGGTACGGGCTCCTGTGTACATGCGGAGAATATGCGGCAATTTCACACGCAATTTCGTCGAAATTTTGTTGCAATTTTCGTTTGTAGTTTTTCTTGTTTTTGTTTTTTTATTTATAGTTTGCCAGGGTTCATACACTGATAGCGAGTTGGAATGATGTTAATGAGAGAAAGTGCGCTCCTTCACGTTTCTCTGTGTACCGCAAGCCGCAGCAACAACAACAACAACGACGAGGACGACAAACGTTACAAAAAAGTTCATCTTCCACCTGAAGTAATCGGCCTTACGTATGCTGACGAAAGTTAGATCTGTCTGCCCTGCCCCCAATAAGCTTCGGCAGGACGTCGGTGGTATTGCGCGTAGGTGCTTCTTACAGCGGGCCAAATACAAATCTCTCCCAAATAGTGTGGTTTTGCAAAACATGGCATCATTATACAATGAACTCTGACTTAGTTTCCCTTGTAATCACATGCAATCTCGTGCGGGATCTGCCGGGCTACCACCAGTCGCAATTTTAGTGCCTATGGATTGCATGTTGACAAAGATTGCTCGGTTTGAGTTAACCAGATTATAGACATCTTTTTTTTTCCTTTAAATAAAAGACCCACAGGTTAGACTGTGCAAAGCACACGTAGTCAGCAGGCTGTCGCACAATTTCTCTGTATGGAAGCCCTACTAAAGAAAATGCTTCAGTTCGCTTGAAAGTGTGCAAAAACATTTTCAAAAAGGGCTTCACTGGAAGTGCTCCATGAGTATGCGCGGCATACGTGCTGCCCCCAGTCGAGCCCGGTGGCGTGGTGGCATGCGTCTGCGCCTCGCGACCGGAGGAGACACATAGGTGCGCGGGTTCGAGCCCCACCGTTGCACATTTGTATTTATGGGGGTCCGTCTATGAAGCAATGCGAAAAGCAGTCCCATGGACGTTAAATCTTGTTTGAGAGTCAGCCCTGAAAGGATACGTGCTGCCCCATTTGCTGCTCCTGGTACAGCAGGCCAGCATTATCCACCAAGAAGCCGTTCCTCGGTGGTCCCCAAAGCAATCGCAAGCATAGAGCCGGTATACAGTCTTTTGGTCTGGCGCATGGCCAAATTATTGAAAGGTTCCGCCATAAATATTGCATGCAGCTTCGATTTTTCGAAAGTCCATGCCAACGTAGTTGTCAAGTAAGTTCCTAGATTTGTCGCTAAGTAGTTCCTATATATGTCGGTTTATTTAAAAACGTAAACAGCAATAACACTAGCAAACAGAGAAATAACACTAAGAATATGAATTGTATGTGTATGTATCTTGTCACTAGCTCTTAGATTTTTCGTAGCTTAACTGGAAACCGAGTGAGAGACAAGCTCCTACCATATACTGCAAGGCGCGTACAACCGCATCAGTAAAGGAGTGTAACTGGCCCATCTAACCATGGACAAAATGCCAGAAGCCATGGGGGAGGGCATTATTGCACATACATGCATTTGTTTGTACACATTTGCATGTAAAGGGTCTGAAAAAACTTTTCGGGCTGACCCTCAGCCAAGATTCGACGTCCACTGTACTGCTTCGCGCATTGCTTCATTGACGGACCCCCATAAATACAAATATGCAACGGTGGGACTCGAACCCGCGCACCTATGTGTGTCGTCCGGTGGTCGCGAGACGCAGGCAAATGCACCACGCCACGCCCGGGCTCGAGGAAAGCATATGAAAAGGGTCTGTTGATGACGAAGTTACTTCTGAAATTTCGTCGCCAGTAAACGGATAGCATTGCTCGGCGTAAAGCCACGACACATGCGCTGGCTGATAACGTCGCACAAACCGTAGTTTAGCCCGGGCACCAGTTCGGCTCAGCGTACACGTAACGCTGACGCGCCGAATGAATTTTAATCGCTGAATGTCATCACCGTCGACGTCGCCTTTCCCGTTTCCCTCTTTTTTTCCTATAAAAATATGAAAACGACTGTAGCCAATGCGTAGTGGTTATGTTTGCTTTACGCGGACGTCGAGCGGCTTTGCGAGCGACCCATTGTTGTTACGCTTATGATTGTTACTGTTCAACTCTCTTTATTACCGCCGCACGGGCGTCTTTTGAAAACATTCGAACATTAAACTTCGTATGTCCCCCGGCGTGGGGCAAGGGGGGGCAACATAGGTTCTGAGATTGCCCCGAGCAAACCATTACTTTACAAAATATGATTAAGCACCTTGAGTCAGTAACGGATATGCACTATAGCTCCATATCAATATTATAGGGTGAGCGTTCTATCCACTCTAGCTGGCTAAACACTACCGCTCTATGCGAAAAAAAAAGATTAGATAAGTGCTTATAAAATAAAAACATTCAACGAGCTGTTTCAAATACGGTCGCAGTAAACATCCGCTCTATAAATATTGAGAACGGTATTTTGTTTTTGTAGCAGAGATCGCCACGCCTGTGTTGTGCCACCGGTAATTAATGCGTAGGCAATGGATTAAAACTAGCTCGTTAGAAGAGCTATATATATATATATATATATATATGATCGAATAATCGGCGGGCTAATATTTTATGATGATCGCGTGAGATTGGGATTATGAAATGTATCATGGAAACGCTGTACGGGCATGCTGGCGAGTTCGTCGTGCAATTTACAGTCGACACAGCCGGCCTTGTGGGAACACCATTTGTAAATTTGTGCAAAAAACCACAGGGCAAGTTCAGTCCGTGAAGCCGTCGAAGACCACGAAGCGCTCGTTTGGCTGGAGATATCGTCGCTGTGGTCGACAGCGTGGAACAATATCCAAAAACATGGTGTATTTTAGGGTCGGATCTAGCGATCTATCCATATGAGATTAGGCTGACGCAAAAGCTTAGGAATATGGACTATCAGGTGCGGGTGAACTTTATCAATTCGGCTACAGAGATAATGCAGCGTGATGCCATGAAAAGCGTGAAAGACAGAAAATTAAATTAATGTGCCCCACATACATAATGTAATGTACAGAAAATTAAATGAAAAACATATATGTGACGTTAAATAAAATAGGCAATTTTACACACAATATATATATATATATATATATATATATATATATATATATATATGATGTTCGCAAAACAGTCTAAATTATTTAAATGTTAAAAAAGTCACATCAAACTCTCAATATATATATGTACCTCACGTCCTATCCAATGAAGTACTTTTATTATTTTCTCTTTATCTCTCCTCCTTTCTCTCTCTCTCTCTGTATATATATATATATATATATATATATATATATATATATAATTCTTTGTATATTTATGTGTTTATGTATTCATACTTTACGCGTACTTTAAATGTCTTCTAACATGGATTGAGTCTTTGGGGCCGTCCGACGTCATAGGCACCCACCAACAAACGTGACGCCTAATGCACAGCGTCACAGTTGTCGTCGTAGTAGCTCTACGTAGTTGCTGTTGTTGTTGCTGTTGTTTTGGTAGAAGTCGTAGCAATTCGTGCTAGGGGCACTATTAGTAGTAACACAACTTATAATTGTGTGTGCTTTCGTAGTAAATGTAGCAACAACAACAACAGCAACAACAACAACAACAACAACAACAGCAACGACAACAACAACAGCAGCAACAACAACAACAACAACAACAACAACAAAAACAACAACAACAACCTTAGCTGTGGCCGCATCAAAAGTGTACAAGACAGGCACACAAAACAGACAGACAGACAGACTACAGCCCGATACTAGTGCGATTGAGACGTAGCTCTTCCGGCAATAACGCTAGCCCCCCGCCAGCCATACAGCTACGCCTGCTTGAGCAGTTGGCGTAGTAATAGTAGTAGTAATCATAATAAACGTAGTAGCCGTTGTTGTTGTTGCTGCTGTTGTTGTTGGGGTTGCTTTTGTCCTTGTTGTTGCTGTTGTTGTTGGGGTTGCTTTTGTCCTTGTTGTTG
The DNA here is from genome assembly GCA_003439945.1 of Dermanyssus gallinae. Lineage (NCBI taxonomy): Eukaryota > Metazoa > Arthropoda > Arachnida > Mesostigmata > Dermanyssidae > Dermanyssus > Dermanyssus gallinae. Next base: position 11,869 of record QVRM01003556.1, on the reverse strand, counting down.
CTGTTGTTGTTGGGGTTGCCTTTGTCGTCGTTGTTGAGCTCGCTTTTGCGTCGTTGTTGTTGTTGTTGTTGTTGTTGCTGTTGTTGTTGTTGTTGTTGTTGCTGTTGTGGTTGTTGTTGTTGCTGTTGTTGTTGCTGTTATTGTTGTTGTTGCTGCTGTCTCTGTTGTCATTATTGTTGAGTTGTGGTTGTTGTTGCTGTTGCTGCTGTTTCGGTTGTTGTTGTTGCTGCTGCTGCTGCTGCGGTTGCCATTGCAGTGTTGTTGCGGGGGGTTGTTGTTGTCATCGTCGTAGGAGTCGAAGAAGACGTCGTAGCAGTGGTTGGGCAGAATAGAACCGGCGTAGTAGCGACAGTACGTGACGTCTTTCCCAATGGGCTAGCCGGGTCGTTGTCGGGTCCGAGGTTGACAGTCACTATTACCACCACCACCATCACCACTACCACAACTATGACCATCAGCGGCAGCAGCAGCTAACCTTAAGCGGTGCACAATTTTATAGGCGAATGACCTTGGCCAATCCTCGCCGAGCATGCTCGCCCAAAGGTTGAGCTGACTGTGGGCGGGGGGAGGGGGGTCCTGCCGCTCGGTTACCGGTCGAACGGACATCCGTCCGTTCGCGAGATCCACCAAAAGGACGACGCAACATTGTTTGAGGCGCAGAGACCTTTTGATTACTGCCGTTACTGGCGGCTTGCCTATTCAAGAAGCACCATACACGTTCGGCTCCCTATCACGTGTAGTGGCGGCGCAGTAAGAAAAAAGGAAGAATAAAAGAACACCGCTGTGATCTCTTGTACCACCACTCTACAATGACAATAATGACGATGGCAATAATAACAACAACAGCAACAACAACACTAGCAAGAAAATCAATATCAACAACGACGACGACGACAACAACAACAACAACAACTACAGCAGCAGCAACAACAGCCACAACAACAACACAACAACAACAACAACAACAACAACAACAACAACAACAACAACAACAACAACAACAACAACAACACCAACAACGACGACGACGACAACAACAACTTTAACAACAACGACGACGACGACGACGACGACGACGACAACAACAACAACAACAACTACGACGACAACGACGACGACGACAGCAACAACAACATTAACAACAACGACGACAACAACAACATTAACAACAATGACGACAACGACAACAACAACAGCAACAACAAAAACCATAATCGCGATGACTGTTAGCGTACGAATCATCTGCAGAGAGGTTTGGTCAAGCGCCAAGCTGGCTAGTCAACACGGTGGCCACGAAGTGGTCAGCTGATACACACGAATTCGACCGAGCACGCTCGTCGAATGACGACGAACTCCTCATATCTTTTTTTCTATCACTATCATCTGCTACATCTACGACGAATGTCCGCCGATAACAATGACCATCTTCTGGTTAGTTGCAAGGCGTCACATACACACAGACACATAGACACATACGCACCTACAACGGGCATCGCTCCTCCCTCACTCTCTCTGTCAATCTCCTCTCCTCTCTGTCGTCTCTGATATCGTGTCGTACGTCGCTAGTCACAAAGAACAATCGTTGTGTTGTCAAGCTCCCAAGCCTTGAGGTTGTAATGACATAGTTGATGTTTGTTGGTTGTTGTTTTGTGTCGTTATTATTAATTATTACTGCTAGTGTTGAAACAGTTCAAATGCAACAGCAAGTAGTTCTGGATAGATCATCCGTCCACAGCTGTAAACAGGAGAGAAAATTCCGTACAAGTTGCTTTTAATGAGATACCCGGGCACGGTACCGTTTCTCAGTAGTCCCCTCAGCCCTATTCATAATTATTTTTTTGGGATGAATAGGAGGAAAATGCTTTTACGCACACCCGAAGCGGGCCGTGTAAGACTCCGACTGCCGATGTTTTTGGCATAATACTAAACATTGATGCGCCAGTCATGGTTGTCATCTTCTACCGGTGTGTTGTCGTCTCGAGCCTTCTTGTCGATCGAGCCTTCACTAAGCAAGGCTCATTAAGAACGGGTGATATATAAATATATATATATATATATATATATATAGATTAGACCTTTTCGTTAGCGAGTAATTATTTCGGCGACAAGTGCAAAGAAGACAGGAACGACGACGATAACGACCATGGGGAAGCTAATCCTTTCGAAATGCATGCCCCGTGCACAGATCGCTTCAGCGATCGGGCACGCATTACAAAATGATCTCGTTCATCACGTCAGACGCATTTTTTTTTGGTAGACGACTGAGGCTAACAAGCAAGACAGCAACTCTAAATCTAACTTCTCTGACTTAGTTGGCAGACGGCGGGGGAGGTATCATCTCACTACTATAGCCGCCTACGAAGGCCACTTACGAAAACTCGTAGTAGAGAACGAGATGAGATCATGAGACGTAAGAACGAGTCTGCGTTCAGTGAAACGTACGCAGTAGTACTGCGTACGCTGAACGACGTTGACCCTTATTTAAAATACTCGGTGCGCTGCTGAGTTGCCTGAACAGTTGCGTCTCACGAGGCAGATGGCGTAAGTGCTTCGAGCCGGCCACTTAAGGACATCCTCGTGAGGCAACTGTTACGATATTGCGATGCGTAGATGAAGATGATCTCAATTCATCATAATAACAACAGCGAGACAACAACAATAACAGCAACAACAACAATAACAATAGCAACAACAACAGCAACAACAACAACAACAACAACAACAACAGCGTCGATCTTTTCGTACAACCTCGAGTTTCCACCACCGAGTTTGGACGCCTCAAAGCTGATACCAGTTGTCTGCACCAATTCGTCTAACTATTTTATCGAATCTGGTCGACGATTGCTACCGATGTTGATTGCCAACACATATAACTGGATCTAACTCGTATAGATATTTCCAGATAGGCCTGAGCCTCGTTCTATGTAGACGATCTGTTAAACCACTAACATTTGATGAAGCGTTCGCCCTTCGTTTTCTCGACAACTAGAGGCCCTCGAATGCCATATTCATTGATGTGCTAACCCTTATAATCGATATCTCAGAGTCATGGTTTGAAATCGACGAGTGCGTAAATATTGTGGAGAGTGCAAGCGAATTTTCGTAACAGTGGTAGCTCGAAGGTAAGATCTGAAGTTTCCGTGAAAGGTACCAGCTCTGGCGGGGGGATATATAGTATTATATATATATATATATATTATATATATATATATATATATATATATATATATATTATATACATATAAACAATTTGTATTAATAACTTAAGGTTATGCTGAGTTGTCATTCTCTATTTCTGCCAAGTCAGGTTTCAATGACACCTCCAGTTTCTACAACTCACGACGACTTGAAGAGCGCATCGCAGACTGCCCGCTGCTTAGAGCCATGCATTTAGATTTACCATGAGCCCGCTGGCAAATCCAGATTAAAGCTCGTGAGTGACACGGATCCATTTATAAGACAAAAAATGGTTGTCATTGTGTACTACACAGGTATTCGACCGCGCGTTCCCGTGCACAAATCATATTTTTTTACAGTGTAATTTTTCAGTTTCTAATGTTTCTAACTAACTTACGCTGTTTATCGTACCGTTTGTTAATGCATTTATGCGGCCTGTAGTAAGATTGCAGCCCACCCGGCTTTTACTGCGTCTTCGGAATGCTTTCAGAACAATATTGTATCCCTTACTTTCGAGGACACAACGATGTTTCGTTTCCTAGATAGTCTAAAACGAAATCAAATATATAGTTTGGTATACATATGGGCATTATTTGAAACGTTTCTGATTTTTTCTGTTTGCTTTTTTATTAGTTTTAATTGAGTGTGCGGACACTCCGACGCAATCTGACGTGCATAAATTGAAGGCTGGCTGGTCGGGCTGTTAAGGTGTAGCGGACTCATTCAGGGCGCAACAGTACAAATGGCTCCATGTTTAAAAACGCTGATGGCTTGTAGCAAAGGGATGTATGCCGCGCCCTAGAACGAAGCGTTACCGCGACCAGTCTTCTTCCATGTTTTCACTTAGCTAAAGTTTGGGCTTTGCATTTGCAACGGTGGCAGCTGAAACAGTTAATGGTACTGCTAGCAGACGTAAGCGTTGCATTCGTTGTGGCCGTGAACATGAACCGCAGTACGCAGACAAAACGTCATGGGCAGTCAGTAAGTAAAAAAAAAAAGATGAATATATTTCGAGTATCTTTATTATCATGCCAGTTTGTGCTGCTTGTTCAAGACGTCAATTTCTGTGTAATGTAAGAAAAAGTCCTGGGTTATCTTCCGTTAGCGTCTTCGCTTCCTTCACACCTCTCTTTCTCTTTCTTTACCCCATTCCTCTCTCTCTCCTCGTTCAGTCTGTTTTTGGCTAGGCCTCTGAGTACTACAAAAAAGAAGCCTAGAAAAAGTCTTTGCCTTATGTGTAGCAGCTGACTTCGCAGATCTTCGGCCTTCTTGTTTTTCGGCGAAGCACGAGATGGGCAGGCTTATTTTGCCTTCGTTTCGCCTGTCAGCTCGGTATCATCGCCGCAGGCGGTGCTAAATGTTGTGGAACAGACTCAAGTCGATGCCCAGCCTGCAAGGCCCGGTTGTCTGGCAACGTGGGTGAGCCTGAATGGACTCCGGCCGTCAGCGTGGATTGCTTAAAGCTGCTCTTCATTGCTAAAACATTTCTCTCTCTCTCTCTCTCTTTCTGTCTATATTTACCACCTCCTTCTCTCTCTCTCTCTCTCTCCCTGCTCTGCTTTCAACGCTAACGCTTTCGTTTGTACAGCAATCAGCAGCGGCTGCGGGCCCACTCCAGATGAGGCACGTACGTCCACATTGGGTTGTCCAGCGTTGCCGTCAACTACAAACTGACCGGATCGCTGCAAGCCACCGCTTTATCCCATGTATGTAGTCCCGTCTACTATGCATCCATCTGTTTGTTTGGCTCTTGACTAGATTGCAGCCTTAGGGAGTCGGTAGAGGGGATGTGCGCAAGGCCAACAGCAAAGCACCCTCTCCCCCCTACTTTATGGCGATGAAAGTAAAGTTCCCCCAAACGTTGACCTTCTCAAATGTGCAAATCTGCATCGATTGCCATTTAAATGCCTTTCCCTTACGCATTCCACTATGTATGGTATGAAGCACAGCTGGTCGTCTGCGGCGTTGAACGTATCGGAAAACAGTTTATTTTATTGCCGCATTTGGCCAGCCAGCGGAACGGCAAACGAGCTGAGAGAATACCCACGTTGTAACCTTGGAAAGTTAGCGGTGTATATATAATATATATAGATGTATCTATATATATTACATTATATATATATATATATATATATACTCACGAATATTTTACTTGCGCAGATGATCATCAACAGACACATACTTTGGTGAAAGATCTTTGAGGCCGCACTGTACTATTCGATCTGTAAGCGAAGCAGCTTGTTCCAGTAGTAGTTCCAGTGTACGATGACGAATATGACAACACGATTTATGTAAACAATGAGTGGAGTCTCCAATTTAATCGCCATTACGGCGGCCGCAATCAAAACATTGTGATCAACTATTCACCTAGTAGCTGACTAGCTTTTGCCCTATTCATCGGGATTAACGTCGACTCTATGAGCACGTATGTACATCTTTACCTCTTTACAAGGAAAGCGCTACCCGGTATATATAGGGAAAAAAACGTAATAATATCGAAGCGGCGAGTAGGAGCGACACTTCGAAGCTAACGCGTGTCGATCCAAAGGCCGAAAGGAAACACTGATCATCGGATTATTTAGGAATGCGTTAATGTATATATATATATATATATATATATAATACTTTGGGCCAACCCGTCCAATGAGATCGGAAGCATACTTGCTTTTTCGCGTCACCAACCTGAGATCTAGTATGACTTCTACTAAAAGTAAAAAGGTTAAAGCCTCTGAGTAATTGAGTAAATGATAAACACTAAATAAGTGGGTTATGTTGTGGGTGAATAGCATGACCTTAGAAGAAACAAAGCCACAGTGAGCTCCTCTATGAATATTTAACTGGCAACATAATCTAGTTTGTTATTGCAGCCCGCCAAAGCCTTTGTCATAGTTTCCTATGCATATATGCATTTCCCATCATACATGAGGTCGCCTAGCAACTCCAGATTCCCTCTGTCCACTACGCGACAGCCAGGGTAGGTCAGGTAGATGCCTTAAATCCAGCGGCGGGACTTCTTCGTGAGCTGTGATACGAAACTCACATTTACCTGGCTTCAGCAATAGGCCGCTGATTTTCCTTTGGAAACATTTCAAACATCACCAAGTATGGTTAAGAGGCTCCCGCTAAGAACATCATTCTCTAGATATCAAAGATCAAGGGTGCGCCAAAACATATAAGACAATTCCTTAATACACAAACAAAAGTGGAGGTACTAAGGTGTCATCCAGCTAAATTCGTCTGGTGGAACTGTAAGGATGCTCCCACATTATTGGCCCTAAGTAAATGTCCCGCCCGAAGTGGTACAACCTAGCTGGTGTTGGCCAAGCGCAACCTGTAGTAGAATCCTTATTATCGTGGCACACAATCTGGAGCATTCAGTTTGATATATATAATGGATCGCAGATGTTGCAGCATATGGGATTTTATAAAGTCCAGGCCTGCCGCAGTCCTGCTGAGCGCCGGCAGAGGTTTTCATGGCGTTTACTAGCTCATCACGCCAAGTTGTCACGTAACCGCAGTCGACATTGAAACATCTCGAGGAGCTTGCAAACGTGTAATGCGAAGAGCTATCCGTTTGCTGCTTTGACTGCGGCAAATGTGTCCTGAGAGCTCGCTAAGCTGGGGGCGCCAGAGATGTCACCCCGATTCAGTTGAGACGGAGTAGTAGGAGGTAAAACGAAAACAGTGCGAAATACGCAGCAAAGGCGAACGAGCCTGGGATTAAACAGAGACAACCAGGGATACTCCAGACGATGGCTCTCGATGCATCCTTAGATAGTGGAGCTGTAGAAGGCGTTTATGGTCTGGTTGATGCACCTGAGTTGCATCAAGCCAGACAGGAGGCACCGCATGATACCGGATCGGAGTAGAATGTAGGCGTTGGTGCAGCACCCGCTTATATGGGTTCGAAGCAATGCGTACGCAATTACCGATCTCTTGAGGCCGAGGCGGGGTACACGGGTTTACTCAAAATGCAAGTTCCAGACTTGTCGTCATGGCTGGGGTGGCGCATGACCCTCAGGATTCTCGTAATCCCCCAAAGTAATGCTGAGACATTTCAGCAGAAAACAAAGAGATGTCACCTTCCGACACCACGACCCTCAGTCGTCTTTGGAGATTCTCGTCAAATTGAGTCACCGCCTTAAATCTAGAGTTTTGGTACGTTTAAATCCTTAAGCCTCAATCCTACTAAAGTTTTCGCAGGTTTTCCCTATTTTCGTCAGGCAAGGCTTGCACATTGTTGTTTACTCGAGGCCATCTCAGCAAAATCGGTACAAAAGAGAAGAAAAAGTGTCAAGTAGGGATGTCATTGTCTGTGGCTACATTCACGACGACTTTCGTAAGCTTCTTCACAACAGCTGAAAGGACAGGTTTAGATCAAATGTGCATCCATTTTGTGTAGCGCATGATTATCTTAATGCGCTTAAATAGAGTGTTTTAAACGTCGATTTCGTAAATTTCAATATATATATATATATATATATATATATATAAGCAAGACGGATCGAAAATTATCATGCATATTTATAAATATATATATTTATGTAACCTTCCAAAAGTGTTTCTGTTCCTTCAAATACAGGTAGATCCCGTTCTGCAGCCTACTTATGCTACGTCAATTCCAACTCTTTGAAACATTCTTAAAACGCGTTTTTCGGAATCGAGTTGAGTTGCTTCTGCGAATTTTTCTATAATCTTCTCTATAGTTTCGAAACGTTGTCCCCATCAAATTAAACAAATCAAATGAAATCAATGCTGTGCCCTTAGCAGGCATGGTAATGCTCTCCGTTATTTTTTTCGACGTCTATGGTTTATTCTTATTCAGTTCCTCGAGCACGGAAAAAGCATGAACAGTAACATGTACAGTAAGACACTCCATCATCTACGCAACTCCGTTAAGAGCAAACGGCCTGGGCTGACTACAGAGAGGGTGATTCCGCTTCACGACATCGCATGTCTGTACATTTCCATGGTCACTCAAAGTGTACTGGCTAAGTTCAGAGTAGAAGAATTTCAATTCAAACATGGTTTATTCACGGAATTGCATAGAGAGTGCAACTTGTGGTGGAAGCAGCCTGAACATCTTCCCTACAGCTTGGACATGTCGTTCCAGGCGACTTCCATCCGTTTGGTCCTCTAAAAAACATCTCAAAGGGAGTGCTTCAACTTCGGATCACTCCCTAACACATTGAAGGACTGACTCTTGTTACAACGGCATGAACTCTGGGAACACGAAATCTCTCGCGTTGGCTCGTGAAAAAGCGAGCCAGTTTTTCAGTTAGGGTAGTTTCAATAAAAACTTTAAACTATATTTACAGTGTGTGTTTTCGAACCGTTTCATTTGAACACCTCTCATATTATATATATATATATATATATATATATATATATATATATATATATGCACACTTCTCCGCTAAGCGATTTCAACGGCAATCGAGACCTCCAAGCATAACTCGTTGGCCGAGTAAAAATGTCCACACTTTTTTAGCCTGGACATTTTTAGCAATGCACAGTCGACCCATACTCGAGCAGCAGCAGCAGCACTAAGCGCAGTTCGCTCTTTGCGGCTCTGCAGTTTTTCTGCACTGTCGACTCGCACACATCTGCAAAAATCGTTCGTTAAGGTACAATGAACAGTTTGGCAGTTCGGCGCATTGCATTCGTCATCGCGCGGTGCAACAATATTGACTGGTCTGGAATAGTGATGATGGGCTCGTTTTTGGCACGCTTGCGCCAGCCTCATCTCAGGCGTGTCGATTGGTCGTCGGCACTCTTCTGCTACTGTTCTATGCACACACACACACATATATATATATATATAGGTATGTGTATAGAACTATATGTATATATATATATATATATATATATATATATATATATATATATATATATATATATATATATATAGAACAACGCCAAGAACCTAGTATGTTTCTTATCTGTACACTACATACACATGCTGCTACCACAGTTTCTGCGTTCTGGTATTGTTAGCCTATCCCGGTCTCATCGGTATTCCACAATAGCTACGTGAGAATCCCTACGCCTCACCTTCCACAGCCCTAAACTGAAGCTGCAATTTCTTACTAAAGTGCTCTATGCCGAATCTATAATACACGTCAGGCAGATAGTCTGACCCTGTTTGAGACAGAAAAAATGACGACATGTGTGGATATGATGATAGTAATAGTGGTTATTGCTTTATTATTGTAATTATTATCTTTGCTACAATAAACCAGAGTTAACTAGAAAGCGAGTCCGGGTTTTGAAACGAGTGACACTCAATTGTAATATAAACATTTGGACTAAAGACCAGGCCATATCGGATGAAGAATATGAGTGCGTACTGCATACTCACTATTGCTACTCCATAGTGTTGTCGCGGAATGAATCGAGTTCTATGCTATGGCTACAGACTGGCTTGGCCAATTCAGCTAGTTTGATCTGTCTCGCCTAGCTGGTTAAGGTGAGTTCAAAAATATCAAAGCCAAAAGGTGTCGTCAGAAGATGCAATGTCTCGTTTAGCAGGCAATGTTGGTGGGATAGAGTAGTCACAGGCACATACGACCGATTGCACACTCTGACTGATTAAAGTAGCCGATTTTTTGTTTGCTTACTCTCGTTCAAAAGAGAACCCTTTCTTGCTCTGATTGAGGGCGAGGGCGTTAGCAATTCGAGTGTAAATGACAAATTACAAATTAGTGTCACTATCTGCTGGCCAGAGAAAAGCGCCTTGTCCAAAGAGAGATTTTATCCCTGTTTTCTGCTGTTGCTGACTGATCGACACCGTTTATCGTGTTATGTCGAACGTCAGCGATGCTGTTTACTGTGGCCACCGTGCGCTGTCCGTCGAACAAGACTAGCAGACTTTGCGGCGTAACCACTAACTCAATTTCGCGCTCTCGCACTTTATTAATCTAAGCCCTGTGCGTCACAGCGGACGCATTACCACACGCCACAGTATGGTATGGACCGTTCAGATCATGCCGACGTGGATGAGAACAGTGATCATAGCTGAGTTTGTCTATGTTTAGAGATCCGCAGGCTTCTCTCTCTCTGTCTCGGTCGAGGAGGTGGACAATTATAATAAATGATGTTAACCGCAAGCGGTAGATAGGCCACGATATACGCCTGCAGAACAATCGTATATATGAATGTCGGTCGAGTCCCTTCGAAAGCGCTGTTTTCCTCGGTGCTCGTGAGTTTTCTATTTTTCTTTTCTCTGTGTATGCTTGTCGTCTGCCTGCTGCTTGAGTAGGGACGACTAGCAGCTTGGTCGGAGCATTTGGCCTGCTCTATATATTCGGTTCGATTTCATATCGACATGTGTACGGCAAGTCTGGAACGCAAGTCTTTCAGCCGTCTACTGTGAACTGGAGTGCCTGCATTTAGAAAAGGCTATTTTTACTATAAAGGAGCCACGCATGCCAACTCGACCTATATATCTAGTTTTACAACAATTTCCGAAAGCTCATATAATGTAAGGAAGCGTCTAAGCAAACGGAAGCTAGCTCAACGGGCCCCGAAGAGTGTTATCCCCGAATTGTTTGCACAAAAAGCTGCCCTTCGTATGTTCGAACAGCTAAATGAGTCAGTGATGCCGCACAGCTTTATGACTCTATGAGAGGAACTCCTGCCTGTTAGGATATGACAGAACGGCTGCTGCCGCTGCAGTCGTCCGTCGAATAGTTTCAGAAGCAATTTCATGCGGAACATGATGTCACATCCTCAGCCTCCGCAGTACAGAAGAGGAAGCATTTTAGGGTTCATTTAGGACCTGCCGTCAAATATATATATATATATATATATATATATGTGTGGAGGGAGAGAGAGAGAGAGAGAGAGAAAGAATTCACTTTAGAGTGAAGTCTCATATATATATATATATATATATATATATATATATATATATATATATATGAGAAAGAAAGTTATTTTTAAAGTATATATATATATACTACACTCAAAAGTGCGTACGTGCCTTGGTCACCTCGACAATATCCCCTTAAAATAGAAATTATAAAATTGCAATTTAATATTAAAACAATTATGGGATGCAACTTTGTATTTACAGAAACATATATTGGGTGGGGCAAGACTCACCTGAGGATTTTGTATATTTAGCCATAAAAAAAGCTAAGTAGACTAATTATGGTCTAAATTCGCTATTAGAAATCATCTTACATGCCGTTATGTCTGATATATAATGTTGTGAAAAAGGCCACCCCAAGACTTTTCGGCCATGTCTCGATGAGATACATCGTTTTTGATGACCTTTGGCATCACTTGGGCCTGTCTTCCGAAACGTTTCGCCAGAGATTTTCCTTCAGCTCGCCGATAGCAAGATTACTAGGCGAACATTTGCTTTTCACAACACTTCACAAAAGAGTCCAAGGGCGTCAGATCGCAAAAACGAGGTGGGCACAAAATTTCTGTTTTCCGGAGGTCATGCGCCTACTAAACTATATGTTTAGCCAAACACATTTTGAGAGAAAAAGAGATGAGCCAACGGCAATATGGTAGTATGCGGAATAATATAGATCTACAGTTACTGAGTAGAATAGACGATTGTTCATTTGGATTTTCAATGATGAAACAACGGAAAAGCGTGTTTACAAGTACTAGAGAGTAAACTTGACTAGATCTCTAATATGAGCAGCAAACGTAAGCTTCGTCGACATTAACTCTC
>QVRM01003555.1:0-24860 GCA_003439945.1 Dermanyssus gallinae | reverse complement strand
TAATCGCCCTCGATGAGGTTCGATATTATATATTGTCGCTACTAAAAAAGGAGTTCGTTTTAAGAGACCTTCGTTAGCTTGCAAGCTAAAACTGTTTTATGCACTGCCCTTATAATGCTACACTAACACACAGTAGTTAGAATCAATTTAGGTAGGAGAAGGACAGTGATCAAGGCCTCGTTCAGAAAACGGCCAAATGCGGCCAGATAATCTAAGCTCAATATTTTTGTGTTGTGTACATATTTGCGTCTGTCGCCCGATAGGCATTCGATGCCAATTCGTGGCGATTCTTCTGCAGATTCCGTCACAGAACACGGCAGCTCGTGAAACGCTTGAGGTGGAATTCAGTCAGTTAATTTTGCATGGCACTGAACGAAGCTGGGCCGGGCCAGCAAGGAAACCCCGAAAAACAGGGTAAGTGACGAAAAAAAAGCGAATAACTCTCATACATAAAAATAAAAGAGCGATTATGATATATGCATATATATATATATATACATGTGTGTGTGTCCTTACATTATAATGTACATTTGCCACACATGAAGATTTAAGATATATATTTTTAAGATTTTTTTTCTTTTAATATAATGTTATACAAGAATGATTGATATATATATATATATATATTATACTATAGATAGTAGTATTATTTTCCTCCGTCAGGTGTCTTACATCATAGTCTCAACAACCTGCCATCACTGCAGGGCGACCGCCTCGTGTAGTAACTTTGTAAAAGGCTCAAGAAGATGATGATAACGAAGAAGAGACAGAGCAACGCAAGGCTTTCCACAGCAAGCCCCACCAGCAGGGTGCGGTGTCAGTGGTACGAGGTGCGGTAGTCGAGCAAGCCGACATTTACCATGTAGAAGAAACACAGGACTGCACCTTGTGTTCTACGCGTTCAAGTCGGCTGCCTTTGTATTGGCAGGCTGGATGCTTATCTGCCTGCCGGTCGGTTGACTGACTGACTGAATCGCTGGCTGAATCACTGTCGGACACCAACGATTAGAAATCGTCGTTAGAAACCTAGCCGTAGTGGCGAGTAATCGTAGTAACACGAGCAACAGTAGTAGCAGATGCAGTAATCGTCGTAAATGTCGTAAGTACTAGTAATGATGCAGTAGTGTAGTGGAGTGCGCGTGCGCGTGTCTTGCGCTGCATATCGTTTCAGGCTGCAGAGACTGAAGAAATAATCGCCTGCCGATTCCTGCTGCGGAGATCGAAAGGGAGACGAGGGAGAGAGAGAGAGAGATTAAGAGGTCGACAGAAATGTACATCAATGTCAGTGTGATCATGGCTAGCAGCTGTTTCGTCACAGCCACCATCGTCAACCCTCACTGCTTGTCCACGTCGTCATGTTTGTCATTATACCATCATCATCAGCATCGTTATTATTATTATTATTATTATTATTTTTTTATTATCATCATGCCCATCATATTCATCGCCGCCGTTCGTCACTGGTCGCAAACGAGTATCAGTGTTGTTCTAATCGACACACCTACACATGATCATTCCATGGCAGCAGCAGCAACGGAGGCGGCTAGCAGACACCCAGTTGGACCTACTAGGACAGACTAGTCAGATTGACCGCTGTGCCGCTTGTCTCAGATCCGGCTGGTTGGTTCTGCTGACAAAATGCAATCGGCTGGTCGATTTTCGCATTCGTGTTCTTAAAGAAAAGAGCCTCTCTCTCTCTGTCTCTCTGCTAGGCGAAGCACAGCAATCCTAATCGTGAATGGAACAGCGGCAGCAGCAGCCATTATGCCTGCATCTAGTTTCGAATGGCCGCTAAGCCCAACTGATAGTTAGTAACGTCAATGAACAGTATTTATATGACTGCCTAAACTAGGGTAAATTAATGTCAAAATACACAACAACAATAACACAGAGCCAAAAACGGAGATCAAGAAACAATGTAGTGGGAGCTGCATCAACAACAACAAACGACAACGCAACACATATGGAACTGCAACAACGACAACAACGACAACGCAACACATAGGAAACTGCAACAACAACAACAATCGTCAGGAAAACAGTAGACGACGACAACAAAACAAACACGCTAAAAGAGACAGACAATATCGTGTGAATAGGAAACTACTAGCACATGCTTTATCATGCGAACAGCAAAGCGGAAGGCGCGGGAAGTCGAACTCGTTGAGACACGCATCCGTAGTCGGAAATGGAATGTGTTACGAGGATATCAACCCTGAGCAAGTATATCATTTTAGAGACAAAACGGTGTAGACTATATCTGTGCACACGTACACAGATGTACACCTAGCAATGGCAAGCAGATAACTGTGTTTATAGCTGATGATAGCACGCTATCGCAGCTAGGCATGGGTAAATGCGCAGCAAGCTACGGGCATATATATATATATATATATATATATATATATATATATATATAGGTGATTTTGACTAAGCCTCGCACACCCAACAGGAAATAGGCGGTGAAATCCCATTCATGGACTAGACAATTATCCTGGAGCCATTGAGTTATCTGTCGGGTATACAGGTAGAGAGAATTGCGGAGACCTATGGAGGGCTGCCGAGTACAAGGAGAGTAACCAACTCTTATTTTGAAAACTTTAACACGATAAGAGAAGCCAGCACATTGGTTAATGCTTCCATATGGAAAGGTGATGAGACCTAACCGGTAATTGCGATCGATACGGCCGTGTGGTAGTTTATGTTCTTCAAGTGCATCATCCCCAATCAATGATTTATTTGCTAAAACTGCATCCCACGAATGATAGATTATCGTTAATACATAAACAAGTAAAGCTATGCGGTTTTCGTCAAACGAAAGCCTATAAGATGAACATGCCGTTAATAGCCGGATATGACCTGTTTATACCCTCTATGTATGGCTCCATCGAGGTACAAACGCGGTTTGGCAGCAGTAACTGTCGTGATTGTCTATACATTTGTGCGGTGTTTGGAAGCACAACTATACCCTATTGGTTTTATTTGCAGGTCTTCTAAGTCGCTGCTGGTTCTGCCCTTTAGATATATATAGATATATATATATATATATTATATATATTATATTGGTATCGCCACGTTATGATAATTGGGGAGTATGAACAACTTTAGTACAAGTCTGTGAGGACCATAAGAAGTACCATGTAGTAATAATGCACTACGGTTTAGAATTAAGTAAACGTGGTTAGAATCATATTAAATTATTGATTTTTGAAAACCTTATATTTAGCTAGTCTAGGCGTATAGGTAACTCGGCTTTTGTGGAATGGGCGACGTTGGCGAGCGTTGCAGTCGAGACACATGCTCGTAGGTACGTATGGGTACTGTAATCCTTTAGTATGGTCCATGAAACAACTCTGAAGTGTGCAAAGCGATCTCATAAAGTGCCATTATTATTATTACTGTCTATACTGCTTTTACCATTAACGCTAGTACCAGTTTATTTTGCCAAAATATTGTTTGTGTACATGGGTCTGCTGCACTTGCCGGCAGCACATACGTTGCACGTTTCTCACTCACAAACACACAAACACACACACATATATATATATTATATATATATATATATATAACTAATTTATTTTTTAAATTGTAAATAAATTGCGTCTAAATAACCAACTCCGTCGGCATGCTCATCATGAGACACTGGGCAGCTTAGCAACCAGGTTGATTTTCGGTTAGATGCATTATAAACGGTTTACGATGGCCCTTTGATTGTATGTGTGTACCTATCGATTGTATGTGTGTATCTATTACGTTTGACTAGTTGAAAACAAAGAACAGTTTCAACAGAAAGGACACCAACAGAGCAACAACAACAACAACACAACAACGGAAACAGTTATATAAGCACAAAACACGAAATTAGTCCCATCGCCAGCAGACTCAGCAATAGCCGAAAACAGTGTTGCCCATCCGTTTTCCGTTGCTGCGCCGCCGTCCAGTTAACATGCCAGCCAGAGTTTTAAGATGAATGAAGCCCTGATTTTTGTCGTCACGTTTCGTTTCCTTTTCTCCACATCCGTTTGTGAGTTACTTGAGGGTTTTCAACGATTTAAAAAACATACACATACACATATACATACATACATATAGGCAGTAACATGTGTTTCTTTCTGCACTCAGCGTTACGGCTTATTATTTTTCTACTACTTGGTCCGTGTTTCTGTGTGTGCGTGTGTGCGTTACCGTACGACGTTGGTTCATAATTTAGAATTACAAACTTTTTTTAAGGAGGTTGTTTATGTTGGTTCATATTAATCGGCCGAAATGTGGATGGTCTAGCGAAGCAAACAGGAATGCAAGGCAACGCGCAAGGCTCCACAGTGGACTTCTACTTATGTCTCGAACGTTAGTGCTGCCGGGGGTTAGCGGTTTTTAATCCAATTTTCCCGTCGAATATGTGCGCTGCAGATTTGTTCGCTTCCGCATATCGTTTCGTTTGTTTGATTGCTCATGCTTATCCCGAGTATAGTGGATATTTAAATCGTGTATAATATATGTATATATATATAGGAAATACAACTATTTTATTTCTATTACCATATGGGATGTGCTTGACACTGAATCATTTATCATAATTTTCGTACATAAATATTTGGAATACCATTTTAAGATGAGACGTCTGATATATCGAACATGGTATGGAAAATTATACGATTTCTTTCACAGTTGATTACTGATGATCGGTCTTACCAATAGTGCTGACTTAGTTGGTTTACCAGTATATATACCCAATTGGTATAGGATCCTGGCCATGTTTTCATAACGTGATATCTGATCAAGTTTTCTAGCCATTTCTTTTCATTTCGAACATGCATGTTTGCACATAAATATATATATATATATATATATATACAACCTAGTGAACCTGGAATTGCATATCACTCTATGATTAACAAAAACACTGAGAGCATCTATTTTGTCTAAGTTTGGATTTTTGTAACTATAAGTGTAAACCAAGTTATGCCTTCCTTCACAGCTTTAAGCTTCGTATTGTGTTGTGCCCTGCCTTAACATCATACAAATTGAGGTACGGTTCAACGTAAATTATGTGGTCTTAGGGCCTAAGCAAGTCCTACGCCCTACCATCGCCCACTCATCACAAACTAACGGCCATCGTTCAGTAGCATGAGGGGTCTACTCACTCTTGAGACGCCCTGAGCGCGACAAAGCGTCGCATCTATTGCTTGACGTTTTTATGTCTAGTAAAGGGTTACACATATCGTAGATGTTCTATTTAACCGCATGGTTCAACGAGCACCCTCATCGTCATCATCATTATTCTCATTGCCGTTTTATTTTTTGTTGACAAACTGTTACTGACTAAGTGAGTAAGTGTGGCAGGACATTACGCATGAGCTTGCTGGTTGATGTTAGGTTGGAGAGACGGGAAAATAGGCTCGAAGAGGTAGAATTAGGTAGGTTTGTTGAAAAAATGGGTGAAAGATGTGGGTAAGCTGATCTAGTTACTGGCTAGCTCTGTGTACGTTCATCGCCTGGCTCTTGCCTCACAGGGTAGAGAACACAAATATGATTGCTTTAACGTTGCCTGGTAGTAGTTAGTAGTAGTAGTGTTCTGTTAGCAAAGACAGCACAGACGGGGGAGCTTGCGGGAAGAGTTTGACCCGTGTCTGCAGAGAGTCTACACCACCCAGTTGCCGCAGGTCAAACTAGTCCAATGCAAACTCTAAACGTCGCATATCCATCCGGTACATATACAGACATATATAGACAAACACACACAGACACGCTTACACGCTAGCAGTAGATATATGCGCACACATGACCGTGCATTAACGAGCCTAGAAAGCACACAGAACTACAAGCAGCACAACAACAACAGCCGAAACCCCTGAGTACTGACTTTAATGGAGTGTTTAATCAAGCCTCAAAGCCCCCTGCTTGCTGCCCATCGTAATCGTTGATGCGCTTTCGTGCACTGAGTGCTGCTGATGGTTGTTGTATGTACATATATATATAGGGAGTTAACAGTTGTTGTAACAAGTATTGCACGCAGAGGCGGCGATGATTCCGAATACCAATTGAACAACACGCCGTAGTAGATATTGGGTTTGTTACGAATTAGTTCGAGCAATGAGCTAACTAAGGAGATCATTTGTGATTTGGTTGTTAAGTAATATGTATATATATATATATATATATATATATATATAACGTGTGCTTGTGGATAGAGCCAGTGGATCTAGTCCATATCATCAGCGGCGCATCGTGTGTTCGCTGGCTCGTTTAGTTGGGCTGGAAAAACTGTGCTGGGCACTTGCGAATGCGAACGCTTGGCCGTGTCGTGGCTGTATACGGTCCGCCAAGACATATACGACAACGACGAGTGAAATGCCTGCATAGAACAGAAAGATCGAGAGCGGGATGGAGGAGGGGTACAGAACACCGCCTTCTAGCGTTGCTGCTGTAAGCCACTAGCAAACCGAGGCGAACCGTGGAGACGAAGATTCACGCAGACGTAGAGTGGGAGACACAGTCATCAGACTTCAGACTCCAGTCATTTCCGGCGGCCACCCTCCCACCACGCTGATAATCCTCTCATCGTCCAGCAGCAACAGTATCAGTAGTTGTAGAGCAACAAAAACTGCACCACCTCACGCGACGCATGACGTAAAATTACACTGCTCCTCTCCCTCCCTTTACATACTTGTTTATATATATATATATATATATATATATATACCTTGGTCTGTCTCTCGGTCTCCTTCGGTGGTGACCAATATCGCTTTATTGGAGAGCCGCTCACTAGTCGAGGTAATTATTTCGAATGCTGTGTATATACATATATATATATAAACATATATAATTGCGACACCGGTTTGTATAGAACGACGCGACGCGACGAATGAAGCTGTCACATATTGCTACGGGCACCTAGTGGGATAAGAAAGATATCTAGCAGTTGTGATCCCAACAATAGTAGCCACAGCATATTCAGCAGCAGCAGCGGCAACAACAACGGATCGGTCGGTAGAGCGGTATTGCGAGTTGTTTCCGAGGTTCGAACTTCAACTACCGTCAGCTACCGGGCAGCCAGGTGAAGTACGAATGAGGCCCGCCCTGATTCTCTTCCGACTTGAACGAGACTGAAGTTTATTCTGACCGGCTCGGCCCGCCATAAACAGAACAAGTCCGGGCTCTGGATGCTGCTTTTCTATCTCTGGAAATTGCACCGTTCCAGCGGCAGCAAGAGCGGCGAGAGCATCGTCGACACATTGTTATGATGATGATGTCTCGAGTTGGTTTGCCTCTCTTGCCCTCCCGACTAGGTACCGTGTTAGCGGTCCTTGCGCGAATTCTGCTTCTGCCATGATGTCAACTATGAGACAAAAACCAAGGTCAGATGCGACTAGGACACTGTACAGGCTTTATGCGGGAGCAACAGCCTTTATAATAGTCATCCGGCTGGCTCTATCGATACGTGTACTGCTGCTAGAGGTCGACCCAATTGCTTTGTAAATGTGGACTAGAAGAGAGCAACCGACCTTCCTGCAGACTGTGGGGGATATGGGACATGTTGAGCAAAGGTACACACATCACGCATAACGAAAGTGCATTGCGATATATATATTGCGAAGAACTAGTTACTATTATTCTACAGAAGAAGCCCGAGAAGAAACGAGTATCGCCAGTAACAAACAGAGACAGTGTTCGCGGGCGATCGAAAAATAGTCGTAGTAAGATATATAAACAGACATCTAAACACCAACATCAACAGTAAGAACAACAGTGATACTAATAACAATAGCAACAATGACAACGACAACAACCGATAAGTCAACAAGCAGATCAAAAACAAGAACAGCACATAAACATGATACGTATACAAAACGAAATATGTACGCGGTATATATGCCGAACAGGCTAAGTAAAGAAAGCACGATGTATAACAAACAACAAATATAGAACTAATTGAGTGGGGTGAGCGAAGGCTAAAGAGGAGAAAGTGGAGAACGGGCAATGGATAAGCAAATAAATGCTGCAATACAAATGAAAAACATCGTAATGTAAACTAGTTTTCATTGAGGCATGAATCTTTGTTATGTGACAAATGAACTTCATAGACCAAATTATGGATGTAAGGCTAAATAATATGTTATTTATGTCTGTACGTTTGTATAATTACTGGTTTTATATATATATATATATATATATATATATAGTTCAGGTAGTTCAACAGGTTCTTAAAATGAGCTTTTCAGAATTCGAATTTTGGCGCGCTTTCGCCGCTATTGGAAACGGCAACTTTTCGACTGCTAGCAGTCACAATATTATGGTGATTGGCCGTTGCAATTTCGTTTGATCGCTTACCGTGCAACGTATCGGCGTGATTTTGAAAAATTGAGAAAAAAGAGTTTCGAGTGGTTATCAAGCATTTTTAATTCAAAGGTTGGAATGCGACCCAAGTGAAAACTGAGTTAGGCGAGGTGTACGGTGACTCTGCGCCATGTTTTGCCACTGTTTCCAACTGGATTAAGGAGTTAAAAAGAGGTGGCAGGAGCACCGAGGATGAACTACGTTCAGGACGCCCAAAAAACGGCAACTGATGAGGAAAACGTGGAAAAAGTGCAGAAAATCGTTGCCGCAGATAAGCGAGTGGCAATTAGGGAGATAGCGGATGCCTTGGGGATCAGTTTGGGTAGTGTGCATTTCGTCCTGCACGAGAACTTGAAGATGAAAAAGCTCAGAGCAAAATGGGTGCCGCATTTGCTCAACCAAGGCTAAAAAGACGCGCGCGTTTCCGCTTCACAGCGAAATTTGGCCAAGATGTCGAGAAATCCGTCGGATTTTTGGCACAGATTCGTGACCGTCGATGAAAGCTGGGTCCATCACTACACTCCCGAGATCCAAGAAACATCTCGCCAATGGTGTGCAGCTGGTTAAGTACCTCCGAAGAGGGTGCGGACAACGGCATCAACCGAAAAGATGATGGCTAAGGTTTTTTGGGACCAACGTGGAATAAGTCTGGTCGACTACCTTGAGAGCGGTAAAACGATCACGGGAGAATATTATGCAAGACTGTTGGACTGCCTGAAGCAAGGACTCATTGTGAAACGGCCCGCTTTGCAGAAGAAGGTTGTCCTGTTTTACCAGAACAATGCTCCTGCACACAAGTCGCGGCAAGCATCGGCAAAACTGGCCCAACTGTTGGTTCGAACTTATTGAACAACCTTCCGATTCTCCAGACCGGCCCCCCTCTGCTAATTTTCTTTTTGGACATTTGAGGAATAGTCTCGGTAGAAAGCGTTTTTCCAGCAATGAAGAGGTTAAGGCTGCTGTCAATGCCTATCTTCAGCCTAAAGACGCGGAATTCTACTCAAGAGGTATAAATGCTCTAAAATCTCGGTGGGAAAAGTGTATTGAGCTTCTCAGGGAGTATATCGAATAAGAAAAAATTAAAAACAAGTTTTGGAAAATTCTTGGTTTTCATTTTAAGAATTTGTTGAAGCGCTTAGCTCTGCCCTTTCCACAATAGGGCAACCAAATCCAGGATGTCGAGTTACTCGATGGAAGAACGTAAGAGATTGTGAACATTTATCTAGTGAAAGGGGACACTCACAAAACTGGTCGTGTGAGAACACCATTCGTACATGTGTGCAAAAGTTTCGTTCGGCTGAAAATATCGCCGCTGTGGCCGATGTGTGGAACAGTCTCCAGCGTGCTGGGTATTTCGCTTATCTCTGATGTAATTTGAGATAGAACCTAGCACCGTATGCATTAAAGATTCCGCTGATACAAGAGCTCAAGTTTACGAACCGCCAGGAACCGTTAAACTTCGCCAATTGGGCTTTCGAAATGATGGAGCGTGATGCCGATTATGTAATGAAAATAATTTCATCCGACAAAGCCCATTTCTACCTGAATCAAAGTTTAAATAAATAAAACATTTGGGCAACCGAGAATCTTTACGAAGAACATTCACATGTGCAACATGTGACATGAGTGCGGCCTCTGGCCCAAATTGATCAGTAGACCACTTACGCTATTTTTCACTTCATGTTGAGTGGTAAGCGTTCTCGCAGCATGATGCTCAATTGCCGTTGATCGAATACCTAGTCCAGGACTTTTACGCACTAAATACCTCAGTCCTGTTGACCTCCCCTAACGGTTTGTGTTAGACAAATACTAACACAATTCTATATTATTTCTTTTGAGACTTTGTTAACTCTCCTCTCTTGAGATCATGAGAGGGGAGTTAACAAAGTTGACGTATCCCTCGCTCCCTCGTCTTAACTGTGTGCCGACCGCGTGTGTTCAAGACTTCTTCGATGCAGTCCCTTTAGGCAAATCTTCTCCATCTTGATGGTGTTAAGATAGTATAACCCATGCGATGAAGGCACAATGTACGCGGCGATTGCTGACGTGCGTGTCCCAACGAACGCCATCCAAACACACCTTGTTGGGCGTCATCGACAGTTCAAGGTCAGGGATAAGGATGCGGGTCCAGGAGGTCGGAGCAGAGCCCGATCGTGGAGTAGCCTACGCGTCAAGGTTCGCGTGTGAGAGACATGGCCTCTGTCTTTTGAGGGGCTAGAACGAAGTCAGCGGTCACGTTGTCGCTCTAAGAGAAGGGCCCGGTCCGATACGTATGATAATTTGATGAGCCGAAGGTAGACACATATGCTTTATCTGTCGTCCAGTGTGTCCAGTATGACCTGCCAGTTAGCAGTGCTAAAAGTATTTAATTTGCCAAATGTGATGATAGCACTATGTGGGCGGAGAACTATATATGCCGATTGACGTCAGCTTGAGGTTCAGAGAAGTGAACTTGTAGACGAAATCTACCACCAGCCAAAGTAAGCATATCACTTGTCCTAACTACTTCAAAGCCCCCTCCCCCGGGTCTGAACTTTGTAGCCTTTGTTTTCGACATTTGTTGTGCCATTGTGCTTGCTGGACTTCTCTAGCTTTATCGTATATGAACACTCTACTATATACCACGAGGTTAATAGTATAGAGAGTTAATATATAGTAGAGAGATTATCTCACTCCATGCAAAGGTCCTGAGATGCGGTTATTGTCGATTTTCTCACATGAATTACAGGGAATAGAGCTTCTGATCTGCTGTACACAATACAAACCAATTTTTCAATATCTAAAGAGAAAAAGTTCCAGGTTATGAAAGGACGAGGGCTTGAAGCCCTCGTCCTAGCAAAGGCGTCATAGCATTAGCTTGAAACGATAGCAATATAAGTCAAACCACACACCGCAGGTAGATGGGGTGCCACGCGCAGAGCTACATGCGTAACTTATTGACGTCTATGCGTTTACCGAGCTCCTGGCGCCTCGGCGTACAGTATTGTTATCGCCACTGTCTTTTACTGTAACTATTAAATAAACTGCAATATGCTTTTTTAAGTCAACTAAAATACTGGATAATGAAAAAGATACCTATTTTGTCTTGTAGTCAAGGCACTTATCCTTGCTATACATGGTGCTACGGGAACCACGTTTACAGAGCATTATAAACGACACAGAACGATGGGAAACCTGATGGCGTGACTATACCAATATGGTCTCACGGCAAGTACCTAGCCTGGTATGCTCGTGCCCTGCACCGTAGGCCCCTCGTATCTCAGTCATAGCTGTGTCAGCGCAGGATGGGTAGCGGAGCACGCCGAATATGAAAAGAGACGCAAATACTCAGATCTCGAGAAGACTCTTCATTTAGTACCAGTGAAAACACTAGGATCCATCAGCGGTGGGGCAGCAAGATTCATTCGGGATCTGGCCAGAAGAATGGAGGCAGCGACGGGGAACCAGTGGGAGGGAGAATATCTGAGACAGCTTCTGTCTCTCGCGTTGTATAGAAACACTGCCGCTTCTATTATTGACGATATATATATATATATATATAATTTACTTTCCGTATATTACATTATGGTATTGTTACTATCACGTGTCCGCTCCGTTTAGGCTAGGCTGAGACCATTTCAGAAGTGTGCCCCGAACGGGGGGGGCCGCGTTTTCACGTTGTATGTCATGATCCAGACGTTGTTTAAAAAACGACGACAATCTTGCTATCACCGGTTGACAGATTTAACAAAGTGCCGACTTTAGGGATCAGCTGCCTGGTCCAAACACCAGGAGCACACAAGGTCTCAAACGCGAGAGGGCAGAATTCGTGGGGATACCCGATGGATGAGTATTTTCTTAGCTTGCTGGCCTCCGCAAGGTGGGCTGCTTAAACAGCTTCGGATGCGCCGCCACCGACCATAAAACGTGCTAGGGAGTCGGTAAGGGTTGCATCCCTAACTAGCATTTTGCCCCGCTCGAAAGGTGTAAGTGTCATTTTGGCTGGACGCCTGCCGTCCTCCGCGCAGAGGCCCGAGGGTTCAAGGATGCACGGACGACCGCATGACCTAAGGGCTCTGCTGAAGGTCTAATTAATAGCGGCATGTCTAGGGCGTCGGCCTGCGCTGATGACACTGCGCTGTGGATCATCAACTATACAGATATAGTACGTACTGCAAAATCGATTATTGAGCTGAGGGTAATTACTTTTCTAGCACCTTAGTTCGTCTGGAACGTTTCCGGAGGGCTTCCTTATAAACGCCTAGTTTCGGCGAAAATCTATGTATTCCAATTATTTAAGTAAAGCGAAACAAACGTCAGGTATTTGTGTTTCCCAACGTGGCAATGACTACAAGACTCTGGATTATAGTCACCATCTCGTTGAAGCGCCATTTCTAGTCGCATGACTTACATTTATCCACTCCAACCCACTACGGGCTCCCCTCGGTATGCGTGTGGGGATCCCGAGCATATTGCATCGTAGGTAATTACTTTAGAGGGCGTCAGAGAAAATATTTTCGGATATTGCCGTTTAGAACTCCACGATATTCAATCTATTTTTTTCCATCTAGAACTGATCTATTTGGCTTCGCTCAGAAACATTGCACTTCGATGTGAGCCTTTTTTTTAATAACAAAGGTTTGTGACAACGTGGAATAGCCAGGCACAGAAATCACTTGCGCCACCGAAGTGTGTGTAACCCCCCCCCCCCCCCCAGTATAGCTTAATTCGTTTGTAAACGTTTTGTGCTATATCAGTACAGTAACAACTTGACTACCTCATCGACTATTCTACGTACGATGCCAGGTACCATCCCCTACATGCACTGAGATGATCTTGGTCCACCAATATCTTGGTCATGCAGCTTAGGGGACCACCAGGTTTTTTAATGGTTTGAAAGTCCCGCACTACCCAGGAAAAAGTGTGCATTATCTATATATATATATATATATATATATATATATATATATATATATATATATATATATATATATATATATATCTATATATATATATATATATATCTATATATATATATATATATATATATTTAGATATTTAGATATATATATATATATTAAAATTAAGGAACGGGAGGGGGGATCAAAGGGCAGTGATGGGGTTAAACGGAAGTGTTTGAATGGACTAACAACACGTGTATTCTTCTATAATGGTCGGCGTTGAGATTGTGTCACATATCGTCATTTGTTCGTCATGTGCCAGACTCGCGCGACGCAATATAGCGTAAGCAGGTGACTGGTGGTGTCCGCTATGTTCTACTACGAATGCCAATCGACGCCGAATCGATAAATAGATGTAGCGGATATTAGCTGCACGTTTCAGAACCAGACGCGACGCACCCGATGTCGCAGACATGATCACTGTCCCCCAAATTTGGGCTGTCTGACTCAGCAAGGCTGTTGTTGTTGTTATTTTTGTTGCTGGTGTTGTTGTCTTGGCGATCCGGCAGTAGTACCTCTGCTAGTTCACGTTGCCGACATTCATTGGCACCAGAGAAAGTCACCCGAAACCTTCAAAACAAAGGGAACAAGCACGACTGCTACACTAGTTGAATTAGACTTGCCTGCCGAACGCTTTTTTCGATGTGCTTTAAAAATATTTTTTTAACGGAGATATGGCACTATTGGCATAATACGTTCGTGGTAGGGTGTAGAACACTATATATATATATATATATATGCGACGAAGTGCTGGACTTAGACACTTTAAGTCGTTGGTTTAATCCCGCACACAGACCTTCTTGAAGTACCTTTTTTTAAGAATTGTAAATTTGGGTTGAAGTTATTTTGTTCTAAGTAAACACAAATACCGGACGCATGGCACATTATCTAACAACACGAATTAAGCGCCTAATTCTCGTGTTTGTTCGAGGGAGGGGCTACAAAGGCGTTAGGATGCTTTAGCTTAGTCGTTGTAGTTACGAGTACGGACGCTACGCTGAATGCCTAAGGACCCAATGTATACCGATAAAGGTGAACGCCGATTGTCTATTGCTCTACTAGCTCTATATCGACGTATTAGCTATGATAGTGCTGTAACTTCAATACATCGTTTAGCTATATAACATACGGATTTATTCTATAACTAAAATCTGCGTTCCTCACTTTTGTCGTTCGAAATTATGTTTAGTGGCTTTTCATCCTACGCGACGATTTTACTTCGTAGAATTGCGTTATTGAATTTGACTTCATATACGCGTAGTTGCTAAACGATTCATCTAAGGCACACACCGGCATGATAAGCACCGGCATCCTTTAAAACATTTGTGACGAAAAAGCAGCTCATCGCTAATAATGACGCATATATCGCAACAATGAACTCTCGCTTTCATTTTACATTTTAAAATTTGTTTTGTCGACAATGTGATATTGTATAACACGGTATATCATATATATCATGTATATCATGCAAGACACAATTTCGATTTAGTTTCGTTAGACAAACAGTACCTACAAATTAAGCGCTCAATAATAGCAAGTCATGCAGCACTATAACAACACAGATTACAAATCATCTCGGACAAACCTTGTACAATGTAATGCCTCGGTAGGCGTCGGGATATGGAGCTTGATGCACTCATCGCAATTACAATGTCGCATCACAGTTATTCTACACATCGTAATTATTATGCAATTATAGTTTTCATGGCCTTCTTAGCCTAAAGGATCGCGCTGCGTTTCTAGACGTGCGCAGGTTTACAAAACGATATTCAAAATCACAAGTGTTTAGCTAATTAGACTTGAAAACACAATTTTACCGTATACATTCATGTTTAAACGCTTTAACAAAAACTGTATGTAAAAATGTTAATTAGACGCAGTGACTAATAAAATACGTAAGTCATCGATGTTATGTTTCACCATGACTAAAACATACGTATATGAAAATAGTAATTTTGTCTTGAATACCTAAAATAAAATAAGGCTACAAACATTTTACAACGCATCTACCATTTTACAGGGAACGGAATGGCGCATTGAATTACGAGTGGTACATACACATTATAATTAAATTGTGTATGATAAACATTTTTCTCAACATGTCATGCTAATGTATGATTATTGTTATGCATAAAACAATTATTGCTGTCCTTTTATTATATAATTATTGGAATCCTGTATCTCTTCTTTCAGGTCTCGTTGAGCGTTGGGCTAGAAAGTCTAGGACATCGACAACTACGGATGTCACCGAGGCTCGTGCTGACCTATAAGAGACCAATGAGATCAGCTAGCCCTAAAAATAAGCGGTGCCAGTGCAGTCCAAATTTTATTTAGTCTTGTCGTATTGCCATTAAATTGAAAAGAACTCGTAAATGCGGAACGGTGTGCTTAAAATAAAATGGTAAAGGCCGAAATCAAAGGACAAGCCGTTATAATTATTAGGATCACAAATGCTATAACAATAAAATTAAAACAAGACTACTTATTTTCCTCATAGCAAGAGCCAATAAATCAAATTGATGCCACGGTTTGTTATAGCCGTTTTCCAAAAGGCTTTCGTCAAAATAAACGTTGCGTCAACTTTGTTTGTTGTACCTACAATTTGATCCTAGGACTTAGCTAAAATCAAATTGTAGGTATAAAACGTAAGAAATCATCGGTCCCCTTTAAACCTGTGGGTCTATTTTATGAAGGCTGCAACCTCTCGTTAATTCATTCATTTTAATTTTTCCCCCACAAAAATTCAGCTCCCCTAAAACATTTGAAACCAACTGTATAAAAAATCAAATGCATTATTTAGTATTATAGACAGCTGTCATTTATATAACTGGTACCGACACAGCTTTTCGAAACGTAAATTGTTGCCATACTGAAGACGAACTTAAGGGTAGATATATGCTTCTACAGAAAATCTAATAGATTATTATGCATGCACGAAACAGCATATTCAGCTGTACACGATACTTGGTTTCCTGGCACTTCCTGGCGAATTTTGCTGCTGTAATCTATTGCAACGTACACAATACTCTCTGAAGAACCTTCTAAATCATTGGTTGCAATGTTGCATTGCCTTGCGCCTCAGAAATAGTATACTATTTTATACTCTTACATAAAGTGTGTCTTTGCTCTTTCTTTATGCTATAGTTTTAAAACTGCTGTGTTCAGCATATGCGCGGAATGCCATTAAACATGCCTTTGAATACATTAGCCCCTCGATTTTGTTGTGTCTAAGTGCAATGGAAATGATGTATTAAAAAAATGTCGAATATGCCCAACGGAGAACAGTCAGCAAATGGCACTTTCTCTGAGTTATCACAACGTTAAGAGTTATCGGATAAATCCGGCGTGGATAAGCGTGAGCTGTGAGATACTCAACCATGCCGTAGACACGAGACACACGTATAGGATATTTCGAGGAAGAGCCATTGAGATTCTTCGTATACCATTCGAGGCAGCACGGAGACCATCAACGCTGCCTTATCATTGCATTATTATTAATAATTATATTGTATTACAGATGTAGCTTTGAACTATGGCGTCAGTGCGTATGCGAAACAACTTCATTAGCTAGTGTATACGCAATTACTATTACGAAGCTGACAAAGGGTGAACTAAAGGGTTCGTATACCGATCGAGTTTGAGTAATGGTCCTACTTTACGTGAGAGTCACTCACAAATGATGCCTATTAAGCCAGTGCTGCAGGCATCCCGTGTCTGCAGACCTAAATTGAATTATACCGGTTTTGATCATGCCTATATATATATATATATATATATATATATATACATATATAAACACTTAATCTGTTCTAGTTTGTAATAATCTTTCGGCTCTGCCCAGGTCTGCTCTCTCTCTCTCTATATATAAATATATATATATATATATATATATATATATATATATATATATATATATATATAAACAGTTCATCTGTTCTAGTTTGTAATCATCTTTCGGCTTTGCCCAGGCCTGCTCTCTCTCTTTCTCTCTCAGGCCAATTGCCTGTATCATTCTATATTCCCTGGGTTGACCACTCGTGGGACGGTTTAAATTTAGAAGCGACAATAGCGTTCGTTGCTGCTTGCTTAACTTGACGTCTGCCGGTCTAAGTGGTTTTCCGTTGTGAGCGTTGCGGTCGCCGTTACGTCACATTGGCGCCTCCGGTGGCAGTGGGGAGGGGGGGGGGTGGTGGTGGTATTTATTGACGTGGATGGTGAACGTCCATTGTCTGATCCATCGGGCGGCGTGCGGCCACAGACAAAGACATCATCACCACGACACCACCCCCACCACCATCATCATCGTCATTGTCTTATGCCTTCATACCATTCAGGTCAGTGGTGAGAGAGTGAATACGAGGGGTTGGCTATTGATGTGCGTGTGGCCGTTCGTAATGGCAGATGATGGTAATAAAGAATAC
The DNA here is from genome assembly GCA_003439945.1 of Dermanyssus gallinae. Taxonomy (NCBI): domain Eukaryota; kingdom Metazoa; phylum Arthropoda; class Arachnida; order Mesostigmata; family Dermanyssidae; genus Dermanyssus; species Dermanyssus gallinae. The sequence goes on along the minus strand of QVRM01003555.1, from coordinate 7,162 downwards.
ACAACCAGTGACATGCTGTGACGATTTTGTGCTTCTGGCGGTTGTTGTTGATTTTACTGCTTATTTGTTTGTTCAGTGCAGATGTAGTAAGAGCTGATAGCTGATGCATACTCTACACGCGTGGGGTTGAGGTCAAGGATATGGTGGGGGTGGTGAGGGTATGAGGGGGGAGTCTGGCCCCAGCCGCGGCCGTCGACCGCAAGGCTCGTAGATCAATATGAATATGGAGATATAGAAATATATATATATATATAGAAAGCAATACGAATATGGATTGTGACGTACATGTCCGCCGACGCGTGGTCAACGCTTACGTTACTTACCGGCGAGGTGGCACGTATTTGTGTGGGCGGCAGGTTCCACGATAGCTGGCTTTTTCGCTGTTTCTGCATTTCGTAACTCTAACCATGTGCCGAACGTTGGCCGTTACGACTACAACGAACGATTGTGCTGGCAGCGACAACAACCACAGTATTGCTGTAGTTCATGTATGTACAGAATTTTATTTTTAAATAGATGTTTTTTTCTGGCTAAACGCCGCGTGCACAATAGTGTACATGATAGTTTATACACACACACATATTAATATATATATATATATATATATATATATATATGCATGATTACAACCAGAACCTATGAATGGTCTTTGGTAGTTTGATATGTTCCCTGTTTCTTTCTCTATTTCTTCCCCGTCTTTGTAGTACTTTGTTGTTGTTGTTGTTCTTGTTCTTTGTTGTTGTAGTAGTATATTGATCTTATCTCCAACCGTGTACATATAGAATACGTGATTATACGTGCAACAACATCGTGCGGTCGTTGTTGCCGTGACGGGCTGTTGGCGTCATGCTGGCATCAAACTGAAGACCGCCGCAACAACAACAACAACAACAATAACAACAACCGTAGACACGAGTTGCTGTCAGACTGTTGCTAAGTCCCGCAACAGCGGTGGCGGCCGTGGTTTTGGTGGGAGGGTGAGTGGCAGTCAACTTCCATCTATCCTCGTTACTCACTTGACCGCCTCGTTCGATGTATGTATGTGTCTGCTGCACGTCTCGCCACGACAGCAGCCACGTGCTTCACCAACTGTGGGCCGGGCCTTAACTACGGTGGCACCGTAGTGTGGTGATGGCAACAACAACGACAAGCCCAGCGACACCAACAACAACAACAGCAGCAGCCACAACAAAAACTACAGCAACAACTTTATTGGATACATGTTAGAACAGTTTGCATCAAAACTATTTTTGCTTCACTTCGCTAAAACAACAGCATTAGCGACAATTACAGCAATAACGACATCAGTAGCAGCAACAATAACAACAACAACAAAAATAACGGCAGCAACAACAACAACAACAACAATAACAGCAACAACAACAAAAATAACGGCAGCAACAACAACAACAACAACAATAACAGCAACAACAACAAAAATAACGGCAGCAACAACAACCAGCTCGCTGAGTGACTGAGTGACTAAGATTCTGATTGATGCTGGCTGGTCTCCGAGTGAAAGTATATGCATAACTACATACACAACTAGATAGATGCTGTTCATAGACGGACTACCCCCATAAACACCAATCATATGCAACGGTGGGGCTAGAACCCGCGCACCCCTGTATCTAGTGTCTCCTCCTCCGCCACCACGTCACCGGGCTCGACCTTACTACTAAGTAAAGTTTTCAGGCTGACCCTCAGCCAAGAGTTAACGTAATTGACGGAACTGTTTTTCACATTGCTGTTCATAGACGGACTACCCCCATAAATACAAATGTGGGGCAATGGTGGGGCGGCTCGAACCCGCGCACCTATCTAGGGTTTCCTCCTCCGGTTGCGAGCCGCAGACTTAAGCCCCCACCAAGCCACCAGGCCCGACCTTACTACTACTACTACCACTATCACCATTCTGCCAACGATTGCTGCTACCGTATGTCATTATCATCATCATCATCATCATCATCCATTCTTCACCACCTGTTAGCGAGCGGTCAGTCCGAGCGCGAGTGGACAACAAGCGAAACCTCCTTCCTCACAGGGGCTGCGGCTGCTGCATCATCCTCCTCATCCTCATTCTCCTCGCTGTTTCCTCCTCGCTTGTTTCGTGGTTTCGCTCTCCCTTCGCCCCTCGCTCCCTCGGTTGCTCGTCCTCCTGACTCTGGACCGTGCCGCCCTTCAAGGAACGGCTCTGCGTAGCCACAGTGCGGCCGCTGTGTTTGCCGTGGCCCTTGTGTGCTGTTTTTGCGGGCGGCCCTCGTCATTGTAAACCACGACCACCTCCACCTCGTCATCAGTCGCGGGTTATCACCATCAACATTGTTGTTGTTCGTGCCATTGTTGTTCTTGCCATTGCTGCTATTGTTGCTCTTGCTGTTCGTGCCATTGTTGTTCTTGCTGTTTTTGCCATTGTTGTTGTTGTTGTTGTTGTTCTTCTTCTTGTGCTTGTTTTTCTTGCTGTTTTTACCATTGTTGCTGTTGTTGTTCTTGTACTTGTTTTTCTTGTTGTTCTTGCCATTGTTGTTGTTGTTTTTCTTGACATTGTTGCTCCTGCTGTTCTTATCACTGTTGTTCTTGTTGTTGGTTTGCTTCACGGTCACACACACACACAAACGCACGCCCACACAGTACCGCTAACACAGCAGCAACTGTATTCGATTCTAGAGTTAGATCCACTTAACGTATTGTCGTAGTGTGTCGTCACGTCACTCCTTGTCACGCTACCGATCGCGTTCGATGATTATAAAGATCACACGAGCACGTTGTTCGTTGCCGATTGATCGGTCAATAAACGTCGCAATTTTTTGCGCGCGATTTACTCCTATTTAGACATACCCACGTGAGCGGTCGGGTCTGTGTGTGCGTGTTGTCTCCGAACGTGCATTTGATTGTGTATCTCTGAATGTGCGTGTGTTGATTTCTGCTGGATTTTGTCGGACTGTCTGGCCAGGCAGGCAACAGAGAGTTTTCTTGAAACGGTCTGAAATAGACGACGACAACGACAACAACAACAGCAACATATCTCAACCCCCCCCCCCCGTAAGAGGACGATTCGCGACAACGATCTCAATCAACGACATCAACAGTATATTTGGCAACGACGACCAGCTTCTTCCATCTCGGTGCTGTTTAGACGCGGTACGCGTTCATCGAAAGCCACCCGCAAAGTTTACCGATCTATCGGAACCACCTCACCTCCACCGGCCTCCAGCCATGTCGATGTACACACCGAGCGCCAACAAGTTCTTTAAGTGTGACACCCCCGGTAAGTGTTGTACTGACAAAACTAGATCGACCATCGCGTAAAATTCCCAAATCGTAATATATTAACTTTTACTACGTAACTCATATATATATATATATATATATATATATATATATATATGTTGGTTTATCAATTGATTTTATACTCAGAAAGTAGAAACGGAGAAGTGTGCTCAGCGCTAGTATATGTATATGCATATACGCGTTATCGTTAATAGATGAAACTCTGTGTCGGTGGCTCAGTTATGAATCCAATCTAATTTTGCATGTTTATCAACTTAACATATATATATATATATATATATATATGTTAAGTTGATAAACATGCAGAACTAGATTAGGTATATATATATATATATATATATATATATATATATATATATATATATATCTAATCTAATTCTGCATGTTTATCAACTTAACATATATATATATATATATATGTTAAGTTGATAAACATGCAGAATTAGATTAGATATATATATATATATATATATATATATATATCTAATCTAATTCTGCATGTTTATATATATATATATATATATATATGTGGATGTGCTCTACAATAGAATCTAGAATCATAGGCTTAATCTAGTCTGAAAAGAGAGGTGTTGCTATATTTTGTTTTTCTAGTGCTGTTGCGCCTCTTGCACTCGAATTGTTGGACGGAGTCATCCACTCTGATCTTAGATCCTTTTTCTCACATTGCCTGGTGGTACTTCCATAGTGTGCGGCACTACGATTGTCGGTATACAACTCTTATAATGTTCTATTAGTTATGCCGTGAAACACGATAGCGGTAATACTCAAATTACAAACATTCAATTTAAAGGTGGCTTGTGTTGTATCACCTATTCGTAGAATTCAAAGAGAGTTTCAATTCAAAGCACGATGCGCGCGAGCCTAACTGATACTTCAATTTAAGCAGTACCAGCAACAAATGCCTAAAATGTATACATCTCAGACTAAAACAGTACAAGAAAAATAGCGGAATATATTTAATGCCGCATTAATATGTTCTTTAAAATTGCTCTGCATTTTTCCGCTTGTGAGACTCTACTGTTCTTATGTTGCTGTATGTAAGGTCTACCACTATTTCTGACGTGCCAAAACGGAGAAAAACACAAATCCAAAGTGTTACGAACTTATCGCCAAGGATTCATCCGTTTAGAATGTTTATGTTCGAAACATGCATACGTATGCATTGTACATGCATGCATGTGACTCATGTATTCGCGTCACATGTCTTGTGTTATAGTAGGCGATGATCGCACATTTGCTTTGTAGAACGAAAAGGCCATCCTTGCTGTACAATGACGAATGTCGATCAAGGCCGGGCGACCCGGACATTTCAAGAGGCTGTCCACGCGGTGGTATAGGTCGTGAGGACCCTCGTAAGGTCCCTCCATAGTGTCCAACCAATCTCTACCCACCGCGTATTTTGTCATTCAATGACTATGTCGCTATTTTCTAGGACACCACCTCAAGCACCTACCTATAAGACAAGACCAACCTTTGGCGCCCTTGTGCAAAGTGATGAACTTTCTCTCACCATCACTCCTTCTGACTGTCTGATATTAATCTTGTATGATACTATCTTAATAATAAGCAGCAAGATTGCACGCGTGTTGATCGGATTCACAGTGTGACTTTCCACTTTAGTGGATAGATAGACACATCACGGTGGCGGCAGTCCCCATTTAGTTATGGCGCTATATGATGCATTCATATAGCCGCACAGCTATATAGGCCCATGCAAATCGGCATTATGTAGGCCATCTCGTAGGCCGATCTTAATTTTTTTGTTAACGATTGTTTGCGCACAACCTTATGATGCCGATTGCGTTATCCGCAAAAGTTGTGTTTTGGCCACGATATCAGACTAACAGTCGTCGGTGACTAGCTTTGAAGGTAATTTACCGTATAAACTCGCAACTCGATATTCCCTGCATGCACACTGCCCGTAAGTAACTAGTTCTGTGCAGTTCTCCTGCCCTCGCGCTGGCCAGACGGAGTGCTGGAAGGCCAGGCCAGTTACGTTTCACAAAGTCGTACCGCTTGGACGGAACAACCCCGTTCAGAACGAACAGTCATAACAGATGCTTACCGCCACCTAAACGCATTGTGGCGTGTGTTTGCAGTGTTGATTTTGAACGAGTCAGCGAAATAGTGTGCGGTTTTACCAACCGACGAAACCGTCTCACTCTATATTGTGATCTGTTTATCCACGTAAAGCGGACTGCATAACTGACAGTTAAGTATGCTTAGACCTTGCGCGTAGTTATTTGCGCGTTGTCTCCACAACCGAATATAAACGGTGTATGCGTTACACTGAACCATAGCCCTTATTGTATCTAAGTAATATAATGTACACACACATATATATATATATATATATATATATATATCGTGTTTGTACAATCATGAGTTTGCTCATGCTCATAATGCTCCCCAACCAGATCAATTTAGACGACATGATAGCAGAGCAGCTTGGGGCGGACAACGTTAGTTTTGTTGCTTACAATGCTTATCGCAAACTGACCAATGGACAAACGTATATCTGAACATTATTAGAACCGATTATGTGCGGGATCTCACGGTAGTGAATGGTACGCAGTCACCCTACCAGCAGGACTACTGCTGAGTTCTTAAAATGTTTGTATTATAGTATTTACTCACCCAGCATAGGGTGAAAGTCTACTTTAAGGTATATATTTTTTTAAGTTTGGAATTTCTGGGTTAGGGCAGGGAAATTTGGCCATCTATATATTATGCGTCGGGGTCGTGATCGAATCCGCCACTCCTGACATCAAAATCGGAAGGATATCTTCACCACATCGCCCTGCCTATATATATATATATATATTATTATATATATATATATATATATATATATATATATATATATATATATATATATATATATATATATATATGGCGAAGTAGCCATATATATATTTGCATATATATAGATATTTAGATATATATATGCACACACATTTACAAACGTATGCAAAAGAGCACCACCAACATTACTATCTCAACAGAAATGTGTTTATCCAACAATACAACAATAGCGTGGCATTGTTTACGTAGTAGCGCACCACAACTGTTCTGGCGTTCGAGGACAAAGCAAATTTCGAGACAAATAGGAAAAATGACTCCAGTCATAGCAGCGTAATAATCCACACGATTGCGGCATACAGCAGGCATATGTCGGTAGTCGTACGAGATACAAGGCGACCAACCGCGCTATGCTCGTGGCCGGCCAACCATCCGACGGACCTCCAGCTTGGCCGCCCGTCCGTCCGTCCACTGTTGTTAGTCGCTTGTTGTTTTCTCGGTTGTCGCACGAACCCAGTCGATCGATCGGACGAACGATCTTCGAAGATTTCTCGCACGAAACTGCGCCTTCGGAACTTCATCATCACTTTCTTTCAAGGTGGCATGTCCCGTGCCGGGAGGGGGACAGTGAGGGCAGCCGTCGGGCACGACGGTATGATGTATGAAGCCAGTTTGCCAGCAATTCGTCGACAATCGTCGACAAGAGACATGTTTACCATCGACGAAGCTCACATACACTCGGTTGTCGAACACAACTCACTCGTTCGTTCGTTCATTCATTCATAGGTGAGCATCAAACGACGAAAAAAAAAGAGCTGACTGTTTCGCCTCGCTGACGTTTCGCAACCGGCGCAGCCTCGCTCGCTCGATCGTTTGAATATTGAAGTAACGAGGTGCAACGAGGGTACCGCTCATCCAGGGGCCAGCATCACTATCAGCATCATATCGTCGTTCGTCGTCCGGCGTCCATCGTCCAAACTTTTTCGCCGGTATGCGGCAAAATCCCACTGGAACGGCCTTCGCAGCAATTGCTGCAGCAGCAGCAGCA
>QVRM01003554.1:60000-65583 GCA_003439945.1 Dermanyssus gallinae | reverse complement strand
CGCCATTCTGGCGTCTTTATATGGCTCTCTACCTCTCTCAGTATGTGTCTGGGTGTGTGTGCGTGTGGCGCATGACTGAGTGTGGCAGACGTCCGCCCCTTCGGTCATTAAGTAAGGCCCCCGGATTGACGGGAATACCTCAAAAATACGACAGGTCAATCACTCCCACCACCACGCCACCACCATCACCACCGCCTAATCTTGTCCAGCCAGCCGCATCTACAGCGGATCGCGGAGCTGGCCATGCCCCCGCTCGTCCTCTTCGCTCGATGTCGCGTCGAGCGCCGCCGCCGACGCCGACAGGACGTCTACGTAACACAACAACAACAATAACAACAACAACAACATAACAAACACAACATAGCGACGACATGTTAGAAGACAGAAATACCGTACAGACAGCAAGAGAGATTAAGGTAATTGGGAGCCAAAGAAAGTGACTTAAACATATATATATATATATATATATGTATATATAGACGGAAGAAAGCATGAATATACGGTCATATCGTATCTGTATATATATATATATATATATATATATATATAAATGTAAGAATAGAACGCGCGTACGTGGCTATGAACAGGAGGCTGCAGTGCGGCAAAAGGCCAGAATGAAGAGATATGACTACGGTAAATGAACCAAACAGCTCAAAGCAGCGACCAGAACAAGAAGAAGTTACAGAGGGCGCGAACGTAAATAGTGGAAGGTTAGACGAATATCAGAAGGCGTGTTTTCGACAAAAAGGTATCCTCATCACCAGCAGCACGCTCAGCAAAAATAGGTACAACAGTAAGGTCATCAGAACGAAGCCGCGTTTGCTTTTATTTAGCGACAATTACATCGTGATTATCGTTGCGCAGACTGAACCGATCTGCAGCCCCGACCGACCAACGACGGACCAACCGACTGCGAGCGCGTTTTGGGGGCGATCAAGCTTAAGGATGTACGTCTGTTTACAAGGGAGGATCGATGCACATTTGCATGAGGATCGATGACGATGGACGATGGACGGGAAAGATCACCAAGAACGTGAGAGACAGAGGCAGAGATTACATTCGTATTTTAGTCCGCTAGTTCTTATTGTCTATAACGCTGTTGTTAGCGTTGTTTTCGTTGTTGTTATTGCTGTTATAGTTGTTGTTGTGTTGTTATTGCTGCTGTTTTGTTGTTGTTGTTGTTGTAATCACGTATGGTGACGACATAAGCGACATAGACGCCTTCGTTTTGACTGAAGTCCTCATTGGACCTCTTTCTTTTTTTGTAGCGTCACATCGATATGATGGGCGTCTTTAGGCAGTTAATTATTATGTGCAGCAATATTAGAGGGAAATAGGGAAATAACAAAGTCCGCTTACAGATCGTTAGCTTGTATATTAATTAATCTATATATATAGTCCATACTTGTATATGAATGTGGAACTGAAGCCCACGTTGCATATTTGTATCAACGTACAGACAGGCATTGCGTAGAAAGAAAATACCCATTGTTAAAATACGTGTCGGCCTGCCCAAAACGCTGTAGGCCTCTTTCTACGACTACGACTCCAGACCCCAAGCCCGAAACGAGCTTCTGAATGTACACTGGAACCCCAACGTGAAAACTGAATACGAGAGTGTTCAGCGGAAAACGTCTCGAATAACGCACATCCACCGGTTCGCACACTCTGCGCTCTAAGCTACGCCATATAATACGACTCCAAGCTACTGGAAATCACAAAGCAGCTCCGTAGAGATTTCATCGGCTTGTGTAATATCTGTGTGTGATACACAAATGTAAATATATGATATCCGAAGCCCTTCACTCCATTTTAGCGAAACGTATCCCAAAGTGCATCGAAACAACGTGACGACTATTCGTGTAGAAATGTTTTGACTCATTCAGATGTCGCACACATTACCCGTTTTTGTATTATTTGATGATTGATGAATTACGCTTGTGGACAAAAGTATCCGTGACTGAGCGTATCCTAAGTAAAGATGTTTTATAGATACTAATTTAAACGAGTATTTACTTCTATTACTTAGTAGTATTCCACATCGCTATACGCGTAAGCCTTCGAACACGAAGCTCGATCGCAACTGCCAATTGAATGGAAGGCGTCCATATCGTGCGTTGCTCCACACAGCTCCACAGGTAGCGCTACGGACGTGCATCTATCTGCTTTCATAATTGCTTGGATGACCTGCAGCCACCAATGCTGCGAACTCCTATTACTAGTCGAGACATCACACATATAAACCGTACTCATGCGAGAAAGCAAGCAGAGAGCGCGACAATAAAGAGAACTAATAATTTGACTGAGAGTAAATTCAATATGGGTATTGACTTAATGGCTCTCTCACTATATTTATACGCACGTAATCGACGAGCGTAACCACCTTCAGGACGAAGAAGAAGACCCGTCTGATCTTCGGATCTCTACATAAATGTCATTATGCAAATTCAATCGACCTGGCCGGTGCAGGCGATGTCTGGCCGTGCGCCGTGCGTTGCCCGACGCGCTGACGCGATTCGCTAATGTTGACGCAGCGACTTATTAACCAGCTAGTAACGCTAACCAGCATTCACCAGCCAGTAGTAACTCTAACTAATTGCGCTGTGGGCGTTAATGAGAAGCAGCAACAAACAAGAAATGAGAGAACGAGCAGCGTTTCCCAAGACTCATAGACGAGTATGTACTAAATAGGTCGGACAAGCTCAAAAGAAGAACGGGCCGCAGTCAAAAGACGCCGAAAGGGTCTGGATACAGAAGCGGTCTACCCGCTTCTGTACCCCCACGGAGGGGCTTTTTCGGAGCTGAGCGTCCTTGCGTCACTCACGCGACAACGAAGAGCAATGACTAAGGCGCGAATTTAATTTCTGCCGATATGGTTGTGGTGAGGGCTGTACAGACTCGCTGAGGTATGGACGACAGCGCGTCCACTCTCGCGTTTCGGGTCTCCATTTTCGTTTGTTTGTGTTTTTCTGTTGTTTTTCTCTTTTTCCATCTTCCTTTTCTTACCGTCTTAGTCAGCATGCTTTTCTTCTACCTTACGGGTTTCATCTATCACTTTCTATTTCTACCGTAGTTTTTTCACAATGTTTTTTTTTTTCGTCTCGTATAGGCAAGTGGGTGACCCAATAGTGCCAGTTTTTCCCCGTCGTACCAGTTCCATTTGGGCCTCGAACTCTCGCTGGTTAGGCCTGTTCTCCTCGGGATGTTCCCCGTCGGGACGTTTCTCCCTGCCCCCTTCTTCTCCTCCCCGTCCTTTTCTCGATTCGCCACCAGCATCATCATCCGTCGCGTCAGCTCAGACGTGGTACGGGGTCTGGCTTCGTTGGCGGACTGTTTGATGGCCACCGCAGGCAAACAGGTCACAGACGCAGGCTGGGAGGCCAAACCGGCAGTGGTGAAGACAATATTCGGCCGAGGACCAGGTCGTTCCATGACCATCAGACCATTGTCGGAGTGATGCGGGCTCAAACAGCTTCGGCACGACGGTGTCGGCATAGACAAACATGAAAAGAGCGGTGCACGCCGATGGTAGAACTCGTTCTACGTGCGCGCTCTTCGCATGCACGCAAACTCGTCGGAGAGCCAAGGAGACTAAGTTGTGTACGTTAGATGATGCAGACGCAGCATCTCGCACAGTCAGCGGGCAATCACAGCAATTCTAACACATATCAGATATATATTTATATATATATATATATATATATATATATATATATAAGCGTCGGCCCAATTGTCACAAGACAAAATCATGTCCCGACCCAATACGGGCTCTAAAAGCAAACTACTACATGCTTATTAGCGATATCTCCATAGCTGCCGCTGTAGTCGTCGCATACGAATTATTAAAAGCAAGCCGGCCAGCCGATTCGCTTGATTAGTCAGTCGTTCGTGGGGGCAAACCATCAAACGACGCTATCGTTCGCATTGGGAGAACTCGACTCAACTCGAAAACTTCTATCGTGGTTAATTCTCGAGCTGCATAGTCAATGCTTGATAAATCTGAGTCAACACAACACACTTTAACCTAACGTAATCCGGTCGTCTGCACCATTTCACAAGCGATTTAGAAGTGCAATCACGTCACTTGATATTGTGCTGCTGAACTCCCAACGAACAGACTCGTGCGTAGGAACTGTTTGCGCGGTTTTCTTGACCGCTGTCAGTGTCCTGTCAATCACTAAACCAGTCTCTTAAGTTATCTTTCCGTGCAGAGGTCCAACAGTCCAAGAATCTCAAATGCCACTAAACCGAAGCTGCGGTCACCGTGGGCTGTGTGCTCGGATCGGCAGAGTTGTGCCTTTCGAATACGTACCTGTAAACGAAGTAGATTGTAAATATTACAACTTCCAATAAACGATATCGCCGATTAGTCTTACGATCTTCTATTGCCCTTTCCATTTCAGGCTCTAGCCCAGCCAGTCCGTTTTTGCTTTGCATTAGTCTAGATTTTACGTAGTTCTTGTCGACTGGGCTGACAACACGTTAAGTCGTTGTAATCAGTGTCCCTTACTGCAATCGAAAGCGGTCAATATGCAATCGATTCGACACTGCAATAACAGTAGCCGTATATAAAAATGAACTGCACTTCAAGTTACCTATGCTTGGTTCGCTTTCAACCATGCTACATTGGGAGTGCATGATGATACAATATTTGTTGTAGAAGCCGTTCAAGGCCATACAGTAACAAAACAAACTCTCAAATATGTGTGTTTTTATTTTGCTTAATGTTTATCTAATCACATACACATGCGTACAAATGTGTGAACATTGGAATAACACTTTGACCCTACTAAAATTGATTCACGCCAGCCACTTAACACCTGTATCCGAACAAATGTCAAGAATTCCACGCTATCTATTACAAAGGCAGCAGTGTTTTCGCTACGATTCTATGTAATTGATACGCTATATTTTTTGAAGAGCGGTACTTTGACCGTAACCAGACAGCTAGATCTGCTCGGTCTTGTCGCCTGTGACTAACTAAAGCTTCACGAAAACCACGTATTGCAAACCTAGTAACGAAGTACCAATTTTCACATAATGGGCATCTCCGATAGCTGGTGGTCATCGCTGTCGTCTCATAAAAACGCCAACACTATACACGGCATGCGCACATACAACTAATATATTTTCAATGTCTTCGGGCCTGCAATATCACTAAAATCACAGCAACTGCAACAACAACAACAATAGCAACAAAACAAAAATGATAATTTAAACTTCCTCTTGTATGCACTGCTCAATAAAATCGTGAAGTCCCTAAACGTATACATTCGAACATCAACGAAGCTAGCAAATACCATTATTGGACTGGCGGATCTTCTCTCTTGAATCATAACATTGATGATAGTTTTTCTCCCTTCCCACAGACACACTTTGAACGATTGTTAGAACTGACAAACTGTAACAATTGAGCAGTATATACGTTTGCTACAGAGGAACTACACAAACAAATGGCAAATGCTTTAAATGTACCATTGACGCAGTTAGAAATAATGCCAGACAAATCTAATGGCGTTCCCGTGCACACCATCGGTTTCCGCTAATGGATGAACCTTTGTATAAAAGGGATTCAAGGTGCAT
>QVRM01003554.1:0-55000 GCA_003439945.1 Dermanyssus gallinae | reverse complement strand
CCTACATTGTAACAAAATCCTGCAACAACAACAGTAATTTGAATCACAGCATTGATAATGTGTCATAATAGTCAGTGCGTCAGTCATAATAAACTACTCAGGTTTCTAGTGACATCCTTAGTTTGAAGATAGCGTTTGCAACTGCATATAGCACATACTCAAACAAATCACCGGACCCCACTTGACAATACCAAACGTGGATAAGCATGACAAAGACAGGAATAGCTTGCACAAGAAAGCACTGAAGATGTCCCAGTACAGCCGGAATCGACTGCAATGTTTGACCGCTGGATTTGCTGCTTCGCTGTTCGTAAATGGCTTAGAATTAAGACTATTTTTTTGAGGAGGCTGTATTTAATTCTAGACCATTCTTCGCCTCCTACTTGGGCTTGGAGTCTCCGTTAGGCATCTATTCAATGCACCGAGGTTTTAACCACCCCCTTCAATAGGGCCGGACATGTTGAGAATCTAAGACTCCCTAAACAGTCATTGGGGTGGAAGCATGACCGCTGACTCTGAACGGTCTGGTTTATCATCTATTCTCGATGAGAATCATTTAAAGCAAATTTGATCAACAACAACAGGAATCGAATCGGCGACACTCTGGTATCAGAGCATTAGCCCACGTCAAGCCGTCGCATTTGTGGATGACTTAACTAAGGCTTAAACTTCCTTAGAAACAGCAGTCTTCGCTGGTCTGTTAAATGGATTTCCGAATGAGGTTGCAACATGGCGGGAACCGATGCACATAGAATACAACAACCACAACAACAATACAACAACCCATGGCGGCAACCCTTCTAAAAGGAACTGGGCTGCAAATGCACTTAGAAATTACTTAGGACCATGCTTGCGGTAAAAGGCATTTGTTTGACACTATGTGCACCATTGCAGTTGTATGTGCAAACTACACGCATGTGGACGCTATGACTTTTAATACCTATAGCGTTCGAAGGCAGTGCTATTGAGTGTGATGCAAAATTTCACCCGCGAAGTGTATGTTGTATCAATTAAACATCGGCTGATGATGATGATAATAATAATAATAATATTAATAATAATAATAATAATAATAATAATAATAATAATAGACATTTATTCATTGTAATTAATCATCGACGGTGGGAACATGACAATTGGGTCGTGTTCTTTATAATAATAATAATAATAATAATAATTATTATTTTTATTATTATTATTATTATTATTATTTTTTTTTTTTTTTTTTTTTTATTATCTTTATTACATGTTAAACGATGTTACAGTTGAGAGGTCTGAACGTATTATTGCAAAGTTTTTTAAATAATTAGTTCACTCCATGGCGCCTAAAATAGATGCCGCGTTTCCTCTGCAAACGGCCAAGGACAATGCTTGCCTCAAGAATTGACCCTCTCTTCGGTCTTTCGTAACTTCCTGAATTCGCTTACTCAAATCTTTGAGAAATGCTTCGGTTCCCTTGCTGATTGGTCCTAGTGTCTCCATGGCGATAGGCACAAAAATATATCTTGTTTCCAGTCCAGCATATTTAAACCGTTTTCTGGCGTCTGCGTGCTTTGCTACCCACCCCGGCTCAACAGAGCTGTGGTGTAAATAGGAAGCCGCGGTTGTGCACGAAACCGTTGCATCCCAAGCTAGGGACTTTCCATGTGACCATAATGCAATGGTCACCCCATCAGGCCTTTCTTCGCCAGCGGACACTAAACCTCTCGGTTCAAGTGTAGATGGTATACCGGCTTTCCTAAGGGACCTTATGATCACACCGTTCAGTTCAGCATGTCTGGACGATCTACCGGCGCTCTTCGGGCAACTCAGTGGGTGTAGGCCACTGGAATCCACCATCTCCCCGCACAGTTTGCACTGAAACGGCTCGCAGACGCTAGCGCCGATTCTAAGTGCTGACATCATGCGGAAAGAGTTGGGATCCAGCATGGTGCCGAGCTGAGGCGAGGGTAAGGCCTTAAGCCAACCCCCACTGAAGTTATCTTGTGCCGCTAAGAATACGGCGCGGTCTCTCCGGGAAGCAAGCTCGTCTAAGATTTCTCTGCTCTTTTTTTTACTTTTGAGCTCATCTAGGTTATATTGGCTAGGATATTCTTCTAAAGGGCCTGGGTCTAGCATGGTTCTAATAGTGTCCCGTGCTTTACTGGTTTCATATCTTATTTGTGGTCGAACTGCCTCTTCCACTAACGAAGCTGCCACCGGACCGAACTGCACCAGTGAAGCAGCGTAGCAGACCGGAGCTAGGTCAGTGGCACTCCTTATTCCCAGACCACCTTCACGTATCGGAAGACTTGCTCTCTGCCAGGTGTTCTCTTCTAAATTTACGTTTAGGACTTCACTAAGTATGTCTCTGCTGACGTCATCATACGCCGTCAATTCTTCGGGGCACGTCAAAGCAGGGCATGCACGCAGTATATAGTTAAATCTTGAGGACCCTAGGCTATATCTCCAAATGCACAGCGCAGCCTGAGGATGCAAGCGTGTCAGTCGTGGACGAATTTTGGTAAGGGCTTCTTTTTTCTCAGAGAGTGTATGCGATATTCCGTCTTGCTTTACGGGGGCCCCCAAAACTTCTAAGTTGTTTAGCTCTACACGCGTGATGCCAGGGAGTATTTCTGTGATCTTGTAAATTGCTTCCTCCCTCTCCTGAGGTGAGCCCCCGACAGCAGTAATCTCACATTTTGCGGCATTCAGTGTCAGTCCCCCGTCTTCTTCAAACTGCAGCACTCTTCTTAAATCTGTTGCGATGATACTTGCAGGGCCGGCAAGCGTGGCGTCATCTAGATACCATACGTTAAAAGGGCTCTGTAGTTGCGATACTAAATCTGATATACCGAGACTAAATAGAGCAGGCCCTAGCGGGTCACCCTGCTGAATGCCCGCTTCCGAACGCAATGTTGAAGTTGTGCCCCAGGTTAAGAGTGAAGGATCTCTGTAACTTTGCCAGACCATAGGCAAAAGCTCTGGACTTTTCTCCATCACTGCGTCTAGTATCCGGTCTCTTCTTAACGTATTAAATGCATTGCAGAAATCAAGTTTCACCAGAACCTTTACTTGGTCCGCAGTCTCTAAGAGGGCACGTGTAGCATGTACTAGTGCTTCTGCGCCGCCTTTGACAGCCACTCCAACCTGATGTGGCAGAATTGCTGTCAAAATTGTCTTTTTATTTCTCGCCATTGCTATCTTTGCAGCAATCCTACGCAGAGTCAGTCCACAAGCTATGGGTCTTATTGAGTTGTCTTTTTTCTTGAGAGCTGTAAGATTTGCACCATAAAATACTGGTAGACAAAATTTAGGTAATGTGCCGTTTAACACTCTGCCCAAGAAAATGCTCAGATAATTTAGCAGGCGCTCTGACGAAGGAACAGTTTGATCCAACATGTCACGCAGATGACGTGGCCGCAGTCCATCCAGTCCGGCTCCGCTTGCAACAGGGAATGAGCGAATTGCCTCTAAGATCGCCGAATTTTCGACGCTCTCGCAGTATCCAACTGTAGGTTGTTCTAAGGTTGCTAAGCGCTCCTGGCAGACGGCCGGTGGTGGCGGGTGTTTGTTTCTTAATTCACGCTCTGTGCGAGAGTTACGTGGTGCAAATGTGTCTGACGACAGCAGGGCTCTAGCGGCAGAGCGTACATCGCCCTCGGCTAGTTTTCTTTCAGCTATAGACACGCTCTGCCGGTCTCCAGCTAAGCCGTCTAGTCTATTAATTGGGGCCTTTGGAACTGTCTGCAGAAGACTTTCCAGACTCTTTTGTTCGAGCACTGACACATTGTCTTTGATTATTCTGGTTAGTGTGGCTTCATGATTTTTTCTATGCGGTAAGGCCAGCATTAAAGATGGAGCAGACATTAGGCTATTCCAGCTTTCAAGATCCAGCTTTGAGTTGAAATTATTCAACGCCTTTGCGAAAGCTGCGGCGCAGGCTTCTCTCGCTCCCCGAGGTATGACCCTGGCAATTTTGAGATCTTGACGTGCCTGCGCTAAGGTTTGAGCCAGTGTCTCTGGGTTGGCTAATGAGGAATCCATAGGAGAAGTATGATGAGGAGAAGGCGTTTTGGATGAGTCAGTCGGTTGTGGTTGAAAGGGTCTTAGATGTTGATTGCGTAGGGATGCCGGGGGGTGTAGACGTGTTATGTGCGCCCGCAAGCCCTGTGAGGTTCTCAAGGCGCGACCGCAGTGCGTGCAGGTATAAGGGGTCTGGGATAGTGGGGAGTTCAGCCTAGAGTCTTCATCTGTTATGAATCCGTCGGGATGGGATGGTTGTGAAGTCATTTATGTATGATTCTTATCGATACTCGTGTTTTCCGTTTGAATCAAAGGCACTTCTTTGGAGCCATCTAAGACAGCTATAATAAAGGCCTTTCCTGCCTCCGACTCAAGAAAAGATACGGCTCTATTAAAGTCTTATTATTATTATTATTGTAGGGGAAATACTAATCACAGCCAATAATAGGAATAGTAATATTCATTATTGCTTACGATAGTGTGAAACGATCATGTCTATAAAAACGAGTAGTAATTATTATAAAAGCAATTTGTATAAGAACTCTGTGGTCTGCTCAGCACGTACCCTGGGCCTTTCGCGAGCAAATTGTTTAGCCAGTTTAAGCATGACCGTCTAGTGACTATGCCTTTAGCTCATACTCAAAAGGTTATGGTTCAAGCCCAGCCTGTGGTAAGTTGAGTACAATGGCGTCCCACTTTATATAGAAAATAGTGTAGATAACTGACAGATAAAGCGATGTGCCATTTTGTACTAATTTCGGCCATCACTAAATAAGAAGGAAGAACATGCCACTGAATAACATGTAGGCATGATATCTCAGCATACGCTCGTAGACAAGGGCATTTTCCAATATTTTGAATGTTTTATTGTAAAGACGAAGAACGTGTGCCACAAGCACGCTTACCTTTCGGGCTCCTCCTCCCTCCTCCGCTTCTAGTGCCATATATATATATATATATATGTATATATATATATATATATATATATATATATATATATACAAGTGAATACCGCGCATTATATGTTGGCCAACATGCATTCATTTAGCAGCTACGACACCAAGCTCGTTCCTGCCACAGCTGATAAGCAAGATTATTAATTCATGTAAAAATCTTTGTAACAGAGGATCACTCGACTCTGGCCACCAAAGCAGTGCGGGAGGCGAGTCGGCAGATACCCGCCAATTTGGCTAGGTTCAAATGTCGCGTTTGTAATCGCGGAACGCGGTGCTTATCATACGCTCTCGACAGCCGTTTGTCTCCAATGCTCACTGATAATGCTCA
Organism: Dermanyssus gallinae; assembly: GCA_003439945.1. Lineage (NCBI taxonomy): Eukaryota > Metazoa > Arthropoda > Arachnida > Mesostigmata > Dermanyssidae > Dermanyssus > Dermanyssus gallinae. Next base: position 49,711 of record QVRM01003554.1, on the reverse strand, counting down.
CATCCAGTAAGGCTGATAACAGTAGTTATAATTAGAATAGTATTCGAATATATTGATAATTCCACTAATATATCGTAGTCTTAGTAGTAGTTGTTGCTGACTGTGGTAGTTGCCGGTTGTGGTGGTAATTCATTCGTTTTGTAAAATGTCCATCGTTTACCGACAACGGCGAGGTTAATGTGTTTGTGTGCGTCTGAATGCGTGTCTAACGTATCGTTGTGCTGGCAACTAGATAGATAGATAGATAGCAGCAATTCAAATGATCGCCAGCGGCGACATTAAAATCTCGTCCATTTCACCCGATGCACTTTCAAGACACAGGAGAACAGGCAACCAGATATAACGTCAGAATGGAACACATATTACGGATGCGCATTTACTGCGACGGCCCAACCGCCGCCAAACAAAGTCGAATGCGTTGCTAGTCACACCCCTGACATCATTTCGTTTCAAAGGGAAGGCGGGCCGGTGTACTTTTACATGCATGCAAATACATATATATATATATATATATATATATTGTTTACTGCATAGGAGAACTTTCATTTGCCTATATACATGTGCACATTTATATGCATACGTGTATATATAAATGGGAATTGCGACTTATAACATTAGCAACATCAACAAGGAAAGACCACACGTTTGCCGAGACGATGCAAGGACCACTTCGCGTGAACAAGTTTCCGACTATATCGACGAATAGGATTGTATTTCGTATAATGCCCGGAGCGCACGTATACTTAAGTTCATCAAGCATGCTTGTCGCACACCTGTCTTGATTATTTATTTTGTTAACACTCGGGCTGGATAAGTGCGTTTATGTTACATCAGAGTGTTTCAAAGCAATCATCAATCTAGCGTCTGCTATGGACCAAACTGCCGGACATACCGCGGCGTGATGTCTATCACATTTGCTTCAGCATTTTCGTCATCGACATCCGTCCTGTGGTTCATGGAAACCCTCCACGTTGCACAGAACGTGATGAAATCCATGGGCTGCAAAGGCCGTAGTTAGATGCCGATCTTTCAACTTGCTAGCCCTCCATATACTGCTCCTCATCGCTGCCGTCCCATAAATCCCTACGTGTACCTCACTAACTTTGGTTTGTCAGTTCCGCATGATATCACCGTTAAGCCGCCAGTTCCGCAGGATATTGCCGTTAAGCCTCACTGAGGCTTTCCTACTCCCTCGCTCTTGAATATGCCGCCAAATTTTCACCCAGATGCCCATCGGTATATGTTTTCTGAGGCCCGCACCTTTCTGCAATGTATTGTCGTTCCTTGTAACTTGTATGTTTCTTCTGCTTCGATCTGTTGCAAATAGGTAAATAATTGACGACCTGGAGTGGCATTCATATGTGAACACATTCGCCCTGTTGACTACCCAGCAGCCGACTTCATCCAGTAAGTCTAGCAAAGCCACCGTTCTCTCCGAGTCAATCCTGTCTAATCTCACATTAAAGCTTCCTCCTATGATAATTGGAGCCTTCCTCGGTAACGCTTCTATCCCCAATAAGAGGCGTTTAATTGTCGTTTCTGTTGGCTCCGTCCCCGCCGGTTGCATATAGGTGGCCACTATTTCTAGTTTAGATGAAGTTACTGCAATCAGACTTTTTGCTACTATTTACACTCTCATTTCTCCTTCCGTTGGTCTAATGCAAACTGACAATCCTCCACTTGGTCTACCCAAAACTTTTTCGGGCTGACCCTCAGCCAACATTTAACGTCCACGGGTTTGTCTTCGCATTGCTTTATAAGACGGGCCCCATACATATAAATGTGCACCGGTGGGGCTCGAACCCGTGCACCTATGTGTCTCCACCGGGCTTGACCTACATGGCCTACCCAAACCCTCTTTACATGACGCCCGTGCACGGTATCCATAGAATCCCCGTATATGCCAGGACTCTCTCAGGAGGATTTATATATATATATATGCCGTAGATCCAAAAAATCTTAGAATAAGCTACTTAGAGTTGCTTTTCCCGTGCAACGTATCGGCGTTATCATTAAACTGTTGAGCCGGCAACAACTCACTGGGAAACGGTCAGCGTTGTAGACAAAGGTTGTCCTGTTTTAGCAAGACAATGTTCCTGCACAAATGCCGCGGCTAGCCTTGAAAAACTGGCCGAATTGAGGCTCAAACTTAATGAACAACCCCCATATTCACTGGATCTGCACTCCCCACCCTCTACTGCTGTCAATGCACATCTTCAGTCTACCCGTGCGATATAAATGTTCTTAATTTCGGTGGGAAAGTGTATCGAACTTCTCGAGTAATATATTTGTACACTCGTAGTAAAATTTCAAATAGACCATCCAAAAAACGTTCTGAACAACCTACAGGGTCTTTTGGAACTGATAGTAGACTCTTGATGACGTAGAATTAGTTAAAATTCGCATTTTCCATGCAAATAGGGAAGATAAATGTTTTGCTTATAAGTGACAGTGAAATTACGAATTTTTGCAACTCCGCGGCCGGACTTCCCATCACAAAATGTGCAATCGTCAGAGAATGAGCTGTTCAATTGAAATCATACATAGCCATATGTATGAGTATTTGTGGAGACACTTCTGAATGTCTCCGCGTCCACTTATAGCTTGTGTCATACAGGTATAGTGAATCGTATTCCCCTTGATGTTTCCTTCAATTTGGTAATGTCAGGTAAGGCTGCTTCTTCTAAACTTTTTGCGGTATCTTCTCTCTTTCACGCGATTGTCTATCATATAATCGTACTAGAGCCTCTTTCTCCTATCTGCGTTGAAAGTTAATGGGCTAGGACTAAGGCGACCGACGTATTGAAAGTTCCGTAGGCTTGAACAACTCGAGGCGCCAGGACGCTCGGAACTATCCAGAGAGTCGTAGATTAAGTATTTCTTCAGTGTCGAGGCAATTCTTTCTTGTAGCTACAAGGAAAAAATTACTCCTGCACCTTGGCAGATATGAGACCAGCTGCGTTTCCAAACTGGGAAAGATGGGCTGCATGCAGCGCTTGATGATCGTCTACCAGGGGTAGGTTAATACATGCTCGAGTGAGAACCGATAACGGCATTTTGAGATGGCCTAAGGGCGTAAGAATTCCATTGCAGCTCGTGTCCTGAAAACTGGCGAAGGATCATTCAAAGTTATTATATAATAATTTTTGTTGATTCTTCATTGCGGAAGTAACTGCGGCTCTCTTTTCGTGATACACGGGAACTGTGCGTGTTGCGGGCACCTTCCTCGAAAATAGGAAGATGGTAACACCGTGTAAAGTCCCTGAATAGTACATTAATTAAGAATACATAGTAACATTCCAGTAATCTGTCGGTCAGGGGAGGCAAGGCATACGATATTGATTATGTGGCAACAAATTCAAATTGTCATACTGTCTGGTACTGATTCCGGACCGACTGGTTAACGCCCCGGATCTAGTCAATTAGGGGTACCGGTCGGATTGTCTGCTTGGCTTTATAAGCATAATAACAAGAGAAAGTTTTTTAAAACTTGGCATGAAACATGCAAAAACATTGCGGATAGGTTTATTACGCATTATAACTTCGAGAACCACAAAGCAGGGAATCCTCAAGTGATTAAGAAGAATGTTCGGCTAAAGTGATGTGCTTTGCTGGCTAAACGTGTAATCTGGCGCTGCAACTTTATTGAGACTCACCAGGTCTATAGTGCATGGTTATCACTACTGGTATGTTCAAACGCAACGTTTCACGAGAAGTACGAGTTATGCACCTGCCGGTTCTGCCTGCAGAGGTAAGCCAAGTACCATGCAGTGGAGTGCACAGCGCTGGACCGAAAATCGTTGCACTACTTCTCTCGTCGGAAGCGTGAAGAAGATAGAGCTTCATGAAGATACATTTTGAAATGTATTTTAAACTCAATTTGAGTGAAATAAACATAATTGTTAAATTGAATTAATGAGAATGACGTGAAATGTAAAGATATTGGAACCAGTTAGAAAGATTGACAAATCCACGTTTACTCGGAAAACGATTGTTAACAGGATGTTTGCATGGCGTCTAGCTTGTAGGTATAACCATACACAACCTTCCTCGTAAGCCGCCGGTTTAGGCGAGGTTGTTTTCTTCTAATGGAGCACTTATCTGTGATTGTAATAAAACCCCCTGCTAAAGGGCGTGTGAATATAATAATAATAATAATAATAATTCCAACCCAAATATGCAAATCCATAAAACAATTGCTTCCAAAAGCCTGTATCTCACTAGAATCGAGCCCGCGGGTCTTCGAATCTGAATTGCTGTCTATCTCCTCCACTCCCTTCGTATATATATATATATATCTCCTCCACTCCCTTTGTATATATATATATATATATATATATATTGGGTAATACCATGTTTGCGAGCTGGAACTTATAATGAGTTATTCAGCCAGATTACATATTGTGCAGGCGGAACGAACGAAATCGTTCAGTCAGTCAGTACAAACACTCAACTCACGAATATATCCCAACCCACCTCCTTCCCCAGCACCGAACACCGACAAGTGGGACGACGATAATAAAGGCGGACAAGCGGTGAACGATGCGGTGAATTATATGCTCTCGTCGCTATTGAAACGAGTGGTGGCGGTGATGCCACCGTCGCCGGCGCGATAGGCTGCTCAACTGACGTTGGGTAGCGATATATTGAGTCGCCGAAGTCGAGTCAAGTCAAACGAACTCCATAACTGTCCATATTACACCCACTCTCAGGGATGGAGCGGGAGCATCTTCATTCGTCCATCGGTCCGCCCGGCCGCCCGCTTGGTGAAGTGCCGAAGGCCTGGCTGGTTGGCTGGAGGTGAGGTTGGAGCGGGCCGTTGCTGGTACCCTTGTTATTATGGTCTATAACATCGCCATCACCACCATGATCACCATCATCACTACCATCATTACGATTATATGCACCCAAGTGTGCTTACTGCTGAGCTGTGAGCTAGCTGGAGACACATTGTCTTTTCGCTGTGGCGGCGCCGCCGCATTCCGAGCAAACGAACAATCTAGCAATACATACGTTGTTCAGGCGGAAGCTAAGGAATCACTCTATCATCAGATGTACCATCATCAGAGAGAGAGAGAGAGAGAGCGCGCGCGGGCGAGCAAGAGAGAACATAGAGAGAGAGAGAAATGGAGTAGAGAGCTGCGAACAACAAACAAAACGGCGATTATGACGACAACAAAGGTAAAGATCACGACGAAGCTAGCTTCTCAGAGCCATTGCCTGATCACAATACGATGACGACGACATGGCCAAGACGAACAACAGAGACAACGGTGCACGATAATACGATGATACGCGAACGAACAAGCGGCGGCAGCGGCGGCGACGGCTGGTTGAATAATCAGATTCGGGCCGAGACAAAGCGCGAGGGAAAAGAAAGGCCAGGAAGGCGAGGAGAAGGAATAGGAGAAAAACTACGATTACAGCTGTAACAACAACAACAGCAACCACAATGACAACAACAAGAACAACGGCAACAACAACAACAGCGGCAACGACAGTAGTAGCAAGAGCAACAACAATAACAATAGCAGCAACAACAACAACAAACAACATTAACAACGACAATTGTAGCAGCAGCCTCAGCAGCAACAACAAAACAATGACTCAGGCAGGCGGGAAAATGCGGGAAACAAGCACCGCGGCAGACCGACGACGACGGACACGACGACGACACGAGACCTCTACATCTGAAATGAACAACCAACGCACGAGCGATCAAGTTAGCATACGAACATACAAACACAAAACAAACATCGAAACATACGTACAGATTATACATACGTGCTAGCATGCGTACGTTCGGTCGTACCAATGAGCGAGCACAACACAGACACGACGAGCCATCTAAGTGACGACACAATCGGAACCAGAGTAGAATTGGACGGCTCGACGCTACGGCTATCTTCCTGCAATATAGCGTAACAACACAGACATGGAATGATCGAAAGACGATGAGAGCAACAAAACGCCAGGGAAAGAGGGGGCGGCAAAGCGATATATATCTATCTATATATATATATATATATATAGGGGGGGGCAGAGAGGGGGATAAATAAAACAGGGTGAAAGACATCAGACTAAAACATTGGCGTTGTTGTTGGTGCTTCTGGTGGTGTGTCGCCGTTGCTGTCGCGGCTGGTTCAGATCATCACAAGTCGTGACAAGTCCATTTCGACATATTGCACCGCCGATGATGACAACAACAACAACAACAACGACGATAGTAACAACAACAACAACAACAATAAAAGCCATGATGACGACGACACCAACAACAACAACAACAATAAAAGCCATGATGACGACGACACCAACAACAACGACTACAACAACAACAACGACTACAACAACAACAACAACAACAACAACGACTACAACAAACAACAACAACAACAACAACGACGACTACAACAGTGTTGGCCATTATGAGAATGATGATCATGACAGAGTGGCGGCATCGGCGGCGCCAAAAACAACAACAACAACAACAACAGCAGCGGCGGCGGCGGCGCCAAAAACAACTTCAGCGGCGGCCAATGATATGTCTACATAACGTAAAAGCGGCAACGACGGTCGCCGCCGCCGCCGCCACTTACACAGCAATGGACAGCCATAGCGGACTAGAGAAAAGAAGAAGAAGTTACAACAGCAGCCGCCGCCAGCAGCGGGCTGACGCCCGCTAAACGCTCGCAGCTGTCTCCGCCGCTAACGACGGCGGGCCAGCGGCCGCCGTCGATATTCGAATTACAGCAGCCGGCGCCGCCGCCAACAAAAACACTACGGACGCTCGCACAGCCGTAAACGGGAGACAATGTATCTACGCTTACAGGCAACGGCTACACATCCAGGTTCACCGAGAGTCACACCTAGAATTTAAAAAAAATAAGGAGGTTGTTTTTAATTCTAGACCATCCTCCGTCCTCTACGGGCTCGGAACTCAACCTGAGGTACACCTTCAATGCACCGCAAGCCGGACATGTTAAGAGATGTAGAGTTTCTCCAACAGTCCTTGTGGCGGCATGATGCACACCTGCACACTCCGATAAAGCAAGAGACCGGCAGTCAGGCGGCCAGATGGTCGGTCAGCGAGCGTTGGTGATGAGCGGCAGCAGCAGTAGGAGAAACTACAACGCTGATCTATTTGGCTCTTAATAACACTGGCCCACACTATCACGGCCAACAACAAACACTGCCACAAACACCAAAGAGACATTATATCTATATATATATATATATATATATATCTTTCGTTTTTGTAGTAGTATTTGTATCTATATATAATATTATATATCTATTCGTTTTTTTGTAGTAGTATTGGTGATATATATATATATATATATATATATATATATACTATATGCTATCTCTATATATCTATATATATAATATAATATATATATATATATATAATAATATTATATATATATATATATTATTATCGTCCCATCGCGGACGCATACCGCCGTCAGCCTCGTACGAAGGTGATGTGCAAGGTAAAGTTCGTGCTGCCTCTTCTATCGTACGTATGAAGGGGTAGCTGGCTTGGCCACGTCACGCGCAACGCCGTGGTCGTGTGCACTGTAAGGACGAGGAGCCCGCCATGGCCACTCCCTTACCGTCTCCGGAGACACAGGCCGTTCAGTTGAACGGGATGGACAATTACTGAACTGTTAAAAACCACTCAGTCCGATACACTGGGCTGTTTCAACTGAAAAAGTTGAAAAGGCTGCGATGTGCAGCTAGGGTCAGCGGAAGCTGACCCAATAAAATGCATGGTTATCACTACCTGGTATGTTCAAACGCAGCCTTTCACGAGGAGTACGAGTTGTGCACCTGCCGGTTCTGCCTGAAGAGGTGTGCCAAGTACCATGCAGTGGGATGCACAGCGCTGAACAAAACATCGTTACACTACTTCTCTCGCCGAAAGCGTGAAAGAAGATAGAGGTATATGAAGAAACATCGTGAACTGTATATTATACTCAATCTGAGTGAAATAAATCTAATTGGAATATATATAAATATATATATCTATTATAATATATATATATATATATATATATACATATATATAGATATAAATGTACAGATGGCCAAGCAGACAGGCGAATCGCCCCAGCAAACGGTTAGCAGCCGCAGCAGCAGGCCAGCGAGCGGCGATTGTCTGTTGTTTCATTGTTCTTCAGCTGCCGCCGTCGCTGCTGCTAGAACGCCGCTGCTGGCCTAATGCGAGAGATTTGTGAGGGCGGAGCCACCAACGGCCACCACCACCACCATCACCAGCAGCAACAACAACAACACAAACAACAACAACAACAGCAGCAGCAAGGAAAACAAAAACAACAACAACAACAATAACCGATACAGCCGCGTTATACAATGATCGGCGTACGGCTAATAAGACGTCTTCGTTGTAGTCATAGTAGTCGTTGTCGTCGTTGTCGTAGTTGTCTTAACGGTGGTAAAACATGCTCCGTCTTCTGCCTGCCTGTCTGTCTCTGCTCGTCGGTATCATCAGCATCAGCATCATCATTATCGCCGCCGCCGCCGCCATCACCACCATCATCATCATCATCAACGTTCTGTTGTTTCTTGCGTTTTGTTTTTGTTGTTCGCACTCTCTTGGTTGGTCGATCGTGATACCGTCTTCTGTCTCTTTTGCTATTGACTTCTAATCGAATCTACTTATGGAGCCGAACGCGTGCATGTACCGCGTGCATGCCTCGCTATTACCACCACCGCCGCCGCCGCCGCCGCCTCCATTCAAACATCTCTTTCTGTGTAATTCGTTCCTCTTGCTTATGTACGGATGCATATATATATATATATATATATATATATATATATCATAGAGATCAAAGAATAGATGGTCCCGCCAACACAACAGAGCCCCCCGCTCAGAAATGATCGCTCTGCGTGACACGTTTGCTACGGGACCTTGCTACATCGTTGTTGTTGTTACTGCTATTGTCGTTGCTGTTGTTACTGCTATTGTCGTTGCTGTTGTTGTTGCTGTTCTTTAGTTACGTTTCGTGGCTATATTTTTCTTCGACGAGATGTGTTTGTACTTAAATGTTTCTCTCATTATGTGTATACCTACGTATATACACACACTCACACACAACAAGATATCGAAAGTCAGTGTAGGGGTGTGCTGATCGGATCCAAGAGCGGTATCACCGAAAACGCTGCTGTTGCTGCTGCTGCTGCGATTCGATGGCGGACACGACAATCAGCATAATTAGACAAGGTCTAAGTCGAAGATCGCAAACGCAGCACGACGCAGGAGAAACGCGGCAAACTACGGAGCCGGGCTAGGGAGAACGTGAAACCTTAGGGACGAACCGACCAACCGATGCATTAGTCGACATTAAGCGAAAGCATTTACATCCTACAGAGCTTCGGCATAGTGCCCTCGAGGTGCCTGCCCCCCTTCATTGCCACGTTGGCAGCGGTTTTGGGCCACGTTCTGCTATCTACACGGGCTGGCTAGCTACAGTATAGGTGTCATCTATTTCGTCGAGATTCGACGACGCTTTCGACGGGCGTTACACGTTATAGAGAGAGAGATACGAACATTGTCAAGAGGCGGACGACAATCTCACACACACACAGACACAAGCGAGATTTGTTTCTCTTCGGTTCTAGCCGTTCACTTATTCATTCATACTCAGTCGCTCGTTTGCTAGTTGATTTTCGCAGAGCGATAGTGGCCATGGTACTCATCTTCAAACGCGTCTGCCGCCTAATGTTGTGAATGTTGAGCATCATCAATACACGTTGATTATGCATGCATGTACATATGTGTGGTTGTGGTGCTTACCTGGCCAAATCTTTTTACTTCTATATATATATATATATATATTTTTTTTTTTTACTTCATATTACAATGTGCTCATTGACGCGCACAGTTTGAAAGTTTCCGTTCATTTGAACTTTGATTATTCGTGTACGCGAGTTGTTGTTCTAACTCCCGCCTTAAGCGTGTCATATCGACATAACTCTCGTTTCGTGCCATCTATGCTGTTGGTGCTTTTGCTAGATCTGTTGTCGAGTGTGCCTGAACTAAGTAACGGTGAGCGCCATAAAGAGCGACCGACTACTTGACGTCTGTCTGCTCGCAGTTATTGCAGTTACGTCAGTATCAAACTCACGATTCAGGACCCAGCTCTCTGACTGTCTCCGCCGCCGTGGCTTTGTTGTTGTTGCTGTTGTTGTTGCTGCTGCTGCTGCTGCTGCTGTTTTTGTTGTTGCTGTTGTTGCTGTTTTTGTTGTTGCCGTCGCCAGTCTGTACGTTATCGTTGATGTTTCTGTGTGTTACTGCAGTCGTTACTGCAGCTACGACGTATTATAATCATCTTCGCATTTTAGTACCTCATTATGGAAATGTCCCTCCTCTGGAGCCATTCCCAAACTGTAGTAGTAGTAGTAGTCCGTAATGTCATGCGCGAAAGAAAACGAGTATTAGAAGTCGATGTCGTTGCCACATTTGTTGCATATATATATATATATATATATATATATATATATATATATATATATATATATATATATATATGTATATTTATAGAAGAGAGAGATAAATGAAAAGAGTCGGGACAAAATGTGCGATGCATCGATTTAGCGCGCGTAGCCAAATGCAAACGCCGCCACGTGTGTGCGTTGACTCGGAAAGCTTCGTTCCACGCCATTTTCCATACTCCCGCAATCGCTCTTATGTCAGCACTCAGGTCTCTGGGCACGCTAGTAAATTTAGCTGGACAAGGGAAAGCTTATGTTGCCTGGTAGTAACGCTGTTGTAAGACTACAGATTCGACGGTGGTAATAGACCCGGTAGCAGCGGTAGAGGCAGAGCGAGCAGAGAGATGCTTGGCGGACGGACGAATGGATGGACAGGTGTATGAATGAGCCAACCGCAGAAGAATCAGAATTCACACGAGTTCTCTTGGCTCTTGCTCTCATGAAGCACCGCACTGCACTAACGCTGGGTAAGTGTCACCAACAACAACCACGTGTACCTAACGGAACGCTTCCCACACGGCACCATGAGGAAGGAGCACGTCGTCACTGCTGCCGTTCACCGAACGAAAAATGTTTCTACTAAGACTCAGGATTCGACACGACATAGAAGTCTATTTGCGCTTCTAAGGCCGATAAACGGTTGAACAGCGTTGAAATGGCGTTGGCGGTTTCATTGCAGCGCTCTACTGGATTGCTCCTGGCCTCGTGTCTTTAAACCTTCGAATACTTCAGCTTCTTCAATTGTTTGATGTTAACGTTTCACGCTCTCTATCTTTTTTTTAATATATATATATAAATATATATATATATATATATATATATATATATATATATATATATATATATATATTCACTTCTTTTAAGCTAACGGACCATTGTTGGGAGACAGGTTAATTCTACGGCGTATTTAGCAACTTGGACTGACTTGTGTGCGCAACTCACGATTGCTGCTACCACAACCCTATTTGGTGCAGTGTAAAGAACGAATTAGATCTCCAGTGGTTGAGACATACAGAAACATCGCAGTATCGGACGCAGGACAAATCTAGACTAATATGAACAATCATCATTAAAATTCCGCTAAAGCACTATTCTTTTTTTCAGGGAACGATTAGTCAAGTACTGTTTTTTGAGCAGTGAACGAATACCCCCTCCCCCCCCCCCCCCCCCGCCATCAGTCGCCCACTGTAACAGCTCGCGATCTGAGCGGCAAAGATATACACAACGCGACAAATGTAAATGCACATTGGCGAACGGAGAGAAGGGCCGCTATTTCACCCACTCATGCACGTTGAAAGTATGCTCGCGGTGTCACCCGCTGCTCGTGCTGTCGACATGTATGACGATCTGATCTGGTGGCAAAGTTTGGGATCATCACGGCCATAACGTAAGCCGCAACTCTATCGTTGGCAGTTGTCGCACAGTCTGTACAGCGCACAGTTGGTTAGCTTGGTGCTCTTGAATGAGGCCGCTTACCACCGTCGTTTGCCTTTCGACAGCAACTTTCGTACGCTGGACAGAGGCTTCACCTCCCTCGTCTCGTGAGATAGATGGGTGCCCGCGTATCGTGTGTGTGTGTTTGTATCTGCGCGTGTATCGCAGTATGCACCTTAAGGTGGCCCGCTCCCCTTGAAGGCTAGTCCCTCCGACAAACCTTAAACCTGTCAGCTCTTGTAAAATTATCGCGCCTCACAGCTCTCGCCAGCCTCGAGCCCCTCTTAACGCCCCTCCTCTGTCCTCCTTCTCCGCCCTTTCCTTTCCGCCTCCTGAACGGTACGGGCTGCTGCTTTCTGTTGGCGTTTGTGAGCCGCGTGTGACGGTGTCGCTTGAAGGTGAAGCAGCCGAGGAATAGTGAGGAATAGTAGTGGGCTCACTCCTGTCGCTCGCTCGCGGCCGTCGTCGTTGTTGCTGGTTGGTGGTCGTCGTCCTCATCGTTGCCGCTACCGCCTTAACAAAACAGCCAGAGCAGAGTCTCTCTTTTACGGGCGAGGTTCACACGCCCGGTGGCAGGGCAAGCCTGAAGCGGCTAGCCTTCATCCACTTTGCGACGGCAAAGGGGACGATTCAGCGATAATCATGATTATGATAATAATAACCATCAACACCATTATCATCATCGTCATCACAGTGACAGTAGATAGCTCGGTGTGGTGATGTTGAGGTGGAAGTGCTGCTGCTGCTGTTGCTGCTACCGGGATTCCTTGGGGACCCCAATGCGATGTGCGATAACGGGCGCGCGGCTCTGCGTCATAGTCGGCGTATGATCAAGCGCCCCGATTCACGACCAAAGCCACAGAGAGGTTCACAAAACGGCGCCAAAATTTGATGAAGATGTCATTTAGAGCGGCCGCTGCCCGTGTTTCTTTGGAAACTTGTCATGTTGAACGATGACTGGCGTGCATCTAGCAAGATGGAGACCGTTCGCTCAAACGGCTCCCCTGTGATCGCGGCACGAACTCGCTCCACTTCGGCTGGCCGCTAGCAGCGGGCAGATAAATTAATTTACTTTGAAAATACTCTATCTTTCTCTGAACCTAAAAGATTAAACACGCATAAGCACAACCACACAAATACAATTTGTGGCATATTTGGTAGGCTTATCCGTCTCTAGGCAGAGTTTAGATGGCTCTTTCTCTGTGTAAGACCCCCTTCGTATGCATATCGCTTCATGTGTGGTATTCCAGCTTCCAAATATATATATATATATATATATATTCGATCAAAACTCAATTATTGACATTGCCAAATACTGTTTTTACTACACGTCCGTCGAGCCACTTGCCAATTTAGATGTAACAAAGTCCCCGTATGGAATTGTTTTATTTTTAACTTGCTTCCATCGTATACAACGTTCGATGCACTATGTAATTACGGTGGCAAAACGCAGGCACTTTGTCAAGGGAGAGCCCATATGGGCTTATATATATATATATATATATATATATATATATATATAGACCTTGTTACCCTAAGTTGCCTCGAGCTAGTAGCATCGATGTCGCAGATGAAGGGCTGTCTAGGGCCACTCCTAGACGACACCAGTCTAGCAGAGTTCAAAAACGACCTCATGATCAAAAGGAGGATCTGTCATACACGACAGGTACACAACCAGGCAGGTACATTGCTCGACGACGCCACTGTGGCGATTGGCGTCGTCCTTCGGCTAGGCGCAGCGCTGATAGAGTCCGATCAGGGCAGGTGTAGAACACCGACAAACGCTATGGCACATCATCCACTATATCATGCATCCAGAACGGTAGGCATGCGGCGAGACATGTTGGCATTGACGACGCCATTGGCAGATCCCTTCGGTCGACTGGATTCGCAACGATGCTTAAGCCACGGAGCTTGTGTGCTTGAACGTTGGGCATGTGTACAGCTTCACCACCGTTCGTTTTTGACGCGTTCGATTTTGAGACGCTACGGCCTAGAGTACCCGTGACGGACACAACGCTAACTAACCACACATATTAAGCTTTAAGCTGGCTAACACACGGGAAACAGAAGATCGGACGATTCCTTGAGAGAGAATCTCTATTGTGATCCAACGAGGTGACGCAGCTGTGGCGGTGGGATCGTTGGCGAAATGGCCCAGTCCTGGACTACCTACCCTGGCAGGCGACTGACACAGAGGAGGTGTACAAAAGGTGTCTGCAACTTTAACGGACAACGTAGTTAAGTAAGGTGTGGCGACAATCCAAACCAAAAAGTTCCATTTTCCACCTCATAAAAAAAACGGCCGGAGCGCTCTTATTCGAGCAATTCTGCATGCAGAAAAAACAGGAAGGTGATAGGGTTTTTTTATTGCTATTGTTATTTTTACTATCTACATTTGTCACTAATGATGCCGCATGTCAATGGAAGTAAAACGGCGTTTCTAGATCCTTCCTTATACGGGTCATTTGGCCTGAGAAAACGTGCCACTGTTATCATGATTCACTGGAACAGCGGGATTATTTTTCCTCAGTCTACCTTCTACTCAAATTAAACTAAGCTACTTTCATTTGTTTGGAGCTGCCACGCGCGCCATATATATATATATATATATATAAATTGACACGCACTGTTTTACAAGTAGAAGTTAGAACTCGCCCCAACAATGTGTTGAATGAATTAATAATCATGAAAGAATTTGTCACACATAAGAACTGTAAACCATAGTGATCTGTACCAGGTGAAAAACGAATGGCAGGAAACCGAAGTTCGACAAAGCGTTACACCGAAAACGGTTATGCAGTAGTACGCCAGAGTCTAAGAGTGCTATTTCAGCCCTTCTGTGTAGATGTGGAGCGTTGGAGGTGATGCCGGCGACCGTAGAGACCCTCTATCTACCACCGGTACCATCGGTCAGTCAGTGCTAACGTGGGGGGGGAGGGGGCACGCTAAATCAATTTGAACTGACACTACATTAAAACAAATAGCCAACAAAAATAGTTGACATACGTATATAGTAGCTGTGCGCGTGAGTATGCGTGTGTGTTCGCGTCTATGTGCGCGCCTGATGAAGAGAAACATCTATATCTCAACAAGAATACTCGAAGTCAATCTCGCCTCTCGAAGTTTCGGCAGCGGCGGCGTGGGAAGCTGGCGGTGATACAGCGGGGGGTGTCGCGCCAGATCTGACCGTGGCGGAGTCAACGACAAAGGACAAGCCGGCTAGCGCGAGTCGCACTTGTCTCGATACGACGCCTGCTGCTCTGTGGTTGGCCAGCGCCGCGTACCCCGCACATGGGGAACAGATCTCTGGAGCACGGCATACAGCTCAGCATTTGGGGACACGAACACCCGAACGAACCCCCGACCACCTCGCCCACCCCCCACCTTCTGATGCCCACCCAACCTGCTAACAAGACAAGAATCAACCACTAGAGAGATACAGAGACACACCGATCGACCAAGCGCTCGTTCAGCTCCGCTCAGTTCATCGCTGCTGTTCACTCTCTCTCTCTCTCTCTCTCGCATGCAGCAGGTTCACTCGAGTCGACGACCCTGTTGTCAAAGTGCAGCACCAATAACGGTGTGGCTGTTATGGCTGTTGTTGCTGTTGTTGTTGTTGATATTGTTGTTGTTGTGGTCGTTGTTATTGCTGTTGTCGTCGTCGTTGTTGTTGTTGTTGTTGTTGTTGAAGCTGTTGTTCAAGTCGTCAATATCGTAGTTCCTCGTCGCGATGTTCGCGACCGATGGTGGTGAAGGTGTGCCGATCTGCGGAGCAAAACTCAGCAGCATCAGCAGCAGCCAGATTGCTGGCGCGACATAGCAGCATACACAGCAGCGTTGCCATTGCGCTCTTGCTTCGGAGCAGCTAGCCTCTGTTCTTCTTCTGTTGTGGGGAGAGGAATCTTCCCAGGAAGATTGAGTTACGCTTTTGCTTAGCTCACCTGCCAGGCGTACGATGGTGTGCTGCCAGCATGTGTACGATGCATGTGTATGTACTATACGATGTGTATACAAGCATACATGAATGGACACATGTATGTATGTCTGACGCGTGCAGCCTATGTTCGAACAGTTTGAGTCAGACTGTCAGGCCGATCGGCAGGCCAGCAGGCAGACAGACAGACAATGCACGAGCAATCTCTTATACATGTTGTAATATGTATGTAGGTAGATAGATAGATAGACTGGGGCCCCCGTACTGCTCACGTGTCCCCGGTCGGTGTCCCGCTACAGCAGCACGCATCTCCCCATCACGCCTACAGTTAAGAGCGCAGACGCTCACAGCACACATGCTTATGCGTATATCCTCCACTCATACACCTCACCCCCCCCCCCCCCCGTCACATCACATCAAAACGACTTCCTCTCGTGCGGGGGTAATAGTCGTAGTAGAAGTAGAAATCGCCGTAGTAGCGGCATCAGTAGTAGTAGAAGTAGTAGTAATAAAGTTAAACAAGCAATTCGGGGTCGGAGGGAGAGAAGGAATATTGGTGAGCCTCGCACACAATGAGCACACAATACTACGCTATCTCTTTCTTGCTCTATCTCTCATCCTCCTATATGTATATATATATATATATATATAGATCGTACTTGAATGTAGCATATCACGCTCGAAGCTGTCGCATGCGCACTCGACACACAGATCGTTGAGAGCGTCGGGCCGCTGTTGCTGCTGCTTCAGATACGAGTCGAATTGGTGGCGACATCGGCAAACGATGTCGCCTCGAACTGGTTCAGTCTCATTCATGGCCGTCCGCCATGTTCGCAGCAAACTGGGTACGACGTTGCGATCAAGCTTGTTTGATCGGAAGGTGAAGCTCACGAACCTCGTGCTAGGTGCATGCAGGTTGATTTACAATCCTAACGAAACACTTCAACATAGCAGACAGATTTGTTGCTGCCTCGCTGCGCTGCTTATTAATAGTTTGTTTTAGGGGAAAAACTGTAATGTAACTTTTAATGCTTTATTTGCATGCTCACCACTAGCGTACAACTCACGTTTGTGTTTCTGAATCTGTTCTTGAATCTGTCACGTCGACGATGACCAATTGGTGAGGAATGTTGAAACTGACTTTAATTGATGAACGTTTGGCGAAATAATTATATGTGGACAGTTAGTCCCTGGTCCGCCTAGGAATGCAAAAGGACAACAGTTCCAGGAGTCCAGGAGTACAAGGGCGTCCCGCGGATTTCAGGGCTCGCGCCAAGACATCGTTGAGGACAGTATGTCGCGAGCGGCCGCCCGCACTGCGGGAACAGGACAGGCGTATTGTCCCGACAAAAGTGTTTGCGCGCTACCGGAGCAAAACTAGGTGGTGTACACCCAAGCGTAACCCCACTCCACTTCAGACGGAAAGGATCCAGTGCGGTGCACATCGAGGCGCTGGACAAGGCGCTTCCGAACCTTTTGATGACACTAGCCATCGTTATCCGCTTGTTTGGTTAGAGCAGACAGTCTATATTTCCGACGTAGAAGCCCAATCGGATTTGGATTAGGAGTCTTCTGAGAGGGATTTTGACCAGTTTAAGCGATGCAGAAGACCGATTTTGAGCTGGGCAGAGGTCTAAGATGCGGCGCACCCTTTTTAGCGACAATAAACATTAAGGACACCATTTCCTGGTATATATAGTGTAATGTCAAGAAAACGTCAGAGATGCACCCTCTTCCTTAGAAATACGCAGTAGAGCTTGGCTTACTTAGAAATGCGCAGTGGAGGGCCTAACTAAGTAACGCCGATAGGGACTCGAGCAAATTTATCGAGATCTTCCGATTACTGATATTATATTGAGTCACACCAATTCAAGCTAGTTGGGTACGTTTTTTAGTCTAGCAAAGCTTAATCTACGTTTGAACAAAATGTGTCTATAGAGCTGATAAGTCCAGATGGTTCTAACACAACGGCGTTCGTTAACATCATCGTTGCTCCAATCATAGCCAAATCCCTATCTAGATTTCGGTCCTGATAGGTTTCGCTATATATATATATATATATATATATATCAGGTTTATGTGACGGACATGTGTGCGTGTTTAGTTAGGTCAACAACACTGGACAACACAAGCTTACTGCATATATATATATATATATATATATATATATATATAAATATATATAAGCAAATTTTGCACTATTCCTGAACCGTCAACAGAAATACCGGATACAATCCGCGATGCAATGAGCTGTTTCACTTAGAGGGGTGAACATGGCTAGCCACCTGCAAGCTAATTTATCTTACAACAATCCATTAATTAACTGGCTATCGCGTACTAGCTGAGGAAAGTCTCATTTATATTAATAAACATTTGTGTATGTCCCTTTTTATTTGTTCACGCACTCTCCATATGTGTTTTATTGCAATAACAATGATGACGATGACTAATGATGACTATTAGATTCCAAAACACTAATATTTTTTTACGTTCTATTCGATCAGCCTTACAGCTAGATTCAATGGAGTACGAGTTTGAGTACGAGCACCTTTTTCTCTCAGGTGTGAGTACTCGTTGGGAAACAGAGGTAAGCCTTGTAAAGTACACTTGCGTAACGCTCCACTATCAATTTTGTTCCCTATTTGCTTCACATATGTGGGTACTAGGCCCCGATACATGTATATATGTATATATATATATATACATGTATACCTGTTTGGATACAAAGAAGTCCGCGCTGCTCCCGTGAGCTTGTGCTTCTCGCCAGCCAGTCGTTCTTAGACGATACGCGCTGCGCTGTACGGCACCTGTTCGGTGGCAAATTAAGTTAGGCTTCGTCGCTTTGGCCATCACCATCGTCATCAATCATCATCATCATCATGTTTGAGTTTCCCCCTCTCGAGTCCCCTCCTGGTTCTCCTTCTCATGCTAGCCCTGGCCGCCCGTCCCGACTCCTCCACTTTAGCCTAGCGGCTGCCTGCTACCTGCTTCCTGCCAGCCAGCCAGCGTGTCCTGTTCCTATTCGTTTTGACTATCCTGTCTATCCCGGCAGGACGGCGGCCATAAGGCTGAGAAGAGGCGGTGGACGACGACGACGACGACGATGAAGTCGAAAAACAAGGAAGCAAAGAAAAGAGGCAAAAGAAAGACATCACCTTCCGACGATGCGGCACGCGGACGGGCGGACAGACAGACTTATGCACCATGACGACGACGACGACCAGGACGAGAGAGTGAATAAGGGGAAAAGAAGGAAAGGGAGAGATAGTAGGAAAGGAAAGAAGGAATGTGGGAGACGAGGAAGGAAAAGAGCGCGTGGGGGAGGTAGTGGGAGAGAGCGCGGACGAGAGTGTGAATAAGGGGAAAAGAAGGAAAGAGAGAGATAGAAAAGGAAAGAAGGAATGTGGGAGACGAGGAAGGAAAAGAGCGCGTGGGGGAGATAGTGGGAGAGAGCGAGGAAAGAGTAGGCGGAGGCGCGATTCAGGAACAAGCTTGCACACGCCACAATTTGCGATGAACTTGCCTCGATAGTTTCATTCATTCAGTCACTTGCTCACTCACTCACTCACTGGGCTCAGTTCATCTCTCTTAGTTTAAACAACGTACCTCCTCATCGCGATCCCTCAACGCAAGACAGCCAGCCAGCAGCCACTACAGACGACAACGACGACGACGACAACAACGACAACATCATCGTCATCATCATTTAGTGCTATTAAACTTCTGCTATGATTACTACGACATCAAGTCATTCCCGGCATAGCATTTTCGTCCTGCGCACGGCGGGCTCGATTGCAACCCGCTGGTCGTCGTTGTCGCTATTGACGTTATTGCGTTTGTTGTTACTAGTGCTGTTGTTGTTGTTATTGTTGTTGTTGTTGTTGTTGTTGTTGTCGTGGTTGAAGTCTATCGGCAGTGCTGAAATCGTGCGGCCATGCAGTCGCTGTGCATGACTATATATGTATGCACAGATCGATGCATAGATACATGCATGCATACACACACACATACATACATTCAAGTACATTGATACGAACAACTATATACGTATGTTGTTAGACAGGTACTCAGACAAGATGAGATCACTTCATCATCGCTCGCTATATATATATATATATATATTCTGCCGGCGCGCGCACGCCTATCTTCTTGCACATACACACTTACACACACCACCCCACACAGACATACAATTACACACAGTTTTGCGCGTATGAAGTCATATTATTATTAATATTGAGAGGGAAATTTTCAGCCAAGTGAACAACGACAACGACGGCTGTGGTGGCGGCGGCGCCGATTTAGGAGATTGCAATGAGAATAATACAGAGAAAACAGAGAGACAGAGAGAGAGAGAGGGGGGGGGGAAGAGAGAGCCTTGAGAATCCAAGAGAGATAGAGAGAGGCATACTATACATATAACGACCAGGAACTGGCCGTACCGAACTGGCGAACTAGAACGCGAGTTCGTTTGGCCAGCGCAACGAGGAGAGGCAGGCGTCGTGCAGCAAACGAGCAACGAGAATCAACATCTACTAAATGAATCAGTCACTACACGAAATTGATGGATGAGTTACGAACGACAACAACAGGAGCAACAACAACAACAGCAACAACAGGGGCAACAACAGGACAACAACAACAATCACAACAGACAACAACAACAACAACAGGACAACAACAACAACGACCAACGGTGAGTGGGCGGTGCGCCACGAAAAGGGACACACAAGCGCCGTATCATCATCACCACCCCCACCACCATCGGCCCACACGACGCACAGATCGTCAGCGCACCCCCAACAACCCGAGTGAAGCCTGAGAGTAAGAGAGAGAGAGAGAGAGAATGAAAGAATGAAGACCAAATGCCGCGGTACTAGATACGAAGAGACGAAGAAATCGTGAAAGAAATAGAGAGGGAAAGAGAGAGAAAGTGTGTGAGAGAGCTGTGGGGAGAGGGGGCGACAGGACAAGAGAGAAGGTAAATGGAGCTGCTCCAGCCTCTCTGTCCTGTCTGCTTCCTTGCCGGCAGCCAATCGACGCCGCCGCCGCCGCTGCTGCCGCCGACGACGACTGAATAAGCGGGCGGGTAAACGGCCAAATGAAATTGATTGCTAATTTCATTACGTTTATTGCTTCGAGGCAGGCAGACCTATAAACGAAAATCAGCAGCAGCAGTTGGCAGCAGTCGACAAGGATGCAGTAACAGCAGCAGCAACAGCGGCGGCGGCAGCTGCAGGTGAACAAAATGATGAAGATGATGATGATGATGAAGATGATGATGATGATTATAATGGTCGTCATCATAATCATGGTGGTGGTGGTGGTGGTAGTCGTGATAATGCAGGCGATGATGAAGATCAGCACGGTGCTGGTGAAGACTATGACGAAAAGAAAAACGAGAAGGGACCGGGAAGAGGAGAGAAACGTTGTTTAATATCGGAGACTTCAGATAAGCGGCGGGAGTGGGGGTGGAAGGCATGGGGGGGTACGAAGAAAGAACGACGACGGAGGGGGGGGGGGAAGATACAGAACAAAACAGAAGATACATTGTTGTTGTTGTTCTTGTTGTTACGGTTTAGGCTGCTGCTGCTGCTACTGGCAGAACCAAGACGACGTTTGCCGATAACGCTGGTCGGAGGTTTCAGCCATCGCCACACTCCCATCGCTATCTTTGCCCGTCAGGGTCGTGGCGGTCATGGTCATGGTGCCATACCTTACTAGTGGCGCTCGCATTGATGCCATTCATGCTGGCAGGGCTGGATCGAAATGCAGCGGATTCAACAGCTTTAACACCAGCTTCAGGAGGTTATAGAAAAAAACACCTACGCCGACCTAAAACGACTACGACGAATACATTAACTGCTGCAATATAACATCAACGGCTGCAATAGGAACACCAACGGCTGCAACAGGAACATCAACGGCTGCAACAGGAACATCAACGGCTGCAACAGGAACATCAACACGACAGAGACAAGAACATCAACGTACAGTGACAAACAACAACAACAACAACAACAACAACGTCAGCTGCAGCAACAATAAGAACGCCAACAGCAGCAGCAGCAGCAACAACAGCGACTTCATGAGGTTGTTACCTCACGCCCCGAGCCACACTCACCACCTACTCAACGGGCGCGCGTAGCCCTGTTTGCTGCTGCTGCTGCTGGCCGTAAGTAAGCTGTCCATCCAACCACCATCCATCCATTTATCCGGTCACCACGACCACCACGACAACATCCAGTGATTTAGCCAACAGTCAACCAAGTGTGCCCGCACAGCCAGCATGATACAATAACGACACAACACCGTCTGTCTGCCTTGCAGTTGGCCGCCCACAGCAGAGCACACCGCTAGCAGCGGTGCACCGGTACACCGGTGGTGGTGATGGTGGTGCTGAAGCAGCACGGACACCGTCCGTGTCCCTCTCGTTCGGTTCCTCATGCGCCTCGATCATAACACCACGAATAGAGCACTAAACGTAATTTAATTAGAACGGCTACGACGACGACGACGAGATGAGATAAAGAGAGCGGAGTAGTGGAGAAGAGGAGAAGGAAAGCCCCAGACGAATATGTATACACACATATATATATATAATATATATAGTATATATATATATATATATATAATATATATATATATATATATATACGTATATATATATATATATATATATATATATATATATACAGTCGGGGGAAGTGACTGACTGCGGGCCAATGGAAGAATTACATCACCGCGATATCAACAATTTCGACGACGACGACGACAATAAGAACAACAAAATAAAAACGACAATCATAAGTATAATGATGAGGACAAAGGCAATCATCGGTGAAATTGTGTCCATTTTCATTGTGCGTTATTAGTTAGTGGCAGACCGATAGCATCCACGGGCGCTTTCTCTTTATATATTTTCTCTCGCTCTCTCTCTCTCTCTCTCTATATATATATATATATATATATATATAAAGTGTGTTGCAAAAAATTAGCAACTCATGTTTTTTTTGCGATAATTTCGGCTTTGTTTATTTGAATGGCTTGAAATTTTAAGCGCATGATGTACATGACGAAACATGAGTATAGTGTTGATTTCATTGCAATCTCAAAATCGGTTCATACAAAAAATAAAAAAGTGTGAAAAAACAGTGTTGCAAAATATTAGCAACAATAACATGCTAACAACACAGCTCTTGTTTGTAAAGGATAGTCGATACTACAGCTGATATTCGATCCCAGGGATCAAATGTCAGGAATATTGTCTAGCTAAATCAATCGTTATATAGCTGCAAAATATTCTACAGCTTAGTCGTTGTTCCGAACTAACGACGAATCTTATGTTTAAACCATGGGTCGTACAAAGGATCGTTCGGATAACGAAAAGACAAGAATTGAGGCATATGCTGAGCTCGGTCATACAGTAACTGCTAAAGCAACCAGATTAGGACGGCATAAGAGCACCATCAGCAGGTTCTTACACCCTGGAGTGAACCAAAGGTGCAGATCTAACAGTGGGCGTAAGCCAGTTTTGACTATTCGAGATCGGCGAAGGATCATACAGTTGGCTACTCATGACCAAATGTCTTCTTCCAGGATCAGGACTACTTTGGGAGTGCCAGTGCACCGATCCACAGTGTACCGAGTGTTAAGTTCTGACAAAAACGTGCGATACGCGAAAAGGAAGCTTATGCCGCGACTGCAACCGAAGCACATTGTCGCACGGCGTGAATTTTCGCATAGATACCAAACTTGGGATAACGAGTGGAAAAACATCGTCTTCTCGGATGAAAAGAAATTTCATCTCGATGGCCCTGACGGCTGTCAGTACTATTGGCACGACTTACGGAAGGAACCTAAATGGTTCTCGAAACGTGTGGCCGGTGGTGGCTCTGTGAAATATTGGGGCGCGTTTGGATATAATGGGAAGTCTGATCTAGTCGAGATTGTGGGCCGAAACAATTCTGACATGTACCAGCCCAGTTAGAAGCCCACTTCAGAAGAATTGGGGGACCTGACGCAGTTTTTCAACAAGACAACGCCACGTTTCATACCTCGGCTAGCACTATAGCCTTTTTTCAAGAACAAGGAGTGCCACTTTTTGACTGGCCGGCATTAAGTCCAGACCTGAATCCTATTGAAAATCTTTGGGGACATTTGATAAAGCAGATTTACGCAAATGGTCGACAATATAATAATTTGTCGGACCTCAAAGAAGCTGTCCAGCAAGCATGGACTAATATTCCACTTTCGTACTTACAAAAGCTCATTAACTCCATGAAAGACCGAGTTTACGATTTGATTCAGAAGAAGGGACGAAAAATTCCCGTTTCTAGAATAAAATATGTAGTTTCAAATGAGTCATACAGCCCTGCTAAGAATCGAATACGCTGTAAGGCGCTATTGTTGCTAATATTTTGCAACACTGTTTTTTCACACTTTTTTTATTTTTTGTATGAACCGATGTTGAGATTGCAATGAAATCAACAATATACTCATGTTTCGTCATGTACATCATGCGCTTAAAATTTCAAGCCATTCAAATAAACCAAGCCGAAATTATCACAAAAAAACACGAGTTGCTAATTTTTTGCAACACACTTTATATACATATATATATATTTAGCACCATCCAGTTAATAGCAGTATCTCTTACAATGTTGTATGTTCTGTAGCCTGGTAAAATTGCCAACAGTTTAGACACGAGCAGCACCCACCAGCCGAGTTCTCAACGCGATCATCCCGCACTGCCTTCTTCCATTTACCAGATGACAGAGCTAGTGGGGCTCATTGTTGTTCGAATATTAAAATATCGCATAAAAAGTATGAAAAACAAATTTACACCTCATTGCAATAGAGCACATCAGAGCAATACCAAAGCTGCTTATCGGAAATACTCCTTCTGAACCGTCTTTATCTGGCCAGCGCTTTCGTTGACGGGATTGCAGTGTAGCAATTGGCCCTAAACTACTAAATCAGATTTACTAAAAGGCACGATCATGACTTCTCGGATTTAGGTAAACGGTCGGCTCTTTAGGCACACATACAAACCATATAGATTCGATGACCCAGCCCATAAAGACACAAATCAGTGTTTTTCCTACACGGAGATGTTTGCAGATTTCTACAAAAACGCACATTTCTTAGAGATATTTTATTATTATTGTGCTAGTACAAGTCGCCCCAACAAGTCCATCGTTGGCTGTCTCGAATCCATTTGTGCTAAAGTATATTCCAAATCTACATCGAATTAACTGTACAATATATTGCACATACGTTATGTGACATTGTGAAACCAATAATTTCATGATGACATGCATATGTACTTTTCTCTATTTAATGTTAAAGGTGCACTTGTGAATGATACATTATAACAGCGCTTATTATTGCATATCACATCAACATTGGCACGTTCGGATATCTGAATTTGCAAGCCCAGTCCAGAGCCGTCGCCGGCCGCATACAAATCCTCACTGGCCAGTATCAACGTTCAGATATATTTTTGTGAACTTGGTCTTGAAAAAGCACGTCTTTATAAGTATGTACTATAATAAAGATCTGCGTAAGGATGAGTGTATATAATGATGTAGTTTTAGCCCCATATTCAAACGCGTGTAGATATGTGGAAATGCAAGTTTTCACACTGTAAACATATGTGACTTTGTGTGTGTTGGCATCGAAATGTGCTTAATATACATAAGCAAGAACATTTTTTTTCGCACTAGACGTCATGTTCTCTGGGTTTCGCAAAACATCGAGGTCTTGTCGTCTATGTTATTCTCTCATTCAGACATGTACTTCTTGACAGTTATCGTTTTTAATAGAACGTGTATCTTCTGGAGGTTCTCCACCAAATGAGGTGGATGCGACACCAGTAAATAGACTAACCTGTTGAGGCTAGTGCGTGGGCTCTTAGCGCCTTCTTTAGAAAGGTGGCCGTGATTTGATCAGTCGCCCTAAAGTTACATTTCGATAGGTGAGGCCATATCACTTGGATACCATGAGAAACGGTAGGCGCGATTCTCAAGTTAAAGAAACTTACGGCAACTTCCATTGATAGTTTAATGAGGGTCTCGGGTACTCTATAAGGGTTGTAGTCTATTTCAAATCATACTGAGGAAGATCCTCAGTCTGTCTGGAGAAGTTGTCCTCGAGAGGACAACGCGACGCCCAGGTAGAAAAAGTGTGAGACAACTCTATAGTTCATGAATCCAATCGAAGTTCGCGGCTACCAGCCTATTTTTGTCCACGTCGAAATTGCATTGCCTTTGTTTGACTTTTATTGGTCTTCAACTTGTTTTAGTTGACGTCCTGCTGCAAGGACCGCTGCAACTGAAATCGGCTGCGGGAGTATAGCGCCAAGTCGTTTGCAAACATACGGGCGTCCACCTGCGAGTGCCGACCCTTTACCTCTCCAGGAAGGTCGCTCACCTGCACCGAAATCAACAGAAGAGCTAACACTATGACGCGGAACAGCACCAGCGGTCTGTATGATCACAGTATATTCAGCAGCGCCATCATCTTTAGTGACTTGTCCGTCATGTACAATGCCGTTAATAAGTAACAGTATATCCAACGAGACTCCGCAAAATGCTAGCTTCTCAAGTAAATCTTTCATGCGCCCGTATCAAAGCCTGCTTTGAAGTCTAAAAATACGGCAATGAGATTCCTTTGGTTCGAAGTGCCGTTGTATAGAATTTAGAAGTATAACGTATGCTGTCATTGTTGACTGGCAGCTTCTGAAGCCATGTTCTGTTTCTGTTCAGGCAGTTTTCTGTTAACTTCAAAACTTTTTCTAATCGAAGGGCTAGTATGGCCGACAGAGGCTTGTAGATTGCTGGTCATGGACTGGTTTCCATTCTGTGGGTAGTTGGGACGTTTTCGTTACCCTCGTCAAAGATTGTATTAAAGCAGGGTGCAAGGAAAATCTCTTGTTTGAGTTGTTCATTTGCGACCAAATCGGGTCCCGAGGTCTTCTCGGAGGGTGCTTTATTATCGCGTCGACTATTTCGAAACCGCTAAATAATGGCTTCAATAATGCACTGGCTCCACACTGACATTACCACATGAACACAGCTGAGAACGGTTATGGCACTGCCAAACAATTGACGAAAGTGAGCATCTAATATATCAAGTGGGAGCAGCTTGCATTGTCTCCGTACTTCACGCTCCTCTATGACGTTTTTTACAACTCACTTGATAGCCACGGCCTTATCTAGTATAAAGAAACATCATCTCAGGACGGATTTTTGCTAGGATGTATACATGAGGCATATAATATTTGCAAGAAGCGCACTTCTGATTGCAGCATGGTGCGTACTTTTGGTTCGCTCGGTTAGGCCGAGTCCTATCAGTAATGACACTTCGCATGCTGGTACCGTAAGATTCTAAGTTGATCACATCTGGCACTGGGAGTATACATCGATAAGTAAAGTTCAAACGAGTGCGATTAAGGTTGCGACTTAGACGGGGCTACCCGCGATCTGTAGATTGCGGCTGAGGCGATGCTTTCCACTGCAACGCGTAGCTGCCACCTTGCACCAATTGCCAGAGTCTGCTCTTATAGCCTCTGGTATCTAACATTACATGGGTTAGCATTAGTAGCAAGGTCACTATTAGCCCACCATAGTGAAGCATGTAATTAATTATCCACTAGTGTAATTGCTATATATATAATTATTATATAGATGAAATACATTTTCAATTATTTATATTTATGATAGTAAATTATTAATGTATAAATGAGTTATTTTAGAGATAATTATTACTTAGTATTAATTATTCAGTTGCTAGTTAATGCAGTTATCTTTGTAGTTGGGATTTGCGCCAGAAATTTTGCTATTATATAACACAGCACCTTGCACAGGATCTGTCCACTGATGGTAACATCTATTGGCCTTTTTTCCGCAGACTTGATTTCTGGCTCAATTTTTGAGTTGAGAGACCATTTTCCATCACAAACGACCAACTGCGTTTCGAAAAGTTGTTGAACAGTTAAACAATATTTGACGAGAGTGCAAAGCGGTAGGGTTGGGACGCCAGGTTGCCTCTTAATAACGTCCGAGAGACCGGCTTTAACACATCCATGCGGCTTAATCAAACCGAGCACGAACCCCACGTAGCCTCATGTTTGCCGCTACATAGGCAACATTTGGCCTAATACTTGCAATTTTTTAAGACATTTTAGAAAACCACATCTCGTTTAGAAACTTGCAGTCTGCGGCTAAGGGATCAATGCTGTAACATCCACTCTCGGGTTGCAGTATAACACAACCATCTCAGTTGCCCATAATAATTTAGGTGCAGCCAGGATGGTAGCTTCTTAGGTGGACCGGTCCAGACAGGTTATTTTACTCTGCACAGAAGAGCGCGCTTCAATTATCCTGGCAAACTCTTTAACTTCCGCTAACTCTTGCCGTGATAATAGCCGCCCCTATACTCTTCGGTATAAACATTAATCATTGCAAGCTCTCCAGGTTTTGTGAAGCGGGATTTCTCAATGTTTGCTATGCTATTGAGTAATTATTACATAACGTATGCTGGATTCATTTGGATTATTTGACTGAAGACCTACATGCATAGGCGCATCTATTATGTGTTAATGCGTCAGCCTGGCATTCAGCGAAAGCTTGTTGAGAATGTTACAAACACACTAATCATGGCCGACGGAGCAACTGCGTCTGAGGTGTTCAGCAAGGACCAGCCATGGTTCCTGCTCTTTGCGCCGGACGGATTCCTAATAAAGTTACAAAATAATTTCGTCTTGACAATAGCAATGTACAGGGCTGCGGCTAGGTATGCGGCTGCAGAAGTAGCAGACCAGGCAAATGACTCACTTACTCAATGCAAGTGTTCGATTATTAAAAAAAATATTCGCCGTAGACTCAAAAATTAACCGGCTAAATTACCATCGACGATCCCATGGCCTACGATCTAGAAGATGCCTCATTGTGGAACAGAGCAAATGTTTAGATGTGGAGAAGACGTGAGGGCACCATACGGTTTTTAAAACGCCAAACAGTGGCCCAAGATCTCAAGATATTTTTGTTTTGCAAAATGTAGTGTAACAGTAGATATGTTATTCAGTGGTATGTGATACGTGATTTGGTATTCAGTGGTTTGTGATACGTGATTCAACAGGACGACACACCCGTTCATACCGCGGCAGTTTAGTGCAAGGGAGGCTGGCGGAGCACATGAGCATCTTTTGGAATAAAGGCTCGTGACCGCCTAACAGTACTGCAGTTTAAATTGTCTGGACTACAGTGTGTGGGGCGTTACTGAGCAAGGGCCCAGAAAAGTATTGAAATATCAACGCTGTCTTCCTCACTGCCTATATTCAGCAGGCATATGCAGATCTTGATAGGCGGGATTTGCAAGATGCCTATAAGCGGTTTAGGTTTTAAGTCGAAGCGGAGATTTACGCAAACGGCGGTTACATTGAATAAATGCAATCGTTCGAGAAGTCCCTACCGCCGGCAAGTGCACACAGCAAATGCATTCAAATATTTATTCTAGATTTGGATGCAGATTTTGAATCAAGCGACATCAGTTATTTCCAATTTAGCCTGCGTATATACAGTCCCTGAAAAAAATATAGGGCCCACCCACTTTTGCCACATTTCACGCATTTATTATAACAAATTTAAGAATCAAAATGTACAGAGTAACACGAGGACTTCTATCGACATTGGGGTCTCGGATTACTTTGACCACGAGATTTTGGCACAGCTGCAAAAAATGATAATGACTGCATCATGCATTATGAATAACGGAATCGACATTTGGGCTCATTTAACGGCTCGACAGAAACAAAGGCAGACCTCCTACCAGAAGTTTTTTCTTTGTTCAAACGATAGGCTTAGGCTGGCGCCTCATGGGTGAAGAAAAGGCCCATATCAAGGCTTATAAGGACATCGGCCTCTAATCGCAAAATTTCCTGTCAATTGGGGCGTTGTGCCCAAGTAGTAAATAACTTTGTTCATTTAGGTAAAAAAATACGCCGTAAAAAGGAGTTCCGGGCGTCCAAATTTTATTTCGAAACGAAACAAGCTGCAATTCTGAAGAAAGCGTCGAACTCTACGCCCTCGGCAAGGGCAATTGCGGCGGCGGCCGACGTGCAAACGAAAGTGCGAAATTGTGAAAAGCTTCCTCAGGAAGACAAATTGGCAAAAACACAAGAAAAAACAACGATTGACCGCTGACCGATGAAAGCTCGTCTTGACTTCGCCCACGATAAAATGTCATGGACCACTGAGTGCCCACGATACGATGTGACGGACCACTGAGTGACACAGAGCGCTCGTTTCGAATGAAAAAAGTTTAACTTTGATGAATCGGCTCGATTTTACTATTATTCGCACGATGTCCGCAAGGAAGAACGAATTTTGTCAAAACGTCACTTAGGTGGCGGTTCAGTGGTGATCTGGGCTGCTGTCGGATATTATACAAAGTCGTCGATTGTTTTTTTAGACGGTCGTGTTTATTCGACGCGATACGGGGATTTGCTAAAAGAGCAATCGGCGCATTTTAAGCTGATGGGATGGCCAGACTTTGTTTTTACACACGATAACGCCCCGATTCACACCGCCAGGCTGATTGGAAGCCGGTCCGACCAATGTCACATTGAATTCCTTCGCTAGCCTGCACTCTCATCTGATCTTAATATGATCCAGAATGTGTGGAGCTGGCTCGAACAAAAAGTTTACACGGATAAAAAACAATTTTCGAGGCTTGGAACGAGCTCTTGCAAAACGGCATCCAAAATTCGTTTAACACTATACCAAACCGCACGTTTGAGGTTATCTGACTAATGGATTACTGAGTACTATATATCTATGCGGAATATGCCTTTATTGTTATATTTGTTAAAACGGTATCTTTATAGTGCCTTATATTTTTCGCGGTAGCTGTGCAAATAAATCCGTGTTCAAGTGACCGAGACCCTAAATGTCGTAAATCTTCCGTTACTCTGTGAGCAGTATCACTGTGATTTTAACAATCAATAAATGCTAAAGTAACAAAAAGGGCCCTTATTTTTTAGGGCTATATATATATATAAGGTGAAAAAAAAATACACACATATGCACATACTGCACATCCACATCAAGTAAGGAGCAAGCAGAGTGGTTTAATAGTGAAGCCCTGTTCAGGAAGTCAATTAAAACAAAGTAGGCCTAGTCACGGGGTTGATTACTTAATGAACGATCTCTATAACAGACATGCATGCACCCTCCTTACCCTGCGTTGTTTTCATTGGATTTAGGACTTGCGCTGTTTCGCACGATCCAGACATCTTATTGGATGAATAGACGTTGTGGAATAGACCTATTTGATGGCGAGAGCTCGGCCACAAGGCCGCACCTGATCTGGACTTGGCGTTGTTTACGATCGCTTTGTGTCAACAGTGCGTTTCTGTGTCTAAAACTACGAGTAAAAATGTACATATATATATATATATATATATATATATATATTTTATTTGGCCTGGTCACGGGTGTCTGGACTCGGGTGATGGTGCCGGTTGTCGCCGATGGTGCCGACATGCTGCCGTGCTGGCTTTTCTAATGTTTGTTTTTTTGCTGGAAACGGTCGCAGACGATAGGGCTGTAAACACCTATTGAACAACTGTCAGACAGCGAGTGAACGCGTCTCTGTATCTTCTTCTCTTTCTCCCTCCCACGGTCGCCGCTCCGATTCTTCGCAGAGATATGCTGCTCCAAGAGCTCGGCAACGCGATAGCTAAACTATGCCATTGCTAAACCATCCGCTGATCGCTAACACCGAGCCACGAACAGGCCTCCGTGACGGAGCCTCGGTACCCGGCTTCGTCGGCCAACGCACACTTCGACACCACTCCACTTGACTCCACTCCACTCGACTTCACTGTGTTCATATCAGCGGGAAGCGAATTTTGCGGCAGAGCTGAGATTACCTAGCAAACATCACAGTGTTCACTTGATTATGGTCTCTAGTAATCACTACTACTATTACTACTACTTGATATATGCTAAATGAATACAAGCATCTAGTTCATATAGACTTACATTGCATTTATATAAATAATATATATATATAAATATATATAAGTGTCGGAAAATAAGTGTCGGAAGTATGCACGTATTGGAGACTCTATGGACTTTCGACCTTTTTTTTTGAGACCTTAGGGGGCCCAGGTAAAATTACTGAGGGAGTTATTACTAAGATTTGCAAGTGTCTCAGATTGGCTACGGGGGACCCACGCGCTGATGTTGTTTGTCGTCACGTTCGCTAGGGGACAATTGTTAACCCCGTTACGAGTTAAATAAAATGGCAGTGTTTATATAAATATAATATATATATATATATTGCGCAAATATTTTATATTTAGCTGCTGATGTGGCCGCTGCTAGTCGGGCCTCCACCGTGTAGGTGCCGGCCAGATTCATTCACATGAGATCGTTTACGGTAGGAGTCTTACTCCTATATATATATATATATATATATATATATATATATATATATATATATATATATATATATATATATATATATACGTAGACACAAACGTGTATACAAAGGGATACGTTATTTGAAATTGAGCAATAGGCAAAATTTCCTATTTGCGTAAAGTCGCCACCGCTGCTGTTAAAGTAACTTGCCGTCGTCGTCGTCTGCTGCTACGTACGAATTGTGTGTAAACAATGTACACGATGGTATTATTGATTGCCTTGCCGTTGCTGCGTTGGTGTCTATTCGCGCGCGCTCGCGTAGCCATGGCAACCAGCGTCCGTTGTGTCAGTCCTGGTGGCGCGCGCCTGGGCGCCAGCAAGCCATGCTTGACGCCCACACCACGTCTATTCGCTGCTGGTGGTGGATCTGCTTTCCCTCTGCATCTTCCCACCTGAGCGTTCGTCAGATTGCCAGTTTAACTACTGCGTGGTGGCGATTGTGGTGATGTTGCTTGCGCTGTTGTGGATGCTGATTCGATCGAAAACAGCTATGAGCGCGAGAGGAGGCTTGGGGAGGATATGGATATGGAGAAGGGCAAACGGGGCCGGCGCCGCCGATTGACTCTCTGATAGAGTGCGGTGGTCGAGATGCATCTAAATGTGCGCGCAGCACCAACAGAGCGAACCGGTACTGGTCGCTGCTACTCTTGCGGCCGCCCTCTGTGAAGATGTTTGGGTTCTGTGTGTTTCCCTTAGTTAGTATCTTTGTCTTCTATCTGTTTTTTTCAGCGTCAGGTTGTCCCTTTTCCCGCCTCTTATCTCTCTCTCTCTCTCTATATATATATATATATATGCTCGATGCCTGCACACCCATGTATATTTCCCTGTCTAACTGACAGGTTGACTTACTGCTGAAATATTAAATATACACGAGGTGTGCAAATCGTGCCGTGAAGTTGCCGGGCGGGGGTCGGATTGGAGGTATGGTATCGAGAGCTGGCGGCCAACAATAATCTTCTCTTCGAGTGTCACCGATCTGGTCGTCGTTTTATGTGAGGCGCAATTCTGTATAGTGCTTACTAAAGACATTGCATGTGTTGCTCTTCTAACAAACCTCGGTGTGATTAATTACGTACGATAAATTTATATAATTAATCGTAGTAGTAGTAGTAGTTGTTGTTGTTGCTGTAGTAATGATAACAACAGCAGCAGCAGCAACGAAGTCAACAAAGGTCCCACCGTTGTAAATACAAGGTCTAAACATGACGAACATGCAACAACACCATCGACGACGACAACAACAACAACAACAATTACAACGACCACAGCACCGTCGACGACAACAACAACAACAACGAAAGCAACAACAACTGCTATACCAAGTGTTAACACAAGTAGCAATAACGAGAGAAGTATGAAGACGGCCAAGAGTAGCAGCTAAAAGTATCAGCAATAGTAACAACAACGGAGCGAGTAAGCGGAGGCGAGGGTGAAGACAGCGATAACATCAATGGCAAAAAAACAACAGCAACAAGACTCTTTTTGAGATGTTATTTACAGTAATAACAATACAGAGGATAGCAAGAAGCAGTCTGCGTTCCTACGCATGCACGTCACATCGCTTCGATCGTGCGCACGTCGAGCATAGGCGATGAGCGAAAACAATCGCGATTAGGAACATCATCGTTAAAACGACTCCCATGACGTTACACGAAGAAACCTACACACACGCACGATGATAATCTAATTTAAAGTAGTTATCCGTCATTACGAAGTCACTGGCTGTTGCTGCAAGTTGCTGCACTGAACGGTATCTAGCAGCTTCTAATTTGGCAGCAAATTCGGGGGCGTCCATCGCAGCGGGGTCCCAGCACCTCAGCACCACATTTGCTTTTGGTGCTAAGGTGCTAACCCCCGCCGATGCCGGTAGTTGTCTGCGTTACGCTCGCCAATTTCTTCGGTAGAAACGGTTGACGCTACGAGGTGCGGTGGCTTTAGCGCATCATGGCCTAAAGCCTGATCATAGTACCGTTATCTCTAGTCGACTGAGAGTGAAAAAAAGACAGAGAAAGCTTTTTTTGATGTACCAGCAAGTAAATAGCTGTTTTTTTTTTCCATTTGTGGAGTTAAGTGGAGTGAGTGCATGAAGGAGCGCCTGCTTATTTATCGACGACGCACCGATGCGGGTCAGTGTAGTCAAAGAGCTTGTGAGAACTCCACCGTGCAGAGAAAATAACGTAGCCAATCATGTCGAAGAAGATATAATTTTTTTTCCACCAACTTCACATTTTTTTTCGTATAATTAAAATAGTAGTGGAAAAAATCCCCTCACATTCTGACTTTTTCGGCAGTACTAAAGGCCATTTGTGCAAAACGCACTACATTCTATATTCTTTTCCATTCCTTGGACTTTTACAAAGTTAACTAGTTTCGCACCTGGAAAGATAACATTGTAGCAATTGTGGCTCGAGATTTATTTAAGTCACACGTTTTACTTTAAAAAAGCCTCGGCGTATTGCAAATACTATTGCTAGCCTCGATAGAGGTCGATTACGACTATTACAAATACCTCAAGGAAAGGAATCAGGATTTTTCAGGAAGAACAAATATCGCCATTGAGCGTGTGCGATATCTCCCTGATGATACGCTGTGCGTTCATCGAGGTCCTCTGTAGACACCATCAGATTACGTGGTCTGGGTGTTGAAGGTCAATTACCCATTGCTATCGTAATGCGATGTGTTTCATACACGACACTCCAGCGCTAGCACAAGACATGGCTGTCAGGTTTTACACGCATAGTCCACAATACGTGCATTTGGCTTTAGGTTATCTCTACTATATACTTCTACAGTGTTACAAAAAACAGTGACTGAAAATCACAATACATTGTCATTGTTATTACTGTAATTGTTAATCAAATAAGTCTTTATATTATTATGTTTGGTGTTGGTCTGTAACGCATACAGCAAAAGCCATCTATGTAACATCTAATCGGTTTGTTTAGTTTTTTGTTTTTTTTATTTATTTATTTGTTTACATTTTTTGTTTTTGTTTAATCTGTTTCTTTAGTTATCTAATATTGCGTATGTTGCGGCAGGCAACTGTCGTGAATCACCCTATTATGCGTGCGAGCGAATCGACATGAAAATTTAATAAGCTTTCTTTGCTTTTCAAGTGAGCGTAAGGAGCGGTTTGTTTGCCCTAACCTCAGTAGTTCCCGTGAACTGAGGTGGCGGACACACCTAAGCAGGGCAAAGACGCGCCTCAGGAGACGCTTTAGCGAACATAGAACTATAGATGAATTCTAAGAGCTAACAAGCTTGCCAGTCAAGGAGTTCAATCCCAAGAAGCCAGATAAGTGGGTGCAAATCAAGAACCGTGGGTCATATTTTAGAAGGGTCACGAAACAACTGTGGGTTAATGGTGTAGAGTCCACACTCTGTGCCTAATCATATACATCTTCCCTAAAGCTCAAAAGCTGGAGACTACAACTCATTTCAGCAGCCCGTCTTTAGCGTGTGCATTTTCCCGCTGCCTCCCCCGACAACACACCGTACGCAGGCCAAATGTACTACTGCTTCTAATCGTAAGATCCTACTGCCGGGTGCTTTCTGATGCTGGTGGTGTTGGCATACTATACTCTGCGAACGAGCGGTGATAACAACATGAGATAAGTGGCGAGGAGCGCGAAATTTAAGCGATCTTGTCGATAGCCGTAGCATAAACAGTTACAGCAGCAGCAGCAGCAACGACAGCAACCACAACAACAGCAACACGTCTTAATCAGACCAAATGAGTTTGAGTAGAGAGGATTCTTCGCGGCAGAAATGCGGCTTCGTGCAAAATCGACATACGTACCGTTTTCGTTTCTTCGGCCTCCCTTTGCTCAGATTGCTCACGCTTACGTTCATCACGTCATACGGTCAATAGTTTTTACAAGCAACGTATATATTTATTCAATGATTCACGATCGGAACATGATGAACAAACGGTCAATATTTGTTGCTACTGACCGCCACCTCCACTGTCAGCACAGCAACCCGTCCATAATACTACGGCGACGACCCAATAATCTCTTAAATCTGGCTGCAGCTCTTCAAAAAGTCTACCACTTCGGGTTGTTTAGCGGGGAGTAACACACAATTGCTGGTGGTGGCACGACAGCAGTGGGTGGAGCAATTTGGATTTTTGGGGAGTGGAGGGAATTACGCACGATATCCTTCCTAAGTGCTAAGTGCGTGTGATGATGGCGACACAGTCCTACAGCCAGTGTGCATACGTACGGCGGATGTTTGCCTAAACCTCCTAAAACAAACAAAATGACAACAGATCTCTTAAAAAAATTGCTACGTATTCGCACTTTTTGATATTACCGGCAGGAATAAAGCTCTTCCCAGGCGGCGGCGGCCCACCGGAGAGAGAACGAAGCAAAGCTGCATTTGTCTGCGCGTATTGCTATTTGAGAAACTCGCTTGAGTTCGCACTCGTTAGAAGGAACGAGCACATTCTTAGAGAGTGTTTAACGAAGTGTAGCACACAATAACTGTGTGGTGTATAGATAAACACTTTTCCTTCTAAGTGTTATACGTCAAAAAGCGTAAGGGCATCGTTATTGTTGTTGTTGTAGATGTTGTTGTTGTTTTTGTTGTTGTTGCTGCTACTGCACTTCGTTACGGTACTTGCCTCCTGTTCGTTGATATTAATACATTTGTTAGTGCTGTTATTACTACTACTAGTACTTGATGGTTATCACAACACTGAACCGTTGGCAGGGTCTTGAGGTCTTGAGATCTTCCACACACATACGCAATAATACTGCTTATCTCTGAGACGAATGGCGAAAGGTCGTCATAAAGACGAGGGAGGCGTCAGACTGGTTGCGAACGGCGTCTGTGTTCGGTGGCCGACACCCGTAGGCT
Source organism: Dermanyssus gallinae (assembly GCA_003439945.1). Lineage (NCBI taxonomy): Eukaryota > Metazoa > Arthropoda > Arachnida > Mesostigmata > Dermanyssidae > Dermanyssus > Dermanyssus gallinae. The sequence continues at coordinate 12,466 of QVRM01003554.1, read as the reverse complement.
CTGTGGCAGCGTTTTCACATCTCGTGCGCCAGCCAGCCGACCCGTATCTGTTTCGCCAATCTCGTTAAGGAGGACAAAACGTGCAGGTCTGCTTTGAGGCTTTCCCCGCCCGTTATGATCTTTGTATAGTACATTTATATGATGTAAATATGTGTGAACGCATGTACACACATATATATATATATATATAGATGTATATATGTGTGAACGCATTTACACATATATATATATATATATATATATATATATATATATATATATATTTATATATATTTGTCTTGTTTGCGCTTCTCTTTTCCTTCATCATCATGTCGAACAGTTATAGTTTGGAGTCGTGTTATTCGAGAGATATATATATATTTATATATACTCCCCTTAAAGTAAACTTTAATATAAATGCTGCCGATGGATTCGTGCTGATTGCAGTAGCCGATTGCAGCAACCAGCTTCGCGTATTCGCGCGACGAGGAGGATGATGATCTCCGAGGAGGTGCGAGTGTAGTGCTTTGCCTGCGCCGGCTGATAATCGTTTTCGACGGAAGTGGCGGCATAAACTGCTGAAGAAGAGATTTGGTCCAGCCATTTGACTGAAGAAGTGGGAAGATGGAAGAGAGAAAAGGCGCTTAAGACAGGCCGCGTATTATTCTTGAGAACAGACTAGGCAACGCAGAGAAGGAAAGAGAGAGGTTGCAGTAACTTAGCGTAGGTCGCAGCAGAACAGCATTAAATGAAGTAGGTTGGCGGCCTCAAACAGCTAAAGTCCAGGCAGAACAACAGTGCACTGACAGTGTTGACGTTGTTGTTATTGTTATTGTTGTGGAACTACAACGGGAGATGGGGAGAAGAAATAAGGACCTATCGAACGAGAACGAAGATACTATATATATATAGATAATAGAGGGAGAGGAGAGAGAGATACAAATAGAGAAAGGGAAACAGTGTGTGTTTAGGAGAGAGAGAGAGAGAAGAAATGACTGCGGGCTTCTGTGGGGAAGTTAACGTAGGTGCTGTGTGACCACATTCGAAGGGCCTTCAAGCCAGCCTCGAAAAGCATGTGCCCGTTTGAAAAGACGCGGGCTCGTTTGTCTAGTCGGAGATGAAAAGCTGTACGCGGCCCGGGACCATTGCAGCTAATACCGCGGCTGTTGCTGCTGCTGTCCTGCTTGCGCCGCTGCTGAGTTACCAGGGTTGGGTCCAGGACATCGTCGGCGCTATAAACGCTCTGCCAAGAGAAAGAAACTATCTGGAATATCTCTTCTCGATAGGCGCCGTAGTCGAATAACGCTCGCTCACGTCTGTGTTTGGCCGATCAAAAAAAAAGCAGAGAAAGCAAGAGGAAAGCCGGCGAGTCACCGCCGAGGACGTAAGTATTTGTTTCTCCGCTTACTTTCACCTAGCCACAGACACAGCGCAATATGTAGGTATGCACGGACATATATGTAGGTATATATATATATATATATATATATATTGGTAGTGTGTACGTCTTCAAACGAAGACACTATTCTTTTATGGACTTCAATGTAGAGTGTAAATAAAAGTAGCATGTGTATATATATATATATATATATATATATATATATATATATATATATATATATATATGGGTGTGTGTAGCGTGTCTTTTCCTGCGTTCTAGCTCAAAGAAGAGTGGACAGGAATCTACTTGTTATGTCTGGCGGCACTGATTGGCAACGAGATTGAATGAGCAGCGTATGAAATTGAAACGACACCGGCGACCCGGCTGTACGGTTGTTGATTTTGTTGCTGTTCAAGTAAAGAACCCATTCTGGCAATAGAACGTCACCGATCGAGCGGCACGACCTAAAGCCGCCCAGACTTACAACAGGGCAGCGACCGACCGAAGATCGCTAACGCGATCTCGACGCTTCGAGACCAGAGCTCTATCTACAGTAGAGCAGTAATCGCGGCCAAATTCACATAGTCGGCTCTGTACACTTTTTAGGGAGTGCCTAGTCAATATTCGTCGTCAGACTCTACGCGGTTTTAGACCGACACCAAACCAGATAGAAACATGCGAGTCATAATAATCATATTCGCAACAATAATAGAAGTAATAATAATAACAATGAAGCTGGAATACAGACATCAACCAGTGGAAAACAGACTGCCTACTAGACATTTCGATACTAAGCTAAATCTGTCGGCTGGAAATATGCAGTGCGTATACATATACGAACTCGTCTAACGTGAAAACACACACACATATATATATATATATATATATATATATATATATATATATAGCCTCAGTAAGACACAAATCATCCGTTTTGTGGCAGACAGCTTTATCAGTAGAGACCTTAAGCATTTCGGCACCCGGTGCCGCTGAGTCATAGTGAAATCATACCCAATTGTATAAACGGTTATAAAATTGCGGCGGCAATATGATCAATCATAGTCACGATAAGAACAACAGTAACTAAAGCCCGTAATTTCTTCCCAGCAAAGCGTTCGTCGCATCGAAACAACATAGGTTGGTAGCAAGGCGTACATGTTTTAATGGCGATTTCTTTCTTGTACATCTCACCGACTGTCGGGTTGGGCTGAGTCATGGCAAAGTTGCTTGCGCTTAGACTGACTCAGATTAGAACCGCGCGCCGAACGATCAAACCAGACAGCTGCAGTAATAGCATCAGCGGTGATTATTCTTTTTGCTACTCAAACAACAACAAGCAACAATGATACAATAAAACGAACATCAACAACTACAATAACAACAGCAATGACATAAGAAGGAAGAAACAGCAACAACAGCAGGCAGCAGCAACAGCACTGCCAACAACAATAGCATTGATAATAATAATAATAATAATAATAATAATAACCATGATAATCATTAACGATTATGATGCTGTTGTGATGATTGTATTGTTGCTGCTACTGACACTGTAAGCGCTTTTACCGATTGCCGACACTATAAGTAATAATAGTCGCCACAACAACAACAATAATCACAACAACAGCAACAACACTCACATAATATTTATCTATAAGCAGCAAGAACACTCACTGACAACTACTACCACCGCATTCCATTCATTTTCGTTAAGCCATTGAATGTCTACGTATGCAAACCGATGGCCATGCTGTGTAACGGTCGATCATTGAGCATGTGCAAGTCAGCCTTGCGTATAACATGCCGTTTGCGCGATCCGCTGAGAGGGCTGAGAAGCGTTTACGCATCGGATATAAAGCAATATATTCACATTTGTGTTTCGAACTGTCGCATACAATTGGTCGCATAACGCTAGGCTTCGCTTACGTACGATGACAGCAAAAAACTGCTCGGTTTATTTACTAGTATTAGAGTAAAATAGTACCAGAAGAGTAGACTGTCACAGGTAAACCTTTCATGGCGTAAGCTCTATAGCGTTAATATTTCTAACATAATTCATCTTTCTCTCGACGGCTTCCTTTATGCGCTTACATTGCTCTTTTGTTTTCGAAAAATGTTTACGTTTAGCAAACACGGCGTGGTTTACTAATAAAAAGACGAACCGAGCACAAAACGCGGCGGATAAGCATCGTACAAATCAATCGCTTACGATTACGCTCGAATATCTGCAGCACTGCCGTTAAATCTTTTTGAACTTTAGCGCTTCAGCGGTCAGTCCTCCAGCAGGCCTTCTTTCTCTATACAGGTCTGCTTTCCCTACGTATATATATTATGTTAGTTATTGATATCATATCTCACCAATAAGCTTGTTGACTTGGTTGACTGTGAACCTTGGTGGGTGTGGCATTTTACCTGGCCGACAATTTACCGATAGATGAATGAACCTAAATTAAGGTGAATCCTTTTTCCTTCTCGCGGTCGCATTCTGTCTGGTATATGTGTGTGTGCATATATAGGACTTTTACGCTCTTTGTTCCAGGGCTCAACTGCGTTTTCCCATTATTAGCTCGTTTTGGAACCTCTCCGGCTTTGTTTGGATATATTGCATTTATACGTGGGCCTTCTTAAGCAACAGGTCCTTGTGACGGCGTATTCACACTAGACCACACTACTCCACCGTACCGATTAGACGCGTTCACCTCGCGATTCCGCGTTACACGCCAGAATATTACGCGCCCCCCGAAGGGGAGTTTGACCCACTCCAGCGCAGGGGTTCCCCGCAAAAAATGCGGGGCCAGAAGGTCCTCTCGACCGGTGATCTGCTTTCATGTGGCTACTTTTCACTCATTTGTCTAATAAGCCAAGGCAGCAGGCGTCCCGGACGGTACCACCGGGTGTCACCGGGGCATTAACCGTCCGGCCCGGGGGTCCATGTGCAGCACAGTCCCCGTATTGGCAATAGCATTAACAGCCCTCGAATGGGCCACGACAGGATGACAATATAAATTCGTTGCCAACCAATCTCTATCGTATGCCTTGCCCCCCGTTAGATCTTAAAACGGGGGTGTTACTATTGGGAGTTTGTACCGTCTGACTACTTACATAGGGGCTCGTGAAGGTCCCCGCAGCGCGCGGAAGTCGCGCACCAGCAGACCAAGCCGGTAAGAGAGTCGTAGGTACTCCCGGCGTACTCCCGGAATACCCCGAATCGAGCCTGCTCACTCGAAGCCAGGAACATACCATATCTGGGCATCTCAGGCCACGTAGCCACATTGATGGAGGTACCTCATACTATATATGCATCAAGTGTGATTTAACCTCAACAGGAATACCTCATATTTCACACGGCGCAATTGGACCGAGATTGTACATTTTATAAAATTATTTTTATTTAACTCCAATGCAATCGTTTAATTAGCCGTCTATTCGTTTCGCGTCTTTGTACGTTTGCTGTAGATGTAGATTACGTTGTATGCGGTCCTATGCGGCTCTGTTTGATCTAGCGCTTAAGCACAATTTTATGGTCGAATTTATTGATGATATATATATATATATATATATATATATATAGCGCAATAATGTTCTTGTCGTCCAATGTCGTCAATTGCTCCTGTAATGCGTGTATCTGTTCTGATATTTATACTAATCCCTGCTAATACTACCTACTGCTTACGCTAGTTATTCGCCATGTCTACATAAGGCACATCGCCACACGGAAACACGGCTATCCGAACACCTAGTGTGCTTGAATACTAAGTTACACGAGGACTATAGTGCGTGTATCTATCAATCGATATTTTTTTGATCTCACATATATAATGTGTTTATTATTACACGTGTTGTGTACAAAAAAAGTTATTAGTTATGCGTATGTGTACATACACACGTTTGGACTTATAAAATAACAGCTATGTGAAAACTATAAAGCTATGACGCGAGCTTGGTTATCTAGACTCGCTAGAGACGGGACTAGGCTACAGGCGGCAGCATGGTATCTACCGCATGGTAGGTTACAACGAAGGCACACACATGAGTCCAAGGGATCATGGAAACAAGCCGGTCGGGTGAACAAAACAAGTGTAACATCATTGGATGACCAGTATATTGATTAAAGAATTAAAAAAAAATTAAGTACAATGATTGTCGCAGTCTCAGACCAAAAGGAGCGAGGGCTAGGGCCTAGAAGAATGCACGCGCATTTTGATATATAAATAATGATGATGATGATGATGATGATGATGATAATAATAATAATAATAATAATAATAATAATAATAATAATAATAATAATAATAATAATAATAATAATAATCGAGCTCCAAGGAAACACGTCTATTCATGTGTGTGCAGGTTGATAAACCCAGGAAGTAGCATACGAGAGTGATGCCTGTAACTCAGTGATCAGTTAGTGTACTGTGTGTGGGCCATGCGACAGGGGCACGAGCAGTCATGAGGCTGTGAAGATCCACACGACATGGTGAAACAAAACGAAACCACCCGCGTAATGCCGCTGCCATTCAAATTCGAATTCTAACGGCTGCTCAACTAAAATTTGACGTTGGAACATCTAAACTACAAAGTGGCGCCAACAGTTATATCAACAACTCATCGCGCCGCATGAAAACGACGTTTGTTGGTAAGGCAAGGATTAAGAGAACGATAGTTACAGCCAAGCCAGCGCCCACTTTGTTTCACTGCAGAAGTAGCACCAGTACGAAACAATAATAATAATAATAATAATAATAGTGATAGTGATAATAATAATAATAATAATAATAATAATAATAATAATATAATAATAATAATAATAATAATAATAATAATAATAATAATAATAATAAACAATGCATAGCAAACCACCTAAACCGAATCCCGATCATCTTTAAACCCGTCCCCAGCTAACATTCATCTGCGACGTCTGTAGAAAATCCGTAAAATCACTCCGCGGACTACACATACATAAAACCCGTGTTCACGGAGGACAAACCCACACACATTCCTTTGACCGGCCACCCGATGGCTCCGCTCCACTTACTTCGACCCAGGACCAGAGAGACCCAGCCGACATTACCTCTGACAACGATTCAAAAATGTTTACCCGTATCCTAGCTCGTGCTCGCAAAAGCACGAAGCTAGTCAGAATAATCCCGAGAGGAGTCAGGGAAATCTGTTGCGCAGCTTACGCGGAAGCCCTCTCTCACTTCAACTCGAGACTAGACGCTGAATCCTGGCACAGATTAATGACTTTGCCGACACTCATGTTGCATATTCCAGAACTAAAAAGCAACGACATCACATTGTGCCAAGTAATTAGGAAGAACATAACAGATTTCCAATGGAAGACGCTGGATAATCTTTCTGATAGACCGCACCACAGCCTCACACAGTCGCGCAAGGAGCACCTCACCGACCGCCAGATTGCCGCAAGGGCAGAACGCAAGTTAGCTGAGGGAGACATACGCTCCGCCGCACGCACTCTACTTTCGACAGAGTCTTTCGCATTGCCCGACGACCGCACGACTCAGAAGCTTAGAAGCAAGCATCCCTCTCCTCCGGCTCACGTCAGGGACCGCTTGATCAACTTTGAGCAACCTCCCACGGATGAGCCTTTCATCGCTCCGGCACAGCTCGTAGTTAATGCGGTTCGCTCCTTCTCACTAGCATCTGGCCCTGGACTGCATGGATTACGTCCTCGACATCTGAGAGATATGTTGGACAGCACAATACCTTCTTCCGAAAGACTGCTAGTGGAACTGCGCTGTCTGACTAGCCTGACTCTAAGTGGCAGGCTGCCAAGTTTTTGCCACCCAATCTTCTATGGGGCAGATCTGACAGCCCTGAAGAAAAAAGACGGTTCCATTAGACCGATAGCGTGCGGCCTTACTTGACGTAGGCTGGTTGCCAAAGTAGCGATTGCCATCAATAGGACGGCAATCGTGAAGGCGGTGGCACCTTCACCAGGTTGGCGTTTCAGTTAAAGGCGGAGCTGAAGCTGCAGCACACGCAACTCGGGCCTTTCACAGAGGCAGAGGGGCCCCCACGAGTCCTGGTAAAACTAGATTTCCGAAACGCCTTCAACACCATCCGACGCGATGTTATCCTTAGTAAAGTTAAAGCGAAAGTTCCACAAATGTTTCGCTTAGCGTGGCAGAGCTACGGCACGCCATCACTGCGATTGGGCCCGCCTTATTTAGTTTAGGAATCTCAGGATTAGTGTCCCGCATGAAAAGTCCACTAAATGTGTGGTACCTAGACGATGGTATACTAGGCGGCCCGGCGAACATAGTGGCCTCCGACATACGCGAAGTGCTACAGTTTGCTGAGGAGGGAGGCTTAACTCTTAACGCCTCAAAATGCGAGATCATAGCTGTAGGTGGAGCCTCCCACCAGCAGGATGAGGCACGCAAACTCATTGCAGACCCCTGCCCGGTACAAAGATAATTGAGTTGCCTGATCTAGAAGTCCTGGGAGCGCCCATTGGATCTCGGAAGATCTCGAAAACTATCCTGGATAAGCGGGACGCCCTCCGGTGTATCAAAACTCGGCTATTGGCGATGCACGCACAGGCTACTTTATGCCTATGGAGATACAGCCTAGGATCACCTAGGCTAAACTACATTCTACGCACGTCCCCCACAGGTCACCACTGTGATAATTTGCAAGCATTTGACGAGGTGGCAAAGGAGATACTGAGTGAAGTTCTAAACGTGACCCTTACCGACAGAATCTGGGAAAGGGCCACACTTCCTCTCAGCGAAGGAGGATTGGGACTAAGGTCCGTGGCAGAGCTTGCTTCGCTGTGCTACGCGGCCTCTATCACAGAGTTCTCGGGGCTTGCGGAGACGTTGTTAGAACCGGATGTTCATTCTGTGCTGCGCGGAAGGAGGGACGAAGCCGAGCTGGCAGCTAGACAAGCGATAGGCCCTGGCCCCTGGGAGCAACACCCTACACAGCACATGCTTGACAGCTACAAGTGTCAAACGACCGCTCGCACGATCTTAGATGACATCCAATCCCCGACAGAGAGAACGGTATTCATAGCTGCCCGTGACACTTTCAGCAGTGGCTTCCTAAGAGCACTTCCTTCATCACAGCTGGGCACCATGCTGGACAACACCTCCTTCCGCATGGTGGCCGCTCTGAGAATAGGCGCTCTCATATGTGAGCCACACGAGTGTAAGGCGTGTGGAAAAACAGTGGATGAGGACAGGACTGCACCCTTTGAGCTGCACTAAAAGCCCTGGTAGGGCTCCCAGACACGCGAAATCAACGCGATCCTAAAGAAGGTCCTTCGTAGAGCCGGCATACCAAGCACCCTGGAGCCCAGGTTGGGCCTCGAAGACGACAAAAGACCAGACGGCGTCACCTACCCTCCATGGTCCAACGGCAAATGCCTGGTATGGGATGCGACGGTATCATGTACAGTGGCTCCGTCATATTTGATGCACAGCGCCATCAGGTCAGGGTGGGTTGCTGAACATGCCGAGATCGCAAAGAAACGCAAATACTCTGATTTGGGGAGGAGATATCACTTCGTACCCGTCGCCATGGAAACGATGGGCCCGATCAGCAAGAGCACAAGTATCCTCCTCAAAGACCTAGGTGTCAAAATTAGTGCTAACACGGGTGACCAGCGCGAGGGCGAGTTTCTGCGTCAGCAACTCTCGCTCGCAGTGTGTAGGGGAAACGCCGCCGCTATCATCGGCTCTATGGATTGAGAAGGGGGGGTGAGCCTACGCGGGTACACGTTTGGGTCCCACAATTGTAGGGAAATACTGAAAAATTGAATAAATAATAATAATAATAATAATAATCACGACTGACACGCTTGCATCCTCAGGCTGCGCCGTGCATTTGGAGATATAGCCTAGGGTCTTCAAGATTTAACTATATACTGCGTGCATGTCCTGCTTTGACGTGTCCCGAAGAATTAACGGCGTATGATGACGTCAGCAGAGACATACTTAGTGAAGTCCTAAACGTAAATTTAGAAGAGAACACCTGGCAGAGAGCAAGTCTTCGATACGTGAAGGTGGTCTGGGAATAAGGAGTGCCACTGAAGTAGCTCCGGTCTGCTACGCTGCTTCACTGGTGAAATTTGGTCCGGTGGCAGCTTCGTTAGTGGAAGAGGCAGTTCGACCACAAATAAGATATGAAACCAGTAAAGCACGGGACACTATTAGAACCATGCTAGACCCGGGCCCTTTAGAAGAATATCCTAGCCAATATAACCTAGATAAGCTCAAAAGCAAAAAAAGGGCAGAGAAATCTTAGACGAGCTTGTTTCCCGGAGAGACCGCGCCGTATTCTTAGCGGCACAAGATAACTTCAGTGGGGGTTGGCTTAAAGCCTTACCCTCGCCTCAGCTCGGCACCATGCTGGATCCCAACTCTTTCCGCATGATGTCAGCACTTAGAATCGGCGCTAGCGTCTGCGAGCCGTTTCAGTGCAAACTGTGTGGGAAAATGGTAGATTCCAGTGGCCTACACCCACTGAGTTGCCCGAAGAGCGCCGGTAGATCGTCCAGACATGCTGAACTAAACGGTGTGATCATAAGGTCCCTTAGGAAAGCCGGTATACCATCTACACTTGAACCGAGAGGTTTAGTGTCCGCTGGCGAAGAAAGACCTGATGGGGTGACCATTGCATTATGGTCACACGGAAAGTCCCTAGCTTGGGATGCAACGGTTGCGTGCACAACCGCGGCTTTCTATTTACACCACAGCTCTGTTGAGCCGGGGTGGGTAGCAAAGCACGCGGACGCCAGAAAACGGGTTAAATATGCTGGACTGGAAACAAGATATATTTTGTGTCCTATTGCCATGAAGACACTAGGACCAATCAGCAAGGGAACCAAAGCATTTCTCAAAGATTTAAGTAAGCGAATTCAGGAGGTGACAAACGACCGAAGACAGGGTCAATTCTTGAGGCAAGCGTTGTCCTTGGCCGTTTGCAGAGGGAACGCGGCATCTATTTTAGGCGCCATGGAGTGAACTAATTATTAAAAAAACTTTGCAATAATACGTTCAGACCTCACAACTGTAACATTGTTTAACATGTAATAATGATAATACAACAATAATAATAACTAACAACAACAACTAATAAAAGCCATTCTTCGCCTCACAAGCCATCATCATGTAATTGTCGATGGTGTTCTACGACTGTATGGGAGCCCGGACATCCCGTCTCCGGGCGGCTGTGGTTATGTTGTCGTTGATCCTGTAGCCAATGCCACTGTCGCGACTGCTTATCGAGCTGATCTAGACTTGTCCAGACACCCCCGGACCTAACCTCAGTCAGGAACGGAGCCGTATTCGCCTATTGCTCATTGAGTACTACTACTCGCGTATAGGTATGTGCATCGATATGAATAGTAATTCTTCGCCGAATAATAGATGTTCGGGACCTGTCGGCCGGTGGGTCAATCGAGCGGGGGGCGGCAGGCGCGTTTAGATCGAATCGAAACGATCCTGATGACATCTATAACGACAACAACTACAGTAATAGTAACAGCAACAACAACAACCGCAGCAGCAGCCGCCGCAGACAACAACAACAGCAGCAACAACCACAACAACAAAAATAACAACAACAACAACAAAAAATAACAACAAAACAACAACAAGAGCAACAACCACAACAACAATAATAACAACAACAACAACAAGAGCAACAACGACATCGGATAACGACACGAAGACGGCGACAACGATTCTCGCATCAACAATAAGATCAACGGTCCGATCGACATCTGAATTGAGGGTGTAACATGGCAACTCCCCACTCGCTGCGGCGATGTGACGGTGGCACCAGCTATTGTCGTAGAACTACTAATAGAAATCACATGCAGCAGGTAGTATTAGTAATAGTAGTAGTAGTGGTAGTAATAATAGTTGTAGTAGTAATGGTAGTAGTAGTAGTCGTCGTAGTGATAGTAGTATTTCTTGCATTTCCGATTGTCGCGCTCGGTCGGCCGGTGGGTCGATCGGTTGGTGTCGCCGGGTCTCGGTGCTGCGGCGTTGACGGTTGTCGCTGTTGGTGAGGAGGCGGGATCCTACTTCTCCTTTTTCTTCTTTCGTCTTCTTTTCCTTCTCGTTGTCGACCTGCTCCTGCGTGAGCTCTATAATTTTCTGGTTCAGCGATTCGACCCGACCGGCGGAGAGAGTCAGTAGTGGCGGGCGGCAGCGGCGGCGGCAGCCGAAAGAGCTCACCGTAATGTTTGACGTTCGCAAGCCAACGTACGAACACCGAAAGTCACATAACGACATTCATCCTTCTCCTCCTCCTCACTACAATGGCGACGACGACGATGACAGCGATGACAGCAGCACAATAACGACAACTGCCGCAACAAGATCATCAATGAAATGGTGGAAGGCAACAAGAGGAAAACGCTGCCCAAGGAACCATTCTGCAAGAACAGCCTAACAAGACACCAACAACCACACCATAACAACAACAGCAGGGCAGCAGCAACAACAAAAACAACACTACTTACTACTACTACTAATTTACTACCACAACAACCACAGCACTAGCAAGATAAAAACGTAACGAAGTGCTGTGGCGGTCAGCGACTGGGAATCGCGACGCTTCTCACAGCAACATCAACAGCCACAAACACCAGATCTGGCACATCTTGCCCAAACAGCGACACACACAGACACAGATACACATAGAGGGGAGACCGAGATCAGTGCATACGATGCGACACCTAACAGAATTCTTATCCTGTAGCAAACATAGCAATACTCCAACGGCCCAAGAATACGGTCCAAACACAGCAATCATACGAATAAAGAATAACAACGCGCGCGAGATCATCAGTACCATAGCAGCAAGAAAAACGGCCATTCTCGGCAGAAGCACTGCCGATGACAACCCAGCGCAACAGCTACAACAACAACAAATAAGAGTTTTTTAACAGACAGATTTGCCAGAGACCAGTAGCCGAAACCATGGGCTATTCATATATATATATATATAGATATATATATCTATATCATATCATATATATATATATAGATATATAATATATCTATATATCTATATATATATATATATATATATATATCATATATATATAATATATATAGATATATA
>QVRM01003553.1:0-48670 GCA_003439945.1 Dermanyssus gallinae | reverse complement strand
TGTTTATATATTGGAGTGGTCTATTTAACGCAGGCTTTACATTTTACTAAACATATCGAGGTAAGTGCTCGCAATTCTACCGTTCATAATATATGTATAAGAGCCTCATCGGCTGTCACTGGATGTCGCTCTTGACCTTTCTAAATAAAACTCACGGGATACAGGCCATTTGGTCTCACCTATCGAAAGCAAATCTGGAAGTTCTTGACTCAATAAAAAGAGTGCTAATAGTCCACCGCACTAAACGCAACCGACTTGTTTATCTGTTAGCTTCGAACACCATCCTTTGCGGAGAATCTGAGCGTATGAAAATAAGGATACGAACATGAAATATCATCATGAGTGTGAATGCAAGCAATGCGGAAAATCGTGAGATCTGTATCATCTCTAACAGTGTACAAAAGCAATATCGCTAATAAAAGTGGGGTAGGGGAGCTGTAGCACATATGTGCTTACACCAAATATTGGTTAATAAGCAATTTATTTATGTCTATGCAAAACATTCGTTTTGTCACGCTTAGGTACAACGCAATGTTTACTCACCGATTAAAGTAGTCTGTACAGCGCGTACGTGCATGATAGGCAACGCAAGAACTGCTGCTTATGAGAACGGGTGCACACGAATTGGGACGGTTTTGCAAAGTCAGGCACTAGTATTGGTAGGTAACAGAGAGCCTAGCTATTTAGCCTAAAATCCAATTTCCTGTTACAGATCGTTGTTTTTTAGATTCAGTTAACCACTGCCCTAATTTTTACCACTAGTTTTCTGAGCTAAAAATAAAACAAGCCAAAAATGTACTCACAATTTCTACTATAAAGCTTATGACGTACGTGCATTGTGCTCCGGTTCTCTATACATTAAAAAACAACAAGCGTTTTTACAGCCATAGTCGACATGTCTATTTTGAATAACCGCATAGCTGTAGGACATCAATAACCAAAAGCCAGCAAAAAAAAAAAAATATATATATATACAGTCTGCTAATGACTTTTGTTAAAGCGCATGAGGTGCGGCGAAATCCGTATAATTTTGCTAATTCTGTGTTACTTGTACCGTGTTGATTATGGGACGAGTCTTCAGTCGTGTCTGTCTACATCGGGCCCGGTGCTGAGGCCTGGTGCGTTATGTACGCTTATTTTTCACGTTTTTGATCGTCGGCATTGACTGTGTGCTGAACGTTACTTCGGCTGGCCAGTTTGACACATCAATCGTGCTGTGGTGCTTTTCTGGCTCGGGCAGCAGCTAAGTTGCTTCACTGTTGAACAGTTGCTCTGCGCGCTCTGTCGTTTCGTCGAGTCATCACGTTTCATTATTAGTCAGCTACTTGCACACAATCGTTTAGAGCTAGTAACTGCTTATAGCGGCCGACTATTTCGGTTGTCTGCAGGAAATCATTGTCTTTCACATTAACAATAGTTAACGGGAAGATAGTGGTCGAAACGAGGGGAAGAGCCGGTTTGAGCTGTACTCTTAAGACTACAGCCGAATTAAAAGACACAAAAGCGACGTAAGCCGCGTTGGCTATGGTTGGAAGGTGACAGCATCAAAAGCGGCGCCAGCTGGTGGAAATCAAACGAAGTCTGTACCGATGTCTGTCGTGGATGAAGTTTCTGAGAATGTGTCGCCTCCAAAAGTTGATGTTTCTATGAACTGCAATGTTGAAACTGGTTGCGCTGACGGAACCGAAGATGCCAATTTGGTGAACGATGGTGAAAGGTGGTAGTTTCCAAAAAAGGGGTGCAATCTTTTACGCACGCTACGAGTGAGGCGTGTTTCCCCTCGATCAGTGTAGGACTCGACCCTGGCAGTTGGATGTTGGTCCGCCAAGACCCCTACCCACTAAGCACAGCTCCCCCTTAAGCTTCGCTCTCTAATAACCCAGATATCCATAAAATAGTACTATGGGTCATTTGGAGAATTGGCGAGCGCGTAACGGATCATTTGGCCGAGAACACTCACGGGTTTTCCCACCGGCCCGGCGTGCTTGTCCCTACACCTGCGAACCCGTTTGATTACAAGCCACGCCATCTGCTAATGTCGTACTCCACAAACATCCTCATGTTACTTCTCAGCGCGTCTGGTATCCCGACGCATTGTTTTTATTCTTTTCTGGCCTATCTCAATCTTAACAGCGCTATGGCGGTTGTCCCTGTTTGCTCTAGTCTCTTGCATTTTAAGAGTGTGCTCGGGATCATCGTCGATGCCGTCCACACAGTGCGCGCAGGTTAACGAAATAACTTTGCCAATACGATACCTTTGAAAATCACCATGGCCAGTAAGACACTGCGTAAGGAAAAAGTTCATTTCTTCCACCGGGCGGTCAAATCCACTTCTTTATGTCCGGAATGAGCAGGCAAAGTGAATCTAACGCTACATCGAGTGCTACTCACAGGGTCATGCCTATGTTTGTATATAAATAATAAGGTTTTGCCGACTGACGTGTTTTTTGCTTTCAGGTCACACATAATTACCTGCTACAAGTGTTTGAGGCACATTGCAAAATATTGCCGTAATGAAGTTACGTACAAAAAGTGTGGTTAACCGGGTCACCTCGCACTAAACTGCAAGCAAAAGGCAAAAAATTACCGAGCAAGATGGCTTAGTGGCAAAAGCCTTTGCCTTGCATTCGGGAGGCCTGGGTTCGAGACCCAGACCGGCCACTTCTATATTGGTTTTCATGGTTCCCAATTTAAACAAGGTGAATGCCGGAGTACATTAAAAATCGACCATGATAAAAAAATCGGAGAGCACAGATGTCTCAATAAAAAGAGATGGTGCATTACCATCCAACCCCCCCATAAAAAAAAGAAGCGAGTAAATGCAGGGGTCCTCACACGTCGTCTTCGCTGCCCTGCCCAATCCAGCTATGTGAAATAGTGAAGCGCAAAGCCCTGATGGAGTGTCGCTTGGCACTGTGCTGGACCCGCAACTCTTTCCGCATGGTATTAGCCGTCAGAATAGATGCCTCCATCTACCAGCCTTGCAGCCAGGAGCAGCATCAAACCCCACTCCAGCTACTATCAAATGTTCACTATGCGACGGGCGATACACGCGGCGTGCCTAACAAGGCATATATCAGCTAAGCATCCTACCGCCACTGAGGCTTCCTTCTCCACAACGACTACCTCTGTGCCCTCTCATTTGCAACCGGCGCAAATGGTAGAGGACATTCAAGCAGTCATGGGGCGAATCAAACTAATCCGAATTGTACCAAGGTTAATTAGGAGGCAAGTGGCCGAGGCCCTTATTCGTGTACTCTCAGCAGTCTCATCTGATAACGACGTTGAAGCATGGTACGGTCTTTTCTCCTTTGCCCCCGTAGTGCTCGCCTTCCCCGCGCACGCAACGATGCGTTATCTCTCTCAGTCATCATCCGCAACAATCTCCGCCACTTCTCTCAGAATATGCGCCTGTCAGACGTGATTGCCACTTCGCACCCTCGCACCTCTACTTCTAAACCATTCAAAAATGACACCGTGCGCCAGTCCATTATTAAACTCTCCGAAGGTGATGTTTCTGGTGCCACCAGACTTATTGTATCCACAGATACTTTAACGGCGGGCATCGACCGTATAGAGGCCTTGCAAGAGCAATACCCATTAGCTCGCGAGGACCTAGAATGGCCGACACTGACCAGATCCCCTCTGCCCTTCGTCAAATCAAAGGAAGATATTCAGGCGGCGATTAAGAGCTTCTCCAAGAGCTCTGCCGCAGGGTTAGACTTTATGAGACCCCGGTTGTTAATGGACCTTCTTTCCCCGTCCCTCGAAGGCGTCGCCGCCAGCCTACTCTTTGCGTTGGCAAAGGTTGTAGACATTTTTCTTTGGGGCACCCCTCCTCCTTGCCTCCGGCCCTTGATATTTGGCGCAAAAAAATTTGCCCTTCAGAAAAAGGACGGTTCGGTACGTCCTATTGCGTGTTCGTCTGCGCTACGCAGGCTCGCCGCGAAGATCGGATGCAACCACAACAAAGACGCCATTTCTCACGCAACCGGTGCACACCAATTGGGATTCGCGACGCCGGCCGGAACCGAAGTAGCCATTCACGCAGCCCGCGCCTTTCTCGACTCACGCGAACCTTCAGGGGTCTTTGTAAAGCTCGATTTTAAAAACGCTTTTAACTGTATACGACGCGATCACTTGATGAAGGCCGTCGCATCCCACGCCTCTTATCTATTAAACTACGTCGAACTGGCATATCGGCACCCTTCCCATCTTGTCCTGCCTGAACATGTGATTTCGTCCGCCACTGGACTGCAGCAGGGGGACCCCTTAGCACCCCCCCTGTTTTGTCTGGGTATCAAGGATCTGGTGGATTCCTTCAGGAGCCCGCTGAACCTCTGGTATCTTGAAGATGGTTTATTAGGAGGAAACGTTTGCACAGTAGCCGAAGATATTCAACGGGTCCTGGATTTCAGTGTTACATCTAGGCTGGAGTTAAATCCGGCTAAATGCGCAGTTCCTATTGGATGGAATGAAAAACGCGCAGATTCTGAAAAACGAAAGAAGTATCTCGAGCTATTAAGGAGCTACCACTTTGTACCCATTACATTGGAGCCACTTGGCCCCATCAGCAAAGATACAGTGAAAATAAATTGCCAGTGAACAAGCTAGCTCAAACGTTCATACCTCTCGATAATAACAATAATGAACCTTGGAAGTATCGTACTAATCGAAGCACTGATAACTGAGCAAGTAATGATGCTATCTTTATGTGAACAAACTTCGAGAGCGTTTCATATTTTGGCTATGCCCACATCAGATTATTTAAGTCTCATATCTGCAGTACGTTTTCTCTCAAGTTTCTCAGAGTTAGGCTGTAATTTCTGTTAGGTGTTGGATATAAAATAAAATAATAAATCTGGAGGTAGCTGCCACGGAACTCACAAGTGAACCAGGAAAATTGTCTGAGGATTGTGTATCGAACTGAAGGACGAAATCGTTTCGTTGGAAACTGGTAGCCGGAGTGTTGGAAATAGGCTTTTCGGTACTGTGAGAATATAGCTGTTTGAAGTGAACACTTGGATGGTAAATAGAAAATGTAAACAACAGGTACATGTGCTTTGGAGCGCATTAGGGCGTGCGTGTCAATCAACATGCAGAGATAAGTGCAGGGTTGATGCTGCATATATATATATATATATATATATATATATATGCAGGACATAGGCTGTCTGTAGGTGTGTCACCATGTTTGAAAATAACGATGAGGGTGGTAATAACTCCATGAATATATCTGGAATCAAAAACACACAACATGCCGCTGCGTCGACAACATACGCGCCTTTATGTGGAATATCTCTGTGCACGTGTGAAAATATTATGTACAGGAAGAGGGCTGCAGAGCATGATCTGCCATTTGCTGGTTGCACGGGATTCATATCTGGAGATGAATGACGAGATGGCGAAAATTGAGGCCGAGGCGGACAAATGATGCGGTATCGCGAACGCCATGCAAAACAAGTGGGAGACGTATATGAGCGATGTGCAAGCAAGGCTTAATTGGATTGAATAGAGAAAAACCGCTTTGGAGGAGAGGAAGGAGAAGATCGCCGCGGTCAAGCCGGAGCTGATCGAATGACTCGGCAAAATCGAGAGGAAAGTAGAGGACCAGCGAAGACAGCAAGCGAACAGACAGGAAACAATGACAACACAGGCGAAGACGACGAAGTACGTCAAGGCGACAGCCGGCAAATTGTACCACAACAAAGAAAAGGCGATGATGTTGTTGTTGCTGTGCTGGAGGAGACAACGCACTAACAAAATAAACAGCAGCAGAAACAGCTGGACACAAAGGAGCACCCGCAAACGTTACCACCAGTTGGCAAAAGGGTAGTAGTTGCTGGAGATTCAAACATTTTAAGAGCAGAAGAACAGTTGGGGAATATTATTCCCAGGAGTACAGCAGGGCTAACGATTACTGGAAAAAGAGAGGGAACATCCAGGGCTATTGTGGAATTTATTGAAGAAGATATGGATATAATGGATAATGTAGAACTGGGATTTGTGTTTTATGGAGGGTTAATAGATGTGTATACAGGCAAATAGTAAGATGGAAGCGGTTAGGGAGGTCAGAGAGCAAGTAGGCAAAATAATAGGTTTTTGCACTAAGCGTTGAATGAAATTGACGGTATGCTCATTCCGAAGAACGGTTGATTGAAGCGCGGCCCGAGACTATAGGGGGGCTTGCAGGGCTGTTAATATGCAAATAGCTCCCTTGGTGCGGACAACTAACGTTGAACATCTACCTCTGAAGTACATACAGGATACTGCTAGAGCCATGGCTCCGGAAGGTGTTCAGTGCGGGGAGGTGAGCGCTCAAATGGGGGCACAACTAATTGGCCGGAGAGCCTGCGAATGACTTAGAATGAAAATGACAACTCCGAAAGTAGGGGGATAGTCACAAATAGACAGGAAAGGCAAGAAAAATATCCACAGCAATTTGTAGATCAGGGGCAGATGTCATATAAACATGTGACGAGAGTAGCTCAGAAAGGTATTCATTGGGGATCAATAAATTGATATATAAACAGGGCAGGATACTACGGGGGGTGAAACACGACAAACGATTGGATGGGGAAACAGAGGCACCGCGTAAAATATGAATCAGGGAGCCAACTGGGGGGCAATGGCTACAGGAGACAAAGTGAAACAGATACTTAAACAGAGAGCACAGCAATCGCGGAATGCAAACGCACATGGAAACTAGACAACGGGGAGTGTTGGAACTGGAGGGAGCGTTAAATGTGATCCGGAGGTTGGCCAGTTGGCAACCTCGCGAATCTTGCGAATGGCAGTAGTTGGCCATGGGCAACCTAGGATATGGGGCAAGTGGGAGGAACTGTACAGGCTAATAGAAAAGAAGGAAGTAAATCTTGGAAGATGGTCGTTACAGAGACACATCCATATGAGAGAGAAGTTCTACCGGGGTTTTATGGATTCAATTGGTATGGGGCAAATATAAAGACGGACACAGGGGAAAATAGGTTTAGAAGAGTGGGTATATTTATTAAAGAAAGCATATTAGGTAGAGAAGCGACTGAATTGAAACTGAAAGACTTGGTGGTGGTTGTATTAAGGGGCTTAGCGGGGTAATAAAACTTAGAGGTATACATGGCGCCGAGTTATACATTATAGGAGTGTAGAACATTGTACAGGGAGTTAACTAGGCGGTCCCAAGTAGTGAGGGGATGGGAACTATGTGCCTTGGAGATGTGAACGCCCATGCAGTTAGACGGGAGAGAGGATATGGAAGGAAAAATGCTATTACAATGGGTATTAACGGCGGGGTTGAATATACTAAATTTAGATAGAGTAATGGTTAAAAATTTACGCCTCCTCCTTGTCATCGTTGAAGATGGTGGTGATAAAGCAAGCAAGTTTATTTCACTTTTCTTGAGATTTCGACATACGGGCGACAACATCGTAGCCCACATCATATTAACCTCCATGCCGGGCAGCGGGACACCGTGCGTTCCGCTTTCGAGCTATCTTAGTTGCAAAAAATGCAGATATGCAACTTTCCAGGAGAGATAGACCAGATATTATCATCGGGAATCCAGGATTGAGCTTTAAAGCACCCCCGCAGTAGCGTTGGTGGTGAGAAGTACACTTGCAAGTGTACAATTTATATGGTAATTAAAGAGCAGTCGGGTGAGTTATTGAGGTATTTTCTCAATATGATCCAGTGCGTGACAATATTTCTCGGAGCTACTATTTCATGCCGGCTGAAAAATAATGTAATTAGGCAACCATCAGCCTCCAGCGAACCATTCACTAATACATTTTTTTCAAAATGTACTAAGAGTACCACCCCCGTAAAAGCTACACACTCCAGTTATTGATCGTTCAATACGCGTGGGCCAAATACACTGTACCTAAATGCTCATATTTAAACTTTAGGTCTGTTCTTAAAGTTCTCACAGCGTGATTTATATTATTTCCTACTAGATAGGTAACTTACCGTGGCTAGATTATTTAAGGGCTCAGACTGGCATTTTGTCACGTTGTACGATCTTAATGTTCACATGAGAAGACCGCACAGAAGGGCAGACGTTGCGAGCGAGCAAAGACAGCCAGCTAACGCTATCCAATATATGATTGTGCCTTGCTTGAGCATACACAAAAGCTTGCCTCGGTCCGACGCTAAATTTGCCTAAGGAGTTTATTTTATATATGAGTTTTACATAATAATTTATTGTTGTTCATGCTGGTCAGACTGTAACAAAGGCATTCTATGTTGGAAGTCTTATAATGATTGTTTGCGAGAATTCGTCGCGCCTGAACTTTACAGTTCCGTTAAAAGTATTTTCCTTACAAAAATGCGCCGACCTACATAGGGATCCCAGTCCCTTCCTTTTAAGGGCCAAGTTGTTGCTTTTATTTTCAGCCATTCGCAGGCTCTCCGGCCAGTTGGTCGTGCCGTCATTTAAGCACCTACCTCACCGTAGTGAACACCGTCCAGGGCTATGACTCCTAGCGGTATCCCTAATCCAGGGGAGTGTATTCAACGTTAGCTGCCCGCACCAAGAGAAATATTTTCATTAACGGAATTGTAAAGCTCGGCTGGAGCGCGACGGATTTTTACAAACAAGCGTTCTAGAGCTTTCAATATAGAATGCCCCTGTGACAGTCCGACTAGCATGAATCTAATTTTTTTAATACAATAAGAACATAGTGTAGCTTACCGTAAAACTGGATGTCACATATAATAGACATTTGTACTCTAAAACTGCGTACAGGCTACCCAGATACTACTATTGCAGCACATAAATACACATATGAGGGTGAGCTTATACAATGCTTCTCCTGCACTAACACGACAGCCACATCGCCACCCGCAGATTATTTAATTTTATGTTTTATTTTAATCTATTGGTTAGACTTCCTTTAAAATCATTTAATTTTATGTTTTATTTTAATATATTGGTTAGACTTCGCCCCGTCTCGAGCCTAGTGCTATCTGGCGGTCTTTGTCGGCAACATGCTCCTATGTCGAGGCTCTGGCCCGCGCAAACGGGCCCTACACAAACTTATTCAAGAATGCATGCATTGGTCGAATATTTTCAGTTTATTCTAGTAACAGAAACAGACACTTTTGCAGTCTCCTCACTAGTGAAGGGAACGCGATCTATATGTGCTTATGATCACTGACAAAACCATTCAAGGTAATAAAAGAAACAAATTATTTAAAGAAAATAATGATATGTTTGAAAACATGTGGTATTAAATTACTTATAAACTTTTGAAACATCAAGTAAAAATATTGTATATAAAATATATCCATAATAATCAATTTACCAGCAGAACGTGACAAGACATTCTGACTGCGTTCTGAGATGCATTATACTACCACTAAATAAAATTCAGCGTATGCACTATTTTCTCGACAAAGGGTGTTCCCTTTCCAGACAATGCTCTATCTAAGAAACTCATTAACAGCATTTAATTCGAATTGTTAAAATATTTTCTTGTCAAAAACGATTAGCATTTGGCAAAATATAGAAAACAAGGTATGCATTGGTTTTAGCGTGAATACGACTAGGTACTAAAAAGCTGATTTTACACATACTCGTATAGTATTAGGGAAACACATACATCTTTTGTCCAAAAGATAGGGAGGATTATCGGTGGCATCGGCTCTGTTGTCATTGGTATCAGCCTCAAGTTTACTTGCATTCGCCATCTCATGTCAACTGTCAAACCAGATCCCTGAAAAACAACTTATCGATTAATGCGCGTAATCGCTTTATATTAGGCATGGTACAGATAAGGTTGTTAAGGAATTTATTGGAATGATGGATAAAACATAACCTGGGTTACAACAAATCTGAACATTAAATTAATCTCTTCTTCTTTATACATACATGACCATACAGATCTTGTGTCGAAATTTCACTTACGGCTATAATATGATGGCGACTTTCGGAAACTTTTTTTTGTTTAACACGGGTCTACGGTTCATCTAATTTATAGCGTACTGAACAGTTATATCGTGTATATATATCGTATTATAAACTGGTAGCAGTGTAAAAGTTTGCGTTCCGTCAAACTATGGGTAGCGCTGGGAATTTGATTGAACAAACATGCATAATACACTTTTTGGTTTGGGTAGTATAAAACTCTTAAACTCACTAAAAAGCTGGTGACCCTTTAACCTTCATACCGGGACATTTGTGGTATTAGGGTTAAATGTGGAATACAACACCTGACGAATGCTATCCTGCCTCATGCAGGTAGTAGCCTAGATGACATTGACATATTTAGTGATTTATTTCGGCATTCGATTTGCGAATACAGTCTTTTACCGGAATTGATTTGAGAGTATCCCTGTAGACGCGGTTCTTTACAAAACCCATAGAAAAAGGTAGAAGGAAAATAAATCCGGGAATCTTGCCGGTCAGTTAACATCTCGGTATGAGGAGATACCACGGTCCGGGAACGTTTGTGCAGAACAGCTCGATTGTGCCCGCCGTGACTTGAGAATGCATTCTGCTAAACCCACATGTTATACACAATCAATCCGTCCGAATACGGCCTCATATGGTTCTCTATCATGTACCAGTATCTCTCGCTGTTGGTTGTTACAATCTCTCCGTGTTCGTTTCAGAGAAGTAAAAGTCGATAACACTACCTCTCCTAAATTCGTACCAAACATTGGTTTTTGTGGTTTCACTTGTTTGAAGGTCATTCTCGGATTTTCGAAGCCCACAATTCAAAAGTTTTGAAGTCACGTCACTAGACGCCAATTTTGTTTGTATTTGGTGCGCATTTTTCTGGCTACTGCCGTCAATAAACAGCCATTTTCGTTAAAGGTATTTTTTAACGAAAAACACAAGTTGCTTGATGCTGTATTGCTCCACATTAGTAGTCTTGCTGTTATAAGACATATGACGCGGGAATCAAAACACCAGCGGCCCGCTGCCCGCCAAGTAAGTTGCGTGAAGGGATGAGTCTGTCAAATACACTTAGTAACTTAAAATCACATTATGTAGAACTAATAATATAACATTAATAATATTATTAAATGTTCTGAATATACAGACGCAGACAAGACGACAACTCATATTACCATCACATGCGGGAATAAAACGCAACGCTAACGTATGGAATATGAAAACAAGGTATGAACAAAAGCGATTAAATAGAAGCTTTCAAAAGGTGACAAACTTACAGCATGGACGTCAACATAGAAGTGGTGCTTGTTCTCATCAGGGTGTAAACCGCTGACGTTGGAATGCAGAGCAGGATCTCCATGAAGGAAGTGAGGCAGGCTAAGTACAAGCGCTAACGCGTACACCGTCATGGAAACTATTGAAATTGTAGACTGTCTTGCGTCGAACGTCCCCTTGACATGTGTCGGTGTTAAGCAAAGATACCTATAGGAGCAAAAAGAGTTACACACCTTGAAGTAGGTGGTGATTTCTGACAGAAGAGATTCTTTCTAAACAAATCTGCATATTGTTCGATAGACTGCTTTTAAAAGTACCTGTTGAGAATTGTCGAATGAACTCACAAGCTGAAGTGCACACCTTGTAAATCACGTAAACAACAAAACCGTTCATTGGCCGCGTTCTGCTAACTTACCAAAAGGTACCGCCTACAATTGTATCGTTAGCGGAATGGTAGTCAATCATGCTCGCCTAAGGTGGATCAATCTATTTTGCGGAGAAGATATTTCATGGATACATGAGGTCGCTTTTCTGTGTGAACCTACTTATCGAGCTCGGGGTCGCCGGTTTCATTAAAGAGGTCGCTGCCTTCTTAGAAACGAGCGATCAGTTCACCATTAGCAACGTATTGCTTCTGTAGGTGCAGAGGCCACAGCTTAGCAAGATGGGGTCGAAAAATCTTTACACTTCTCGGTGGTATATGAATAGTGCCAATATTATATATATATATATATATATATATATATATATATATATACCTGGCAATAATCTAAATGCCCTCCAGATTTACGCCGAACACTTATGCCACCGGTATGAAGTTATCAAAGCTAACAAACCGATCACGTTGGGCGCGTTGAACCCGAACTTGGAAAAACCACTCAAGACAAGAAACTTCATTTACTTATTTTGCGTGCATAGTGCATTTCACACGGCGAGTTTAGGGGTAATAATAGTGGCCCATTAAAAACTTGAGCATAGCGGTATCTGCAAAGAATTTGACGTACGATAGGATCTAAAGACAGAGTAACGGCTCGAGTGCCACAGGGCTCTATTCTGCGCCCGGTTCTTTAAAGCGTAGCATAGGACAGCACCATCGAGTACCATTGAACGACTTGCCAGAGGGATAAGGACCCTGGCTTACACTGACAGTCTACTCCTCCTCTTGTCTGGCTGGAAGAAGCCCTTGAAAAGGCGGTCAATACGGCCAAAGGTGCACTAATTCAATCTCACTTCAGGGAATATCCTACCAGCACTACTTCACTGGTAGAGAGAGGACAAGAAGAAATTTATTCGCCGTGATTGGCCGTTCGGTTGAAATCAAAGACTGGATATGCTTCACGGGGTCGGTTCACCTCCGTCAATCCGTAAACCAAACGACCACGCTTGATTTATAATAAATAAGATTATCTCTGTAAAAATAAATATTAAAATAACTTCATTAGATGTGCTCTATAGTTATAACAGATGCACATTTTGCGCCACTTGTTGACCTTTAAGCCGCCTCCGTCTCTCAGACGCCCCTCCCTCTCGCGGGAGGATCCGTGCAAGATTCTGCGCGACCCCAGCGACCTTGCAGTCGATGTAGGCTATATGCGCCGCACTCGTAAGTCCGATGTCCAGGATGACCGCCAGGACTCCTTTTTGATTGCTGTGGATTGGCCCGAGAGTGGGTGGGGTAAAGTGCCTCCGTTTTTGTGGCACCAGTTGGAGGTCATGTATCTCTGTATGCGGGTCCTGACATACTGTCTGCCCGGTGACCATCTTCGTCGCAAATAAAGCATCTTGGCTGTAGCGCCTTACAGTAGCCGAGCAGATGATCGGGGCTTCCGCATCGGTGGCAGATGCGTGCGGCAGGCTCCGCCGCCATGCAGGTATTCACCTCGTGACCCGGGTGTTGGCAGAAGCAAGTCGGCAGCCGGATCCATGCGTCCGGCCTGCAGACCCGCCCGCCGATGTTTATCGCTCGGAGGTTGCGGAGGAGACGTGCAATCGAGGGTGTGCTGCGAACTTGCACGTACCACTTCGACGCTCGTCCGGGCCTAGGCTCTGAGTTGCGGAGTATTGCTGTCGATGGCAGTTCAAGAACGCTTCGTGTGTCCCGTTCAATGATCTCGTTGCTTGTGAGGGGGTCGACGTCCCATAATGCTGTGTCTTGTTACGCCGGTTTGTCCCTATAGTCTGCTTGGCGTCCTGAGGTGTTCGTGATGGCTTCCGCTATCTTCTTGCCAGCGCCTCGAATGTCCTTGAGTGCGTCCACAAAGGACTTGCCCTCCGCTGCTCTCACCTGGATAGACGTTTGCGCCGCAATTTTGGCGTCCGCGAGCCCAAAGTGGTGGTAGTGGGGGGGGCAGCCTGCTTTCAGGATCCTGTGCATACGTAGGTGTCACGTAGAGGAGTGGGGTGAGGTTTTCGCCACCATCTCTCAAGGACTGTAACCGTTGACTCCTCTATCTCTCGTCAAGGTCGATGACGGCCGCGACCAGACATCGCTGGGGGGGCGGGGGCGAAGCCTCGAGTCCCTCAATAGATTCGCAAGAGACCGTGTTTGATAGCACCGCCGCCGTTCGCGTCGGACTGTCCAGAATGGACGGTACTGGCTACTGAGAGCAGTAACCGCTGTTATGTCGTGCTCTGAGCCCTTTGTCAATACCAGCGCCCTGACTTCTCTCGGCTCCGTGATTTGTGTCGTCGTTATCGCTATCCGTCGGAAGCCAAGGTTTTCCAGCCAGCTTGAGGATATCGTCGTGGGTATGTGCCGTCTTGGCTTCCCCTTCCAAAACTTCTCCTAAAACGTCTGATCTGCGGCGCCCTTCTTTTAAATCTACAGCAGGCTCCGTTGGTAAGGGTATTCTGCCGATGCGGTTTTGCTGGTCGCTTCTCCAGTTCCTGTTGAAGCTTGTTGCATTCTTCCGTAAGAGCCGCTATAGTATCCTCGTACATAAGTTGAAATTTTTTCTCTCCTTGTCAATGGCGTCGCGAGCCCTCTTGATCGCTCTATCGCCCACGGCAACCTTTGAGATATGTCTAAGTTCAACCTGTTTTGCGCTTTGCAGGGCTCCACGATCTGCGCCATGTACTTTGCCATGACATCCAGGGCGTCTTTGAGGTGTCGGTCATCATTCGTTTCTGCGCGTCGAGGGCCTTTTGTTCAGGAGGAGGAGGGGGGGGGGGAATATTGTGTCCCTCCAAGTTCAAGTTCAGATAAGGAGGTTGCTTTTGTCCGTTCAGAAATTTTGCCACCGTTTTGTGTGGACCCAGGCGAAATCAATGCGGAGTGAGCCAGATGAAGATGTCTTGCAGGGTGTTAATTGCTGTTCTCTCCAGCTCCCTGGCATAACGCGACGTAATCACTATAAGTTGGGCCCAGCACGGAGCCCTGGGGATGCCTGCGCTAATAGGACAATACTTGCTTTGATAGACAACCGTACGTTGTGACAGGTGGGATGCAAAAATCCTTTTAAGATAAAGCGCTATATAAGCACGGGCTAATGTGTCATTTATGGAGTTTCATACAACTGCGTTAGAAGCATTTTTGATGTCAAGTAGAATTGCTAGGCAGTGGGATCTCATTTCTGAACGAGTACCTCTCTGTGTTCCAGCTATGGTTAATAGGCTTTGAACTGCGTCATGTGTTAAGTGGTCTAAGCGAAAGCCGTGTTGGTCCTCTGAGAGCACTAATTCCTTTGTTAGCTGCGTATGTATAAAATGCTCGAATGCCTTGGAGAGACTTGGAAGGATGCTAATAAGCCTAAATCAGAGGGTGCACTTTGGGGTGACGCTGATTTAGAAATGAGCACATAGTAGGCCTTTTTCCAGCAGTGCTCGATCATTTGATCGACTGGCAATGTACCCGATCGCAAGACGGCCTCCACTATTTTCAGAAAAACAGTCGGATGATTCTGTATAAGCATTTTAACGGCTCCTCCTGCTATCCCGTCTGTGCCCGCTGCCTTTCGCGGTTGGATTTCCTTGACGACTCTTCCCACACCATGCATTTCGATGGGGGAGAGTCTAATTTCCTGGCGTCGAAGCTTGGCCTAAGTGGTAGAGGGTCTAAGAAAAACAACTCATCGATGACTATTGAGCTAGGCCGGGAGGCATTTTTATGGACCTCGTTACAAAATCTTTGCCAGCACTCAGACCTACTCTTTTTCATTTCCTGTACAAGGTTGCGACGAGTTTCTCTGTATTACTCCCATAAAGCCAGAAGGTCTGCTTGGTGCCGAGCGTGCCGGCGAGTACATGGCGTTTTTCCGTGTTTCAGCTATTTGAATATTCCACCAGTATTTAGGGATACACTGAGCTAGTGAGGGGTGCAAAGGGCGGCTTGCTGCTTTATGGAGAAGTAATCCGAGAGGTTTTCGACGTCATCGTGTACAGACCACCCTGTCACCGTAGGCAATAGGGCCTTAGAGAAAAAAGTAAGATCCAAGGTTGATTATTGGGCCCCCCTTTTAAAAGTGACCTGAATAGCTGGGCATCGCAATGCATTATTTTCCACCGTTAGCGTTCCTTGGCCGGTTCCGTTTAGCCTGTTTGCCCAGACACGCCTTGTTGATATGACCAATATTAAATAGGTTGTGATTTGGTTCCGGCATTGAGTAAATAGCCACACAATGTGTTAGGTTTATCATTGTCTATTATAAGGTAAACGCTGTTGCAATATATCTCACTGTTCAGGCACTATAGTTAAGTACATTGGCAGCTGACCGACAAGGAGTTCCTGATTCTGGACTTAAAAGGAACGCCGCTGTTTAGTCATCAGTTGTGTCATTGTATGCATGCATTTGATTTCACGCACTTTTATTTAGTTCTTGGACCTGTTTAACTCGGCCGTGGCCGCGGTCTCCGTAGATGTTCGATGGTTTGCGAGCTAGACAAGATATTTACCTTGCCGGAGTGCACTATAAATTGCTAGGACCCAACAGAAAGATAAACGACAACCCTGCTCTGATTGAAGATAAAGCATTTTATGATCAATCCATACATAAATATCGAAACTATTAGAATTACAGAGAGGAAAAGTTTATTACACATTTAAATCTAACTCGCAAATATTGTGTTTGAAAGCCGGTGGGTTTTATCACCTAGAGGGGAGGCAGTGGCTTTGATCATTTGTGGAAGACACTCAAATTAACCCATTGTATCTTGTGTCGTCTCTTTCTGGGCAACATCCGAAGAACTTCGCGTTGCGACACGGTACGCGATAGTAACTCACATAGTTCACAATTTATAGTCTTGTTAGTTATTTATGATCTTGCTAGAGTTAGTTGCTCAGTTGCTGGAGTTGGTTTCTCGTTAGTTAGAATTTGTTTCTCAGTCTTGAGACCGCAAGTACAGACGATGAAGCGCAACTTTTTGCCTAAAATGATCCTTGTCATCCGCTCAGCCGTCTTCATGGTTTTATGTAAGTAAATACCTCTCAACTCGTTTGCAGAAGCATTCCGGGGTAACGTGCCCCATCTACTATCTTGACGTGCTCGCTACTAAAGCGAAGCCCTAATAGCGGACATATTCCTGTGTATGCATCATCGAGCGCCGTACGTGGTCTCAATTCTATAGCCTCCGCAGGCGAGGGCTTGACTAGAAGTTAAACATTCCGCGTACGCTATCAGGCTCCCGGGGGTAGATACGTTGGTCAGTATAAGCACGTCATTGTATGCGTGAATCCGGTCCGTTGAACCCTTGAGCCTCCCCCGCAACGCTAGTGGTGAGAAGTACACTTGTAAGAGTACAATTCTTAGGGGAATTGAAGAGTAGTCAAGTGAGGTATCTTTTCCTTAATCCGATTCCGTGTGTCAACATATTCCCCTGAGTTGCTATTTTGCGCCGACTAGAAAATAATGTAATTAGACAACCATAAGTCTCTAGCGAGCCATTTACTGATAGGATTCCTGTACTATTTAGTATTTTTTTAACGTACGTTCTTGCGGGAGAAGGATAATCTTTGGTTTTACTTTTTTAAGTAACCTGACAAAGTCATTAACACTGAAACTATACTAGACATTAATGTAACAGCTAAGTGTCATGGTTTGACCAACAACAATACTTAGCAACGCCTACCCTGGTATAGAAAATGATATTTAATGCATACGAATGAAAGGTTTTATAGATAATGAAACCAGTTGTGCATTTTACAATGCTGGCATGGAGTAAGCAGCTAAGAGAGGAACGTACAAATCTGTGAATCTATTTCTTCTGTGTATCCGTCCTGCATAACGAAAAGCATAAAAAATTCTACATTTTGGTAGCGCACTTGAGTTTTGTGCCTAATTAATCCACGCTGCCATAATGGTAGCAAGTATGAGGAAGCAACATTTTCGACCACAGCTGAAAAAAACTCAAAACAACAAGTACTTGTCCTACTTTCATTTGTAATCGATATATCTTAAGCCGTTTATAATTTATATGTAATTAGCTAAATTGACCAAGAAAGAATATATGAATGCTTATATTTAATATGTTTTCCAATATTGCTTATGCTTACACAAAATATTGCCCATACCGTGACGAGGATGTTTAAGGGCTCAGACTGGCATTTTATCGCGTTGTACATCATCTTGGTGTTCACAGAAGGAGGCCACACAGGAGAGCAGACGTTGCGAGAAAGCAAAGACAGGCACCTAACGCTATCCAATGTATGATTGCTCCTTGCTTGAGCAGGCACAAAAACTTGTCTCTGTCCGACGGTAAATTTGCCTAAGGAGTTTATATATATATATATATATATATATATATATATATATATATATATATATATATATATTAAGGGTAAACTTTTATTAACAAAATGTAATACACTTAGTTTTCAACGTAAATCTATTTTTCCACCACGAGCTCGTGGGGCCGCTCAAAGAGGCTGTGGAATGCCCTGGGAAACTCGTTTACTGTTCAGATGCTGTTAAGAACCGATGCTATATTTGAATCGACGCCGCATCGTCTTAAAGCCCCCTTGAAAGTTGATTTGAGTTTATGAATGAAATCTGTAAGGGAATCTTGCAAATATATTCTCGCAAGCGAATCTTATAAGACTTCCAACATTAGAATGCCCTGTCACAGTCTGACCAGCATGAACTAATTACTTTACTACAATAAGGATGTAGTTTAGCTTAGCATAAAGCTTCAAGTCACATACAATAAAAGGCTTGTATAAAATGTTTTTTATGGAGGAGGGTTAAATACTTTTACGTACTATTCCTGCGAACGGAAAAGGGAGAACGTCCCTTTTTGCATCTCGAGCAGTGTGGAGCTCGACCCCAGCAGATGGATGTTAGCCCGCTGAGTCTCATACTTACTAAACGCA
Organism: Dermanyssus gallinae; assembly: GCA_003439945.1. NCBI lineage: Eukaryota > Metazoa > Arthropoda > Arachnida > Mesostigmata > Dermanyssidae > Dermanyssus > Dermanyssus gallinae. Next base: position 30,196 of record QVRM01003553.1, on the reverse strand, counting down.
CCACCCCCTTAAGCTTTATTCTCTGGTGGCCCAGATCTTTACAGTACTATGGGCCATCAGGAGAAGTGGCGAGTGCCACTCGGATCATTTGGCCGGGATCACTCGCGGGTTTTCTCAACGGTCGATGTGTCTTGTACTAACACCTGCAACGCTGCATTATTCAGACTCACGTGATCTTCTAATACAGTAGGCAGAAGCCTTGCTCTCCTGAGCCTTTCCAAGGCTCCTTTCTTCTCAGTACTTCCGTAGCCATAGTTCAATAAATTCTTTGATGATTGGGAAGAGGGATCGGATAATGTGTTCGGGTGCTTCAGAAGGAATGGGGTCTCATTTGGCTTATCATGCCTCCATTGCTTTCTCTAACTTTTTCCTTATTGCTGCTCGAGTTGTTGTCCCAGAGTTTTTGCCTTTCCTCCACATTGTAAGATTCTTGTCCAAGCGGATCCTCAAATACAAGACCTCCTGGATCTGCTTTATTTGCCTGCCCTGCCAGGTATAGTCGGATGGGACACCCACTCCTATTCGCCCCGTTAGTAGTATGTCCTCGCTTTTCTACAGAGCGATAGCTAAGCGCGCTTCGTCCATCTATCTTTTCGTAGACTATAATGTTTTCCTTAGCGTTAAGCTCAAATTCTTTTGCAGTCTTTGTCTGAATGGCCAGATCATCTGCGTGCGGGATCATCTCTACCCCTTTTAGAAGGTTATCCTAGCGGAGAACGTCATTGTACACTAGGTTTCAGCGCAGGGAACCTACGGTCGAGCCCTGCGGAACCCCTGCTATCATTGATATTTCCACTTCACCGTTGAAAACACTTCGGTTCCCCAAACATTCTGAGATGACCTGGATGTAATAATGTGGGACATTTTTCTCACTAGCGCGTCCAGTATTGCTCTCTATGTAAACGGTCAGCCTTGGCCGTAACTCTATGGTCAGCGGTAAGCACTGATCATTTTTCCTGAATCCATATTGGGTGTCCGAAAGAAGCCCGAGATACTGAGCCTTTCAATGATTGCCTCGCATTCTTTCGCCAGGATATTCAGTAGGCGGATGGGCCTGAACTCTACGTTGTCATCGGGAATGAGAAGAACCTGAGTTTGTTTCCACTTTGCAAGTATTTTTCTCCTCCTAGTCACTGTAGTGAAGAGTTTGTTCAAAGCCTGGTGATTATCTCCTTTGTGAGCACAGCCCTGGGTTTTCGTGCGTTACCCTCTTTTACTATCTTGTAGGGTTTTCCCCAAGAATCGTCTTCGATTTATTTGAGAAAGTTGCGCCAGCAGTTAACCAACGCTCGAGTTTCATCCTCTAGGATTTTGTGTGGCTTTTTTAGTTTACGCCTTGCTGTGTTGCAGTCAGGCCTCCTCTGCGCAATGGTCGTGAAGTACCATTATTTTGGCTGTAAGTTCGCCCGTCTTTATAGACGTGTTTCTGGTACTACCATTATATCTACTTCTCTTTTTTCTCTTAACCTGTATAGTTCCTCCCACTTACTCCGTCCCAATCACCTCTAATATTTAGCAATGCTATACGTCGGAAAGGTGCTCGTTTCTTTTTGCCTCCCTTCTTCGATACTGCTGCTGGTGTCTGCTTAAGATTTTTCAAGACACCCAAGTTGGCCCCCAGATTTGTGTTGTATGCGGCGGCTCCGTTCCCCATCCAATCATTTGTTGTGTTCTTCCTCCTTAGTATCCCTCCTTGTTTATATGTCAATTTCCTGACCTTCAATGATTACCTTCCTAAGCTAACCTCGTTTCATATCTATATGGCATCTGTCTCTGATCTACAAATATCGGTGGATATTCCTCTTGCCTTTCCTGCATATTTGTAGCGCTTCCCTCTACTTTTAGAGTTTTTGTTTTTATTTTAAGCCATTCGCAGGCTTTTCGGCCAACTGGTCGTGCCGCTAATTGAGCACCCACCTCACTGTAATGAACACCGTCCGGAGCCATGGCTCCAGCTGTATCCTGTTTGTAATCCAGGGGACAGTTTTCAAAGTTAGCTGCCCGCACCAATGGAGCTATTTTCATGCCCCTCTATAGACTCGCCCGGCAGGACCAACTGTTTTGGGCAATAATCATTCCGTAAGCCTGCTACGCTTAGTGCGAACACCTATTATTTTTTCTACTTGCTTACTCTCCCTAACCGCTTCCATCCCACTATTTGCCTGCATTGCATTTATTAAGCCTCCTTGAGATACAATATCTGTTCTACATTATCAAACTTATCCATGATTTCCCTAATTTCACAATAAACCTGGATGTTCCCCCTCTTTTTCCAATAATTGTTGGCCCTGCTGTACTCCTCGAATAATCCTCCCCAACTATTCTACTGAAAAAACTACTAAAGGATACAGAGTATCGACCAGTGGTATATGCGGATGTTACAACTCTGCTGTTCCGCATCTCACCTGCTCTCAAACGGTCAAGTTAATCTTAGGCATGTGGAGACCGGTATCGAAACGGCAATTTCATATTTTAAACGGTTTGGCCTTGTCGTAAACCCGACTAAGACGAAACTCGTCTTGTTTCACACACCTCAACGGGCATCGAGGCTAAAACTGGACACGAATAATAGATCCCTCCAAGTGGGCGGTGCAGCTGTCCCTCTCAGTCGAGAAGTAAAATGTCTCGGTTTTACGCTTCATGAGAACATGAAATGGGGAAGTCACGTTTGGTCGAGCTTCAGAGTCTGCTGTGCTGTGGTGGCATCGCTGGCCCGTTTGAGAAAGGCCAAAGACTCCCGCATTGTTCTGGTCCCTGTATACAGGGCGCTCCTGGAATCGATTCTCACTTACGGAATCACTATGTGGGGCGCAACCTACTCGGCAACCCTGCACTCGTTACGAGTGATCCAGAACCATGCGGTGCGAGCCATTACTGGCCTGTCTCGTCGGGACGACGTGTCGCCATGGTACGGCAGACTCGGGCTACTCAAATTCCATCAGCTAGCACAAATAAATTTAGCCAGGCTTGCCCAAAAGATAGTTAAACGCAAACTACTACCAAACTACGCAAACTAAGATTGCGAATTCGAATTCCAACTGAGTCGCTTCAGGTCTCAGCGACATGAGGGCCAACTCAGGGTTCCCAGATTTAGGTTGACCTTAACGCACCATTCTCTAGCCCGCATGGTGCCAAAAGTGTGGACCGAGCTTTCGCAGGACCTCCGAAATACGGAGGCGGTCGGCGTTTTTAGAAGACGCTTAACCAAGGAACTAAATGCTGAAAACAATTGTTCTTTGTTTTAAATCAGTAAATTGTCGACATTGTGCAAGATGAGAAGATGAGAAGACCCTATGATATGGTATACAATAGGTATACAGAAAATGAAAAAAATCATATAGGTATATATGTGTATGTATAATATTGTAAATACACTTGACAGATACAGGTGCTCCAACGATAAGTATTTTTAATGAAATATGACATTGACATAAATTGTGACGGATTGCCTGTAAAAGAGCATGTCAATAAAACAATCTGATGATGATGATGATTCTACTCTTAATAAATCCTCAGCAATTCCTATCCTCTGCCAACTGTACCGTCTTCTGTTATTGAGAAGCTGTTGGGAGTAACAGCAAACAATACTACTATAAACAAGTATTTTCAATAAACTCTGGACCCACCTATAAATAATATAAGTGCTAACTTACTAAAAAAATATGTTACACTTAGTTTTCAGCACAAATGTATTTCCTTGCCTCATGTTGGTGATGCCACTCGAAGAGACTCTGTGGAATGTCTCAGGAAACTAACTGATAGAATTCTGTTGAGAACCTATGTCACATTTGCTTGAATCGATGTCCGTCGTTAGAGCACCCCCTTGAGTGTATATATATATTTTTTTTTTAATTTTGCTTTTTGTTAAAGAAAAAGGAGATTTGCTTTAACGAGCTCTACAATTCCATATATCGTTTTTCAATTATATCTGGGTCACCATATATATATATATATATATATATATAAAGGCGAGCACTGCCGGGTGTGCTAACGTATTTTAAATGATTAATAAATCATCACAATATTTTCTTTATATATATATATATATATATATATATATATATATATATATATATATATATATATAAAATAATATATATTAATATAAACAAAAAATATATATAATTGTAGAGCTCGTTAAAGCAAATCTTTTTTTCCAATGAAACATGGTCTCTGAGAAGTCTTGTTTCGGAGTGAGAATGAAAATACTACAATTTGTGACACTGGTGTTTTCACTTGACATAGGAGCGTAAAATGTGCAATTGCGAAACAACCAGACTATGTTCTATTTGCTTCAACGAGCTCTACAATTATATATATCGCTTATTAAATATTTGTGGGTCACCCTGTATATACAGGTAGTTCAACAGGTTCTTAAAATGAGCCTTTCAGAATTCGATTTTTTTTTGTATTCCAAATATTATGGTGATTGGCCGTTGTGATTTCGTTTGATCGCTTCTCCCGTGCGTATCGGCGTGATTTAAAAAAATGGAGAAAGAAAAGTTTCGAGTGGTTATCAAGCATGTATATTTCAGAGGTTGGAATGCGACCACTAGTGCAGGAAACGCAATCTATATGTGCTTATGATCATTGAGCAAAGCGTTCAAGATAATGGAATAAATTAACTATTTTAATAAAATGTTTGAAAACATATGGTACTGAATTAATTATTTACTTTTGAAACATCAAATTATATTATTATATTTATAATATATCCATCATAATATATTTACAAGCAGAACAGGACAAGACATTCCAACTACGCTCCGAGATGCATTTATCCTACCAATTATTACAAAAAAACTTGCATTCTTAATAAAATAGACTATACATATATACGTAAGGTTATATGCGCACGGTGAAGTACAGTCATTTTTTTTATATTTTTTATTTTTATTTTCAATTTATTTTCAATTTATATTCAATAACAGCATTTCATTCAAATTGTTGATGATTTTTTTGGGTAAAATATAGTTATTAGGGCATTGGTTTTAGCGTGAATACTACTGTGAGCTTGGTACTAAAAAGCCGACTTTAAACATAAAGTTTTGAGGAAACACGTACATCTTCTGTCCAAAAGATAGGGAAGATTATAGGTGGCACCGGCTCTGTTTTCAACGGTATTAGCCTTAAATTAACTTGCATTCGCCATCTCATGTCAACTGTCAAACCAGATCCCTAAAAAGACAATTCTCCGATTAATAAGCGTAAATGCTTTATATTAGACATATTTGAGGTACGGTTACTACATAATTTGATGGTTTGTTTCAATGATGCATAAAACGCAGCCTATGTTACAACATCTAAACAATATATTAAGCTATTCTTCTTTATACATACATGATCATACAGATCTTTTGTCGAAGTTTTACTTACGACTATAATATGATAGGAGACTTTCGCAAGCTTTGTTTTGTTTTGCACTCAACTACGGTACATCTATATTTACAGCGTACTGAATTGTTATATCGACACTGGCAGCAGTGTAGAAGTTCGCGTCCTGTCAAAGGATGAGCAGCGCTAACGAATTGATTAAAAACACGCTTAGTGCATTTTTCTTTAGTTAAATGTTATGTGACGGTACAACTGATAGCTTAGGGTTATACGAGGTGTGTTCAAAAAGTATCGCGACTTTTGTGTTTTTTCAAAAATTATTCATTTATTCATGAATATCTATTTTGTCCCCTTCAAAGTAATCCCCATGAGATATTATACACTTGTGCCAACGGTTTTTCCAATCTTCGAAGCACTTCAAAAAAACATTTTTTTTTTTATCTTGTTCAGCTCCTCCTTCGATGCCGTCTTTATCTCGTCAAGCGTAGCGTAACGTCGTCCGTTCATGGGCCTCTTCAGTTTAGGGAACAAGAAAAAGTCACAGGGGGCCAGATCTGGCGAATACGGTGGCTGCGGCATCATTAGTGTGTTGTTTTTGGCCAAAAACTCGCGCACAAGCAACGATGTGTGAGCAGGGGCGTTATCGTGGTGCAAAAGCCAATTTTTGTTCTTCCACAAATCCGGGCGTTTATGGCGGATTGCTTCGCGCAAATTGCGCATAACTTGCAGGTAATATTCCTTATTGACCGTTCTACCCTGTGGCAAGAACTCATGATGCACCACGCCCCTGCAATCGAAGAAAACTGTCAGCAAAACTTTCACATTCGACCGAACTTGGCGCGCTTTTTTCGGTCTTGGTTCGTGCGGCAGCTTCCATTGAGATGATTGAGCTTTGGTTTCCACGTCATAACCATAAACCCACGATTCGTCACCAGTTATGACCCTCTGGAGCAAATTTGGGTCGTCGCGGACAGAGTCCAACATCTCATTAGCAATGTTCATGCGATGCTGTTTTTGGTCGCAATTGAGCAATTTTGGTACGAATTTCGCGGCGACCCGTCTCATGCCCAAATCATTGATAAAAATCAAATGGCACGAGCCAATCGATATGTTTAGGTCCTCAGCAACTTCTCTAACGGTGATTCGACGATTGGCCAATACCATTTTCTCCACTTCAATAATTTTTTCGTCTGTTGTTGAAGTGCTCGGGCGTCCGGCACGCTCTTCGTCGTTCACATCTTCTCGGCCTTCTGAGAACATTTTGTACCACCGATAAACGTTGCTTCGGTCCAAGGTAGCTTCTCCGTATGCCACAGTCAACATTCGGAATGCATCCGCGCACTTAATTTCGTTTTTCACACAAAATTTGATACAGGTTCTTTGATCCATTTTTTTGAATAGGTAAAAATCGAAGACGATCCAAAACACGTGCAAGCAAAGCAGCTGTCAACAATTAAGTGAACATTCAAAATGGCCGAGCTTGTCGGCATAAGTGAGAGACATGAGTACCAACATAACGCCACAAAAAATCGAAATTCGAATATACGTAACCCGCGAAAATTGAAAAGTCGCGATACTTTTTGAACACACCTCGTATGTTACTATTTTTACAGAGGAGCAGGAACAAAAATGCATAATACACTTTTTGGTCTGGGTAGTGTGAAACTTTTAAACCTACTAATAACCTGGTGATTATTTAACCTTCATTACCGGGATATTTGTGGTATTAGGGTTAAATGTGGAATACAACATCTGACGAATGTCATTCTGCCTCATGCAGGTAGTAGCCTAGATGGCGTTGATATATTTAGTGGTCTATTTCGGCATTAAATTTACGAGTACGGTCTTTCAGTGGAATTAATTTGAGAGTATCCCCCTGTAGACGCGGTCTTTTACAAAACCCATAGAAAAAGGTACAAGGAAAATAAATCCGGGGATCTTGCCGGCCAGTCAATATATCGGTATGAGGTGATACCACGGTCCGGAAATTTTGTGCAGAACAACTCGTTTGTTGTGCCCGCCGTGACTTGAGAATGCATTCTGCTAAGCCCACATATTGACCACATTCAATCCGTCTAAATACGGCCCCATAAAGTTCTTTATTATGTACCAGTACCTCTCGCTGTTGGTGGTTACAGTCTCTCCGTGTTCGTTTCAGAGAAGTAAAAACCGATACCACTACCTCTCCTAAATTCGTACCAAACACCGAAGCCCACAATGCAAAAGTTTTAAAGGCGTCAATTTTTGTTCGTATTTGGTGCGCATTCTTCTGGCTACTGCAGTCAATGAAGAGCCATTTCCATTTAAGGTATTTTTAACAAAAAACACAAGTTGCTTGATACTGTATTGCTCCACATAAATAGTCTTGCAGTTATAAAACATATGACGCGGGAATAAAAAAACCAGCGGCCCGCTGCCCGCCAAGTAGGTTCCGCGAAAAGATGAGTCTGCCAAATACACTTAGTAACTCAAACACATTTAGTAAGGCTAATAATATAGCAGCATTAGTAATTTTATTAATTTTTCTGCATATACAGACGCAGACAAGACGAAAGCATATATTACCATCACATGCGGGAATAAAACGTAACACTAACGTATGGAATATGAAAACAAGGTATGAACAAAAGAGATTAAGTAAAAGCTTTCAAAAGGTGACGAACTTACAGCATGGACGTCAACATAAAAGTGGTGCTTGTTCTCATCAGGGTGTAAACCGCTGACGTTGGCATGCAGAGCAGGATCTCCATGAAGGAAGTGAGGCAGGCTAAGTACAAGCGGTAACGCGTACACCGTCATGGAATCTATTGTCATTGTAGACTGTCTTGCGTCGAACGTCCCCTTTACATGTGTCGGTGTTGGGCAAAGACACCTATAGAAGCAAAAAGAGTTACACGCCTTGAAGTAGGTGGTAATTTCTGACAGAAGAGATTCTTTCCAAACAAGTCTGCATATTGTTCGATAGACTGCTTTCAAAAGTACCTGTTTAGAATTGTCGAATAAACTCACAAGCTGAAGTGCACACCTTGTAAATGACATAAACAACAAAACCGTTCATTGGACGCGTTCTGCTAACTTACCAAAAGGTACCGCCTACAATTGTGTCGTTAGTGGAATGATATTCGATCATGCTCGTCTAAGGTGGATCAATCTATTTTGCGGAGAAGAGATTCAATGGACACATGAGGTGGCTTTTCTGTGTGAAAAAACCTACTTATCGAGCTCGGGGTCGCCGGTTTCATTAAAGAGGTCGCTGCCTCCTTGGAAACGGGCGATCAGTTCACCATTAGCAACGTATTGCTTCTGTAGGTGCAGAGGCCACGGCTTAGCAAGATGGGGTCGAAAAATCTTTACACTTTTCGGTGGATCCTCAAAGGCTGGAAACAGCTCGCCATCTGCAATATGAATAGTGCCAATATAACATTAGTAGCTGGCAATCTAAGTTCAAACTTGATCTTTCACATGATCGAATACTATATTCGCGAAGGTGCACAGCCCGCTATATTGTACGTAAGTTATGTCTATGCTTATATACATATACATACATATACATAGATACGTATATGTAGATATACCTGGCAATCATCTAAATGCCCTCCAGATTTATGCCGAACACTTATGCCAGCGGTATGGCGTTATCAAAGCTAACAAACCGATCACGTTGGGCGCGTTGAAGCAGGTGCTGCAACGAACATTGGCCACTACCACTCAAGACAAGAAACTTCATTTACTTATTTTGCGTACATAGTGCATTTCACAAGGCGAATTGAGGGGTAATAATGGTGGCTCATTAAAAAATCGAGCATACCGGTATCTGCAATTAATTTGACGTACGATAGGATATAAAGACAAATTAACGGCTCGAGTACTATAGGGCTCTATTCTGCGCCCGATTCTTTAAAGCGTAGCATAGAATAGCACCATCGAATACCATTAAACGACTTGCCAGAGGGGTAAGGACCCTGGCTCACACTGGCGGTCTAGTCCTCTTGTCTGGCTGGAAGAAGCCCTTGAAGAGGCGGTCAATACGGCCAAAGGCGCACTAATTTAATCTTACTTCAGGGAACATCTCACCAGCACTACTTCACTGGTAACCGAAAGAGGACAAGAAGAAATTTATTCGCCGTGATTGGCCGTTCGATTGAAATCAAACACTATGCAAAAATATTGGATATGCTTCACGGGGTCGGTTCACCTCCGTCAATCCGTAAACCGAACGACCAAGTGTTCGCCCGGTGAAGTAAAGTGCCTCCGTTTTTTGTGGCACCAGTTGGAGGTGATGTATCTCTGTATGCGGGTCATGACATACTGTCTACTCGGTGACCAAATAAAGCGTCTTGGCTGTGGCGCCTTACAGTAGCAGAGCAGATGATCGGGGCTTCCGCATCGGTGGCAGATGCGTGCGACAGGCTCCGCCGCCATGCAGGTATTCACCTCGTGACCCGGGTGTTGGCACCGGAAGCAAGTCGGCAGCCGAATCCATGCGTCCAGCCTGCAGACCCGCCCGCCGATGTTTATCGCTCGGAGGTTGCGGAGAAGACGTGCAATCGAGGGCGTGCTGCGAACTTGCATGTACCACTTCGACGCTCGTCCGGGCCTAGGCTCTGAGTTGTTTACATCTACAGCAAGCTCCTTGGTAAGGGTGTTCTGCCGATGCGGTTTTGCTGGTCGCTTCTCCAGTTCCTGTTGAAGCTTGTTGCATTCTTCCGTAAGAGCCGCTATAGTATGCTCGTACATAAGTTGAGATTCCCTTCTCTCCTTGTCAATGGCGTCCCAAGCCCTCTTGATCGCTCTATCGCCCACGGCAACCTCTGAGATATGTCTTTAAGTTCAACCTGTTTTGTGCTTTGCAGAGCTCCACGATCTACGCCATGACCTCCAGGGCGTCTTTGAGTTGTCGGTCACCATCCGTTTCTGCGCGCCAAGGGCCCTTTGAAGCCTTTTGTTCAGGAGGAGGAGGGGTGAGGGGGTGATCTTCTTAATCAAACTCGCTCTTCAGCAGACCTGACAGCTAGCTGCCACGTTGCATTGTTACACGCCTCCGAGGGTGCTGTCCGGCACACCAGCCCGCCCGTGGCCCTGCAGGCCAAAAGGGGTTGCGGATACGAGAACCTCGCAGGTCTACTCCCGGATGCAAACAACAACCTGCAGAGGTCCTACGAGTACCTCATCGTCTCCATGAAATACCAGCGCGATACCAGCGATTGATCCTCAATAGGGAGTGAAAGTATGCTTAAGTCGTGGTGGAAATATTTGCAGCTGGTTTCCATTGCTGCTACTGCTGATTGTAGTACGGACATCTTCCTAATAGGATTTCTGCTAAAGACTAACTTTCGGAGGTCATCACAGACGAGCGTTATGGGACCGGACCCATGATGCTATAGTAAGACACTAACATGGTTTTACAAGAGCGTTGCCAGGCAATATCAATTTCAAGAACAAGATAACCGTACATTCAAGAACAGAGTAATCGTACTTTAAAGTGCGATGCCTATTCCAGTGCAGAGCAGCTCAGAATTTAACGAGCATATAAATGAACATAACGGATTGAAGTGGGCAATTGTACTCCCCCAACAAACTGCCTGGCTCTACGCCAGGATCACACCCGCGATACGCCGGTAAGTGAGGCAAGTCGGCAATAACTTTTTCAATGACTAAACCGGAGGCCATTGCGACATTAATTGGTAGTCTTGCTAATCTGGATTTTTTTTCTGACGTGTCTCGTGCGTCTTTTGATAAGCAGATAAGTGGGTGAGCTCCAGGACACATTTTTCGAGCGCAGGCCGGGTTTTTCTTAATGTATTTCAAGTATATTTTCGGTATACCCTTTCGTTCCAGCACTTTTTTGTTCATGTTTAGTTAAACACTTAACAGAAGGTTTTGTGACTTAATACCCCCTAGGAACGACGCAAACTCATTTTATTGACTCAACTTTGTTTTTTAATTCAATGATAATAAAAATCCACATAGGGATTTTGCATTGTATTGTTATTCTGCGGATAGTATTTTTAGAGAAAACTAAAATATATATATATATATAGAAACAGTAAGGGTTCCTGCCAGCAAACGTAGCACGTGTGTAAGATACAGCACTGGCTGTTTGGACGTATTTATATGTAGAAAATTTACCTGTACCCTCTATTGCGGCACATTCATCTTCGTATTGAATCAATATCCTGAAAGTAAAACCATATGAACACAAATCTGTATTTGAATTAGCAATATTCTTATTTCTACTGTTTATTTATAGCAACCGGAAAAACGATTTTAATTTTATGACAAACATCATAAAATAATGTACGATACCTTTAATACCCTCAAACAGTTGAGATTTAACCCATAATACGTCTGCAGAATCAAACTTAAAACGTGCATTTTGTTCTCTAATAAAATGGTATTTATTGTCGACGCCATACATACAAGAATCTTATCAATAAGCGTCTCTGTTTTTGCTCATGTATAACTTTAACGCCATATAATGTATTTATGTTAATTGATTTACAAGACGTCCATTTTAGTGTTGATATCTGCTTACGTTGCATCGTCGATGGAGACGATTTGGTTGACTCTTTTGGTGTCGGTATACACCTGCAGATTCAGTTTTCGACTATGATTCTCATGTGCAAAAAATCCGGGCGCAATGGGTACGCCACCGCGTCGCTGTATTTCTGCGTCGTGATAGCTGTTGCGATGAGGCAGAAAACAAGTCAGAAAGCTCTTTTGCTATGGTAAAAAAATGTATGTCCTGGCAAGTCAAGTTAATCACATTTTATTCTCGACGTATTGGTTTACTTTTAGACGTTATATACAAATATTTAGAAAGGAACGAGAGTAAACGCCGATTGCAAGGCACTAAATATGGCCCTGTCGCGGTTATTAGCCATTTTAGCGCTATGTCGCGGCTGTCACTCAATACCCAGCAATCGAAGCATTGTCGACAAATTATAATTGCTTGTTATACCGAAGGGGCATCTTTACGGATATACGTGCAGCATAAGCTTTGTTTCTCTTGTTAAGCTCAGAGCAAAAATTCGCTCCCGCGATTCTAAAAGCGATACCTTGAAGTAGACTTTTAGACCTACTTTTGGACCCTTTTAGACCTTGAAGAAGAAGTAGACAAGGATTGTCAGCTCTGCAGACTTTCGGCAAAATGTTAGAAAGCGGCCTACCGCAGTCGTTCAAACGGCGGTTAAAATAGCCACTTTGAACATAAACATAACATCAGCGATAAAATTGCCGCGTACATTAGATTGAATTAGATAATATTGCAAAACATAGCTAGCAAACGTTTACAATTAACGATGGTCGGAGCGTCTAGCTGTCATCTGGATAGGGCAGTAAAGAACACAACGAATATCCCACAACCTATACCAAAACTGCCGACGGAGCCTCTTAATATCAGCCTATTTACTAATAATGAAGCTAAAGAAGGCAGCCCAGGCTGGGCGGGATCCGCTTACGATGATGCCTAATCTGAGACCCATCATTCACGCGGAGGGGCCTTGCCTGATATAAATAAATAACCTCAAGCTCTCAGAGAAATTAGGTCTTTTACTTGCGTCAGGCAAACAGATCGCTTCATTCGGCCGAGCTTTTCTAGGCATACTTTCTTTTATATTAGATTCCAAACCATATGTTTCGCATCTTCTCCAAGTCAGAGTAGCAGTCGTTCAGGTTCCATACCGGTGTTCTAGTCAGATCCCTCTGGTAACGATTACCGACCCTGGCTGCTTTCGCTGATGGCATTCGCCCCTGTAGTCCTCCAGTTGTAAAAAAAAATCACATCACCACCATTTTCAGCGTTGTCCGTTGAGGACACTCCTCCCCGTGCCTCAGTCAAACTCACCGATGGGACATTGCTATGAAGACAAGGTTTTTACTCTCTCAAAACGCTTTTGTTTCGGGACATTGCCGCAGTTTTACGGGGAAAAAATCCCCCAGCTCCAGAAAGCCTGCCACTAGTAACTTTTATAAAACATTGTTGCGGTCCAGTGAACTTCTCAGTAAGCTTCGACCTAATCGGACCTTGTCATATCCGAGATTTCGTCGTCCCAAACCATAAGAAGAAGTCGTCGCAAAGATTGCGAATACGGCCCGATCTGTAGTCATTTAGCAATCTGCTTTTGCCGTCATGTACCCACCACTTTGCGTCGGTACTCTTCTAGTACGTAGATGTAGCATGCCATAGAAAACACTTACTTCCTATTTGTTATCAATATTTATTATAAAGACAATATCCCGTTTGCTACAGGAATTCAATAAGGCAAACCCTCAGGTCCCCCTTTGCTCTATCTTGGATTAAAGAAGCTAATGGATTTACTTAAGTCCGCTCTGAATATATAGTACTTATAGAACCCAGAGCAGGTAGTGTGGGACTCGATGCCGGTGTTGTTGACATAATACCCACTAAAAAACCTCTCACCTAAATGGCCTCAGGAAGAGGCGAGGAGCTGAAACCATTCTTTAATATTACTTCAACATTATTTGACTATGTAATACTGGGCGATATGTATGTAATACTTAAAGTATTAGGTCGTTTAGTTGCACATCGATTTTTGACGAAGAAGAGTGTCTTGCCCGTGGGCAATGAACCAATTACCGATGCACCGTTTCCTCGTTTAGTTTCAACCGATATCTTTTGTAGCAAAAACTGTCATGCTCTTCTAATGTCGGTAGACGCAGCGACTCTGGATCCCGGCTCCGCCAGCAAGCTCCTGGCGATGTTTCCCATTTGGCCAAACGTCTTGAAGGCAATTAGGTGAACGATAAAGTTTTGCTCCAGTTCACGATATTTTGCCAACTTGCAGTCTTCAGCAAGGCGAGCGGCTGCTCCGACCTCCCGGTTGATATGGCGAGCATACGAAGCAGCCAACGTGCAAGACAGGGTGGCGTTATACACCTCCGTTCCGGAACATACTGAAACTGGAGTCAGGCCGTTCGGACGCAGTTGGCTAACAGACCGACCAGGTCTTTAACTGCAAGTGTGTGGCTGACTGAATTGCCTGGTGTATTACGTCGCTCAAAGCAAACTGCCTTGAGAAGCTACCGGCGCTCCTCTTGCAGACGGAAGCATGCTCACCCGTAGAAGACAACGGTAGGTCACATCTTGCACAGTTATGTGCAAATCAAACTCATTTCCCAAACGCAGGCCCGAGGTAGACAGAAGTGGCAGTTTGCGAAGCCATGTGAATTCCCATTCTCTTTGCGAGCCTTTGGAGCAAAAGTTGTAATCGCGACGTTTGTCTAAGCTAAACATTTGTGATATCCTGAGGGGTACTTTGCAAGGTTCCGTTAAACGATTAAAGCAAATCCGGTTCAGCAGCATGTGGACAACGCAAGAGCTACAACAGCCTCCAAATTAAAAAAGTCACGCAAAGCAGGTAGAAGGCTGAGTAAGCGTCCAAGACCCTTTTTTTATTAGAGATAGGCCAGCAGAGTCGTTGAGAAGCTCAAATTTGTGATAAAAAATCACCCTGGCAGCTGGCAAAAGATTGCGCACTCTTTGAAGCACGGAGCCGCAACGAGAACTAAAACTTGATTCTATGCCGCCTTCTACCAGGGAACCTAAAGGTGATAGCCGAATATATACAACGCGTTATGTGTATTCGCAAAGTAAGCGTCTTATAACTGAAGCCACGCAAATTAAAAGCGCCAAGGTCGTCCTCTTCCTCGGACAACGTCATATTCAGAGCTCTCTCCGGTTGTCGCGTCGTAGCTAAAATTTAGACTAAACTCGTAGGTTCTGTATTGTGGCAGATGCACAAGAATTTCATAATGAAAAGCTGTAGGCTATGGCCGAGCGTTCACCCTTCGTGTCAGGGCTCACAGGGATATTTTTCTGCTCCGCCTATATCTGTCTGCCTCAAGAATAATCTCCTGGGGGAGACCAACCTGACGGACGAGCAGCTTCACATCAGATCAACGACCTTTCGACAGCTGTTTTGGACAACCTCTAAACTTGAAGCCAACACCCAGCAGCAAGCGTTAAAACCCGGTACCCATAAAAAATGGAGTCCCGGACGTTGTGGTCATCGCCGGGCTGACCGACGTATCATCGAGGCACAAATCTACTGATTTGCCTCCCTCTCTCGCTTTCTGATGATGCCTAAACTTAGTATCAATTAACCTTCAAGCCTCTCCCCCCCCCCTCTGATGGCGATCGTCCTCGGTCCGGCGGCACAAAATCCAGCGTTTTCGAAACAATAGTTTACAAAGGCATATAAGATATATTTGTAGACACTTATTCATACTTAGTCATAATAAAATAAGATATAGATAAGAGCAGCTTACCCGGTGAATAAATACTCGTTGACAGTAAGTTTCAAAAAGAGACTTTTCTTATTGACTACCTCATAGTAGTACATGCCGTTGAAATCCGATGTTGTGATCGTATCATTCAGGCTGCCGTTTGACATACTGGGCTCGAAAAGTAGCGTCCGCATTTCGTAATAGTCAAGGGTATCTCCTTTATAAGATTTTTTTTTCTTGTCGGATATGATCCTGATGACAAAGTCAACGTTAATGGAAATTTCGTTAATTTCAAATACAAAAGACGACCGTAATAATTATGAATGAAAACTAAATAACTAAAGATAACAGTGAGTCCATAGTAAAAGTGATTCCACATTCATGTCGCGACAGCTTTATCATTGTCGGCATTACTCTGCGAGCGTCCAAACATCGTCCTCATGAGCTATACCGTCGGAAGGAATTAACGCCCTGACCGGCACAGTTCCGACTAATCACAATGGGACGATCGGTGAAACGTATGAGATTTACGATTAAAGCAATGTCTCATTAAACCATTTTATCAACAAGATTGAGATTTTGTGATCAGAGCTTGATCATGCTCGCACGCTCTTTATTACTTTCGCCTCTACCCAGGGTGGACTAGAAGAAAAACAATAAGATGTGGTGCGTGCTTTAGGGAACCAGTGCATTAGACATGATTGTCATCTACAGGGGTGTGGCCGGTTCAATCCCCATTTTGATCAATTGTTTGGAGCTGCCACAATTACACCCTAGATACTTTAACATGTCCGCTTATGCTGCCGCTCTAAGCGCCTTTATATAAACTGGTGGCATGTGCACTTTGTAGGTCAAGCGAATAATAAAATTCAGTCATGTATTGCGACTAAAAGGAAAAAACTCTTAACGACTCGGGGAAAACAGATCAGGGACTTTGAGTAACGGATTTTATGTGGGATACTCTCCCACACGACGTGCGGTCTGAATGCAAGAGATCATGCTAGATACTAAACCACCACTGATCTTGAAGCCGAAAGTAGCTACTTGAAGAAGGTCAAGCGAATCAATGGATATGATTTTATAAATACTATATATATATATATCAGATCATAGTAACGGCTTGTGATGAGGTTGCGCTTTGATACGTAGTTTAACTATTTGTCATATTTTCTGCCGTGCAATCTTCAATGGGAACACAGTTAGTACTATGCCCGAAAACGTCGAAAAGACATTCACAACAACCCAGCTCTGTTCGAGTCAATTCTTAGTCTGGAAAACTGCAGTTACTGAGGCTAACCGAGAAGCACTCGAGTGCCTCTAAATTGAACAGAAATAACCAAATATTAAATTGTTGTGCTAACAATTTGTTTTGCAAAGCCGTAAAAGTTTGTTCACACACATTTTATTCAAAATTGGATTAAGTCCTAATTGCGTTGCTAATGTGGGAACGATTAACATCATCATGATCATGCATCATCATCACGTTCTCATTACTGGAAATTTATATACCTAGGCTTGCTCTGGCAAAGGTCTAAAGCAGCCGGGCGACAATAACCACGTCCAACAAATACAACCAGCAAGGCCGGGGCTCAATCAAGGTTGTTTATCAAGGTTGCCATGACAACGCTCCGTTTTGAATGGTGCGTAAACCGCTGAAGCCACCGGCGCTACAAAATTATACGATTACGTATTCTGACAGGACACTAACCTGAACACATAAGGACCGAGTTCAGTCACGGCAGCACGTTGCACACTTCTTTTGACTACAAAATCCTCATAATTAGTGAGATTAAAAATATAGATTGATCTGTAGGAATTTATCGGAGAATTGAAGAATATCCTGTCCAGTTTAGAATTTTCCACAAGAGGTCCAGGGCGTCCCCGTTGTATATCAATCAGAGTCCAACATAACAAACCGATAGTTAGAGGTAGTAGAACGGCAACTCCAACTGCAATGCGAAAAATACGACAAACAGATGCCCAGGTAAGCAACATAGTGGACACATAAGCGTGATTAATTAGCATTCCATGAAGTCTTTTATGTTCCTAGGTAGACATAAAGTCATTTTACTGGTCTGCCCATTCCTTCCACAGACATGACATCCAACTGAAGAGACACTTCTATCTCTTTAAAATTCAGTTCCTCCTCGCTGGAAAATTTCCACCAAGAGAGCACGTCCACTTCTCGAAATAAATTATCATTATGGCATTAGATCAACTGCCCCATTAAACCCTCACATTAATACAACAAAATTTTGTCGGGGTATGATCGTCCCCAAACCCTTATCTGTATTCATATTTAATCATTTTAAGCAGTTGATCTAGGAGTTTCAATTCTCGTACAGGAGACCTTGTGGGTCTTAAGTGTTTCCCGCAACTCTTTCTTAATCTTATCTGCCATAAGGGACGGGTTGATACCTCGTGGAACGACAGTCATAGTTCGATCGGTACATCTTCTTGACCTATATAAATGAGCTGCTTCCTAAATAGCTGTAACAGGCCGAATTTCTATAATCTTCCTCCGCCTTATGAGCTGAATAGATGAACTAGGTTTTTCTTAATATTGGCGCGCGGGTTGTTTTCAATAGCTCAAGCAATACTGGTTTAGCTGTCAAGGAACTATGATAGGCTGTATAAGCCTTTCAAGTCAGCCGCCGTTAACCTTAAGTAGTCCTACGTGTAAGCAGGTCCATGCCAGGCAGTACAGGACTGTGTGGTCGGGCAAATCCGTTTCGCTTCGGCGGTACTTGAAGAATGTTGATGCGGCTTTAGCGGTTAGGGGAATTACTGCCAATTACCATGCCGGTAAGAATTCCTTCTGGCCGGTCCACCCAGACTTTGACATCGGTATCAAAGACCGGTATCGGTACCCTTACACGGTACCCGGCCGCTCTGTTCGGAAGAAAGTTCCACCCGGTCTGCCATGCTGACTGTTGTATAGGCCGCTGTAGCTCTCACGCCGGCCACGCGTTGGGCATTGCGCAATGTCGCTCTGTTGCTAGCTGCGGACAGTGCAACTAGCGGCCACACCGAGGCTGCGAATAAAAGCACAACACGGTGACGATATAATAGGATACACTCTTGACTTTTGTGAGCCGCGTTTGTTTGGTATCAGCCGAGCTTTCTTGTATGAGGCCCTATTAGCATTTTCCGCTGCCAGACGTATGTGGGGTACTACCCCATACTCCCAGATAGCGGATAGTATTAAGCTAGAGGTATTGGCCATCTAGAGTTAGTTCAAAGAGAAGGCACTTCCTTGGCTTAACTAGAAGGAGTTGTTCGAAGGAAGAACATGTTAATTACCCGGTGGCGTTTACCAGGGGGAGAGTTTGCCTATCAGATCTGTCCTCAAAGGTTTTTCTCCAACACTAATAAAAACTCCCTCAAGCAGGTGCTCTTGCTCTAAGCTGTATTTCTGTGCGAGGAAGCTCACGGTCTCTCACGTTTTCAGTATAGTTATATAGGCCTCAACGGTGTTGGCTTGCCCTAGAATTAAAACATTTTTTAAGGAGGTTGTTTTTAATTCTAGACTATCCTCCGTCCCCTACGGGTTTGGAACTCAACCTGAGGTATATCTTCAAAGCACCGAGACCCGGACATGTTAAGATATCTAGGATTTGCCTAACAGTCCTTGTGGCAGCATGGCCGCTGACCCTCAGCGGTATGGTTATTCATCTAATCTCAATGAGGATTGCTCAAAGAAAATTCGATCAACAACAGGGATCGAACCGGGGACCGGTAGATGACAACCATGACTAGCGCACTAATCCCCTAGACGACGCCGCCACCTTGCCCTGGTGGCTCCTAGCCCAGGTGCAGCGTCCGTGGGTCAACGCATTCTCTTCGTTCCGCCAGTAGTTTGGTAAGGCCGGTCGATAACGTATGGAGAGTCCGTGGCCTTCGTGTGGCCCATTACACGCATCTACCACCCGTGTTGGTAGGTTTCGTTTAGCCTGTTCACCGTTAGTTTAGTGATCAGAAGGAGCGCCACCAAATTAGGTGTTTTCTATATTCGTCAATTTGTTGGCGTCTATGTGGTGCAACGGAGCCACGGCCAACCATAGATCTTAGAACCCTCTTGAAGAACTACTTGACCATTCGCGCAAAAGGTCCACAAGGTCATCTGCACCTTTGCAGCGTAAGACTAGTCATAAACGACTTCTGTCGAGAGTTTCTACGGCCTTTGTCCTTGCAACTCGCTACTGGTATATATAAATATATATATTTTTAATTGTGTCACGTCTCTTGCTAGAAACCCTAAACATTCTATTATTCTTTTCACTTCGATTTGCAGGTTCTTGATGTTCGACTTTATCATGCACATTTAATCGTTTAGTTCCGCCAGCCAGAGTTAATACGATTTTTGAGACATTGATACTGCAGCAATTTCACCACACAGACCACCAATCTATGATTACAACACTGCATGATAAAGCTGAATTCTCGTAGCCGAGCAAGCCTCTTCTGACCGGCCTTATATGTCCCAGAGGAGCACTAGACCACTGTTCGACGAACAACAGAGATCGGGCTGAACGCGACTTTGTATTAAAATTTTACATTATTTTCCGACAACTCTAGCAAACCGACCGCGAGCAACATTTTTGCTTGACGCATGGCCAAATTGATGCACTGAAACTGTGTGCCGTCTTTACAGAATGGAGATAAAACGTACCAAGATACCCGTTGTTTATAGGGCCTTACAAACAACCACTCGGGGTTAGTAGTTTTCGTTAACCAAACAAAGAAAGTTAGCACGAGTACAAACATGTGCAGCAAACACAATCACGAGTAAGACCCCGGCTTGGAATAGTGCTCGTTGCAGTGTCCGTATACACTAATGTTTCCCGAAAACAGAAACATGCCTGACAAACGTTTCTGTTAGAGACAACTGCAGGCCAAATTGTCAGGTTATTAAGTCAGTTAAATATTCAGTCAGATCACATTCACAGATACGGAGATGTAGACGTTTGACCGGCCACTACGCTTCCAATTGCCGACATAGTTCGTCGAAAAATAATGAAAAAATCTCTAATTTCTGTGAACAAGTCACTAGAAACAATAAAATGAAAAGGCAACATTTATAACAAAATCGCGTGCTAATAAAACTGTTGTACAATAGTTGCGATAGTTTCTTCTCTGTATGGTCTTGACAGAGTATGGGAACACCTCACTCGGGCAAACTTTGGTTTGCTTGAAAGGTGTTTTACAATGTACATGAAGCGAGTAGTTTGCCTGTCAATGCGGGCAAGGAGCCGCTTTGTGTACCTAATGTCAGGCTGTGCACCAGTTGTTGAGATCATTCGATTAAGGTTGAAGACGCTGCGTACAGTACCATTCGAGAGCTCTATCTCGGAATGGGAAAATAAAGTTGAACAAGTCCGACGAGAGGTCGGAGCCCTGGATGTTTTCAGGGCCTTTCACCTCTGGTCTGGTCTTGCGTGTGACAATCGCCACGTCTATACCAGATACATAGTTCATGGCTATCATCACCTGGTTTGTTCGAATACGAGCTTCCACGAAGAGTACACCGAGTGCGTCTGTCGACTGTGCTCTCAGGCGTGTACGAAGTTTCATGCATCTGCCTGCCTGGCCCTTGCGAAGAGATCACTGCACTGCCTCTCTCGTATAACATGCCGCGAGGAGCTGAGTGTATAATTGTATAATATGTATAATTGTTCATGTTATATGCATACTCAATATGAGTGAAATAAATACGATGATGATGATAGTTTCTTTGAAGATTGGAAGCGTGCCATAGAAACCACTTCAATACATCCCACAAGTATCGTTATAAAGTGCGTGTATTTAGTCAATCTCAGCTCGAAAAGGCAATTTTTTGAACGTAATACAGATCTGTGCGAGGAAATCACTTACCGCGTACAACAAAGAATACAATAAATGTGCTTTATTTTAAAGCCAAGTGGCCAGCCTTCGAAAACGTATTTTTTTTTTTTCATTTTTGAAAGAAGTATGGCCATATTCAAAACATTCGTTTTGTCGCGCCCAGTGACAACGTAAGGTTGACTTACCGATTAAAATAGTCTGCACAGCGCGTACGTGCATGATAGGCAACGCACGGACTGCTGCTAATGAAAACGAGTACACACGAAATGGGACCGTTCGCGAGTTAAGGCTGTAGTATTGGTAGGTAGCAGAGAGTCTGGCTATTCAGTCTAAAATCCAAATTCCTGCAACAGGTCGTTGTTTTTTTAGATTGAGAGATTAACCATTACCGTAATTCGTGCCGCTAGTTTCCTGCGTAGCTAAAAATAAAGCAAGCCAAAAAATGTACTCACGATATTTACTATAAAGCGTATGACGTACGTGCAGTGTACTCCGGTTTTCTTTAGATTAAAAAGCAACAAACGTTTTTACAGCCATAGTCACCATGTCTATTTTGAATAGTCACATAGCTGTAGCACATCAATAACGAAGAGTCGGCAATACAAAAAAATAATATATATATACTCTGCTACTGGCATTTGTCGAGAGCGCATGAGGTGTGGTGAAGTCATCAGGCGCGGTGTTGAGACCTGGTGCGTTGTGTACACCTATTTTTCGCGTTTTTGATCGCCGACATTGACTGTGTGCTGAACGTTATTTCGGCTGGCCGGTTTGACACTTATATTTTGTTGTGGAGCTCTTCTGGCTCGGGGCAGCCAATTTGCTTTACTGATGAACGGTTACTTACAGTCAAATCAAAACACAGAAAAGCAAATTTAGCCGCGCTGACTCGTAACAAGGTGACGGCATCAGAAGCGGCGCCAGCTGGTGGAAATCAAACGAAGTCTGTCCCGACAGTCGTCGATGAAGTTCCTAAGAATGTGCCGACTCCAGAAGTTGATGTTCTTCCGAACTGCAACGTTAAAACTGACTGCGCTGACGAGACCGAATATGCAAATTAGGTGTACAATGATTCGAAGGTGGGAGTTTCCAAAAACACTCCCAAGCGTCTTTAAATGCTGAAAGAACAAATTGGCGCCATCCGGTCCAAACCGTGCGATCAGCCAAAGGGTCTGTATCGTGTAGTTATTACGCGAAGAAGCGATACAACAATTAATGGGACAACTGCTTCTTCAAGTGAGCCGTTCATTGATCGGCTACTCTTATTGTGCAGTGACTTGCATAGACTACCCGCTCACTAGACTGGAGTCGAAAGCTCCAGTATCATTTACATCTGGTTTGATAATATCGACGAAACAGATTCCGCGGTGCAGTTATCGACTTTCGTCGATATTCCGGTGGTGGCTAAATGCAACGATCTCGATGCATAGCGCGCCAAAATAAGCGGGATTGACGAAGGTTCTACTGAGATAGGCATTCTATCTGCACTTGGCGGGGTTGGTGTCGTCCCGACGAGAAGAGAGAACATTATAAAGGGGAAAGGATCCACGGCGACATCAATCGCTTCTTACAGGGTCATGCCCTAATTAAATACGATTTCGCCGATTGACGTGTTTCTTGCTTTTAGGTCACATAGTGGCTATGTATGTGGGAACCCCTGTCTCCTGCTACAAGCGTTTGAGGCTAGGCCACATTGCAAGATATTGCCGTAATGAAGTTACGTGCAAAAGATGTGGTCAAGCGGGTCATCTCGTACTAAACTGCAAGCACCAGGCAGAGTGCGTAAATGCAGGGGTCCTCTCACGTTGTCCTCGCTGTCCTGCCCTATCCAGCTATGCGAAATGGCGAAGCGCAAAAAGGTGTCGCTTGTTACAACACGTCCGATCCGAGCATCCAGATGCAACTGAAATCAAGGTAGTCGACTCGTCGCAGCAGACTGTTACACCCGACTCTTCATCCGCCTCTAATTCCTCGTCTGAATTATTTGCATTATCTCCACCTACCTATGCTGCTCTGGTAAGATCACTGGTCGTGGAAATCTTATCTAGCCGCAAGGTTTGTTTAAACCTACCGGGACTAACATCTCGCCTTGAAAAGCAGAGTCGCGCCGTGGAAAAATTGGCTACGAGTACGCTTCGCAAGCCCCGTCAATTGAAGTCATCACGCACCTCTGCCATTCGTAAACTAAAGGGACGTCCTCTTATTCTTAAGAGCACATCACGAAGGTTTTGAGTATTGTATCCCCGAAAGCAGCAATACGTCTAAACTGATTGAAGTTCTTACTGCCTTGTCATCAACTCTCTCGATGTTATCCTGAGATCTTTTATTTCTGGGTTTTTGTTATCTTGATGTTCACACGACTATCTGTTTCTATCAATGCATTGTGCAATTATATTAGTCAAAATTGCACGCAAAAATCCAACTTTCGGATGACGTTGGACCCAGTTGCTTAGTATTGGAGAAGGGGGGCTCGCGGGAACTAGAGGGGAAAAAAGTCCGGTCAGCTGGAGTTATTACATAATTTTTAGAAAAAGAGGGAGCCCTATTTGATGCGGCAGTGGTTAGTGAAGCGTGGTCAAAGCATTGCAGTCCGATCTGTAAGTGGTTTTAAAATTAGTTGCGTCGGGCAATGAATAATTGGGTATAATTAAGAATACAATATTGTGCATTACATTTTACACATCATGGCATATCCCAAGTAATAACCTAGTTAATGCATGTCTACATGAGCGCCGCACCTACATTATTTATCTACATTCAAGTACATGGTTTATACCAATCTCAGCGTGAAAACTTGCAAAAAGTCCTCGCTGCCTTTGTAGCAGCAGCCAATAAGCACTACGCCACTATATTTTAGCTATGTGGTCAAATTTCTGGCATATGAAACAGGTGGGAACCCTGACACATTAGTCCGGCCCGCAGACTGTTAAGCCGATCTTGAGGTCATGCACGCTCGAAGTACTTTGGCCGTCGATATCAGGTGCAAGCTATACAAGCAATCATGGAAGCACTTATTGGGATATCAAGCATGCCCAATAATGCATGCTTAAAACACTTTTGGGCTGACTCTCAGCAAACATTTAACGTCTACGAATTTGCTTTCGCATTGCTTCGTAAGACGATAAATATAAACAGGTAGATTTATTATAACATATGTTGTGTAAAAATAAGTCAATAAATACAAATATTGTTGACGCTTACAAGCCTTAGAACTCTGCACGAGAAATTATGGTTAGCATAACATCAACACCTGCCGTCCCTTTCGCGGTTCAACATCCCTTTAGTAGGGGCTGGCGCTAAGCATTGCCCTCCCGCCAGCTTGACATTACACTGGACCCAACTTCTTCCGCATGGTACTAGCCGTTAGAATAGGTGCCTCCATCTGGCAGCCTTTCTCATGTCTGCCCTATCTTGTAAGAATTCAACGCCATAGTAACAAAAGTTCTTAGAAAGGCAGGGACAACATCTACACCCGAGCCAATGTCTTAACGGCAGCAGTGAGCTGCGACCTATCGGGGTCACCATTCCGCTAAGTTCACACGGAAAAGCCTAGTATGACATGTAATCCTTTCATGCACCGCGGCCTTGTCGTATCTACGTCACAGCGCAGTTCATACTGGATGGAATGCACAATGCGCAGATTCTGAAAAAAAAACGAAAGACGTATCCCAAACTATCAAGGAGATACTATAGGGTCTACAAAAAGTTTTTTCGTTTTTTTCAATGATCCTCTACGGACAAAACCGAAAAAACGATTTTTGTAGCCCTATACTTTGTACCCATTACATTGAAGACACTTGGCCCAATCAACAAAGGTACAGTGAAAATGAATTGCCAGGAAGCAAGTTGGCTCAAACCGAGAGAGAGTCAGCCTCGAAAGGATTATTTTAAGTTGGCTCAAACATTCATACCTCTCAATAATATTAATGACCTGCATATGTAATCAATCATTCAGGGTGGGAACATGACATTTGAGTACCTGCGAACGTGTGCACCGTTACGTCCAGTGTAGGGACCAGCCATTTCTGGAGAGTGCCCCGAACCGAGGCCGCATTTCCCCGTTGCACATCCAGCGACAGGCGCTGTCTGAGAAAATCACCCGCTTGTTTGTCTCCGCTGGCTAGAATCAGGCGTTTCCCGACCTTTTGTAGCAAACTTCGAGTGGATGGACCGGGCCCGCCAAGGGTCTCGAAGGCAAGGGGATAAAACCTGTACGGGTACCCGATGTTCTGGTACTTTCTAACATTGACTAGCCCGGGCCGCGCCAGCGCTGACCATTGAAGGGGCTAATGAGTCAGTAACTGTCGCGTCCCAAACCAGCATGCATCCGCTCTCGAACGGAGTTAAGGTCAGCCCGTCAGGTCTCTTGCCGCCCTCCCTGTCTAGTCCGACGGGTTCAAGGACGCACGGCAGACCACTGGATCGTAAAGCTCGACTGAAGGTTTCATTCAGGGCTTGGTGTCTTGCTCGCCTACCTGCGCTGACGATACAGGACAGCCCGTGGCGTCCGTCTGGCCCGACGACGTCTCTGCAGACGCAGGTATGAGTGTATACAATGTCTGCTCCCAAACGAAGTCCGACGGCAATCCTCACCGACTCATCATCTCGCAGGGGTCCCGATCCGGGCACAGGGAATGGCGTGTAGCCATGCGCCCGCCCCCTTGGAGGAGACGGCGCGCAGCCTGGCTTTGTCGGCGTCCGTCGTGCATCCCACAATGAGGTCTACGACCCTTTGCTCATATAGAGCTGTTGATCATTCTTTCTGGTGTCCAGCTTCGGCGGGCTCGTGGCCGCACAGGGCAACTGCTCTACGGCGGCTTGTTTCCAATCGGGCTTCTAAGTCTGTGAGGGCAGCCGAATCGAGGAGGGTTCTAGCCTGTTGCATAGACCTGTGTAGAGAAACTGCCAGAGGTATCTCAGATAGGACAATCGCATCAGGTAACCCTAGGCCACCCCAAAGAACGGGGAGTAGAGCTTGTTGGCGTGCACCCGTGGATAGACTGAGGTGGCCAGCATGCTGTCGTTGAGTCGTTCAAGAAGTCTGGAAGCCAGTGAACAATCTGCACCTCGAAACAAGTGGTTGAGACGTAGAGCCGAAAAGAAGCATCTCAGAAGAAAGAGGCCTCGATGAGAACCCACGAAGTGAATGCGTGACATCGCATCTTCTAGCTTGGCCAGCCACCTCTCGAGGGCAGCCGGAACTCCCTGCGGGAATATGGGTACGCCCAGCAACTCTAAATCCGTGCCGACAGTCTCGCACCCTGGGAGAGCCTTCAGCACTTCAGAGTCCGCAGCACCTCCTACAACATGGACCTCACACTTCTCGGGGTTTAGAGCCAGGCCGCTCCGTTCAGCGAACTCGATGATTCTGTGGATGTCCCTCAGAACTGCATCGGGGGCGCCACCCAGTGCACCGTCGTCCAAGTACCATACGTTTAGCGGGCACTCGAGAGAGTCAACTAACTCTTTGATAGCCAGGCAGAACAGCGGCGTGCCCAGCAGGTCGCCCTGGTCTGCGACATTATGACATCGTGCTGCAGAAGGAGGCATGATGGCGTCTTATAAACAAGTTCCACCTGGTGGAACATGCTCGGGGCCCAAGCTTTCACCGCACTCAACAAATGGTCCCTTCAAATACTGTTAAAGGCGTTGCTGAAGTCAAGCTTGACCACAAGGGTAGCTTCAGAGCGTGACTCCAAAAAGGACCGAATCGAATGCACTGCGGCCTCGCATCCTCCCGGTGTCGCAAACCCAAGCTGATGGTCACCAAGAGCACACGAGATGTCTGCCTTGTTCTCAAGGATGCCGATTTTTGCCGCTAGCCTCCGGATTGCAGATGAGCATGCGATGGGCCTCACGCTGCCATCTTTCTTCTTGAGGGCGAAAAGTCGGGCCTGAAAGATAAGCGCTCGCCATTCGGAGAGCGGCGAGCCCCAGCGATGAACATCAAACGACTTTGGCGAGGGCGGCCGCAAGGCGGTCGGCGACAGCTCCTAAAGCGGGGGACAGCAGGTCTTGTAGAAGCCGTGGTCTGATCAAATCAAGGCCCGCGGCAGAACTTCGCGAAAACGTTTTTATGGCAGATCGAACATTGTCGGCTGATGTGGTTGATGGCAAGGGCACTTGAGGAGGGCTGGGCCAGGACAGAGGTGACGGCGCGGGCGGGTGCTTATCCAAGGGCAAATTCGTCTCGCTAGGCTTCTGCGCTAGCGTGTCTTCTAAGATTAAGACCCTGGCCGCCGAAGAGACGTCACCTTCCGAAAGCTTGGTAATGGCTAGCCGGACGGTATCAACTGTCCGCTGTCGGGGACGTACGTTTGAAAGAGAACTACTGACATCGTCAAAACCGTCTCCCCTGAGCAAAGTCGCGAAGGTTCTTCCAGACACAAACCGCCAATGACCGGTCATCCTTCCCACCATCGGGGAGGCGGAGGACAACGGGCGCGAAAGACAAGAGGGAAAGCCAAGCCGTGGTCGTCGTTGTTCTCAGCGACTGAGCACAGGACCTTAGTGAACTCTTCGGCTACTTGCCTACGTACTGACTTTGGCAAATGCGGACCAACCGCCAGCGGCGAAAGACGTCTTGAATAACGTCGATTAATCTATCCGCGGTAAACCGCGAGTTTGAGGGCCGTGACTCATCCTCAATGTTGTAGGCAATCACTCCGTGCTTGGTCGTTATGTGCCGACGCAGACCTCTCCGTGTAAACAAAAGCCCGCAAGTTGGGCAGGGGCCCTGTTGAGGTCCGACTGCCCGGGCTCGGCCCGCAGCAAGGCCTGTTGTCACCGTGGTCTGTCATTACAAGGCGAGACCTTTTAACTTGCCCACTACAGAAAGCAGTCCCTTCAGAGGTCGCAACGCTTCCTCTAAAGACCTCAACACCGCAGATAATTCTGGTCCTGATTCCCAGTAGAAGATCCGCTAGCCCTGAGAGCGACGAACCGGTGCCGGCGCTTGAGCGGGCCTTACTTGCTCTCGGTAATCTGCTCTGACCTGCTGGAGCATTCGACCTCCAACATAATTTTGCTTTTCTCACGCAAGTAAGCCAGCCGCGGGCAGAGAGCGGATCCTGCCCGGTGAGATCCCTGGCAATTCACGCACTTTGGACTGTTACGACAGGACTCGGCGGTATGATACGGGCCTCCACAGTTCTTGCAAAGCTTTTTTCCTAGACACTTGTCAGCGAGGTGTCCAGGTTTCAAGCATTTAAGGCAGATCCTTGCTTGGCTCGGCTCCAGGATAACTGGGTGAGATCTGTGGCCGAGAAAGACGGACGCGGGGGGGCTGGCGAGAAAAGGTAAGGATTACCTTCGTCAGCGGCACCTTGCCGCCTGCGGACGAACGATATAGTCGACGCGCTTGGGTAACTCCGTGTTCCGCCAGTTCGCCGGCAATTTCGCTTTTGGTGAAAACTGGGCTGACCTCCTCAATCTTGGCGCTAAATGAGGTGACGGCCGGGCAAGCAGCCGATACGGGGCACCCTCCTAAGCTTGACACACAAAGTAGCGTATTAACGCTCTTTAAGTCTTTTACCCAGACCGCGATTGACTGGGTATCACCAGAAATTTTACACTCTGATGACACGGCGTAGATCTCTTTGAAGATCGTAAGCATTAAACCTTCAGAAAATGGCATAGCGTCCGACTCGACGGTTGGTTGTCTTCGAAAGGTTACCTTAAACAGGTTAATTGTCCCGGCTTCGATGTCACACCGAAGCCTATTAAGCTGTCGTTGCTCGCGTGAATAGTGGCTTTCTCCTTTCGCGAAACCACTTTTGTGAAACCTTCGGAGTCCACTAGCCCGTGTGGTCCGCTTATTGTGTCTTCGATACCAGATTGCCTGCGCCGCTTGCAGCCAACGCTATCATGTGGTAACACATTACTGCCGTCCGTCGTTGCCGGTGGCAGTGTACTCCCATCTCACCGTCGGGCATGGGCGATGCAGGCGCCTCTGCTGGATTGCCAGCTGCCGTCGTATTATTCTCAACACACGCAGTAACCGCCCTCAGCCGTGATATATCCAGCGAATCAGGTGGCTTATCCTGACTAGTAATCACCAATTTCGGCATGCCTATGCCGCGACAAGTAGCAAAATACCAAAACACACTACCGGCACTAAAAAAAGAAAAGA
This sequence comes from Dermanyssus gallinae, assembly GCA_003439945.1. Taxonomy (NCBI): domain Eukaryota; kingdom Metazoa; phylum Arthropoda; class Arachnida; order Mesostigmata; family Dermanyssidae; genus Dermanyssus; species Dermanyssus gallinae. The sequence continues at coordinate 639 of QVRM01003553.1, read as the reverse complement.
AAAAACAAAACCTTAATTATACTTTCGGAATTAAGAAAATTTTGCCCCTGATGCTTTAGTTTTACTAGAAAGTTTTACTTTAGGTTGCAATAGCCGACTAGCATGATAGGACATGTTAAAAAAAAAGAAAAAAGTAAAAATGACCTGCATATGTTGGAAGTATCATATGAATCGAAACATTTATTACTGAGCAATTTAGGATGCTATCTTTGCGTGAACAAACTAAGCAATGCATATAAACTAAACTCATCTTCGAGAGCGTATTTTGGCTATGACCATATCAGGTTATTTAAGTCTATATTTGCAGTACGTATTGGGATTTCTCAGAGGTGGGCTGTAATTTCAGTTAGTGCTGGATAATAAAAAATATATATATAAATCTGGAGCTAAAGAATTCCTAATTTAGATTTTAAAGTATTGTTTTAAGTAGGTTGTGAGTAGTATAAGGGTAGATATACTTTCGCCCCTACCGTAGCCAAAATGGTCCTTAAACCATTATTCTGTGCAACGTGTCTCTTGTTTGTAGTGTTGTTAGCGTTAATCCGTTTCCTATTCCGATTTTAAAGCACTGCTCTGGTGTTCACTCTAGCTAGTTGTCCTTCTATGCGGTAATGTCAGATATACTACGATCGCATCGAA
>QVRM01003552.1:0-33496 GCA_003439945.1 Dermanyssus gallinae | reverse complement strand
GTCACAATGACAGAATGTATCTGTGTTTCAAAAACAGCAAATATATTAACTTAATGAGGCTGTGCTGGTGTGTCAACCAACAGTAGTCATTAAGATATAATTAAAATTATTTCCTCACATTTAGCGTTCTTTTAGCAATCAGCCAGGCAAGCATTCAATTGATAAGTTTGGTGCGAACCACAGTCTTACAATAAGAAGTCCAGAACGCCATTAAACTCGATAAGTCAAGAACGCTTCAGCTCGGAGCTCTGGATGCTCTTGGATGGTATGTATGTGTGCTAATATAATGCTATGTTTTTCGACTCCATAATTTAAAGCTGGTTGGTCATTCGAACTAGTTAAACGGGAATCGTTTACACAATTATATAATTACTTGTTCTCGCAAACTCTTGTTTTCGCGGCAGATGTAAGGAGGCAAAAACCACACAAGAGACTCAACAGAATACATCTATGTACATCAAACAAAACAACAACAAAAATAGCTATGTTCGCAGTAGCCTACCGTTCGCGTGATGATGGTGATGATGCTCGAAATGAGTTTTTTGGTTTCCTTCATTCAGGAGCTCGTTCAGATTGTCGTCCGTTGACTGGATGGCCACCGATTTTTTACGTCTTCCATAACGTTCTCTATAGAAACCTGCCAAACCAAACACGCATTAAATGGAAGAAACGGTTATATATACGTATATATATATATATATATATCCCAATGGTTCCTGCCTAGCACATAAGCTGTGTGCGCTTCTCAACTTCAACTCACGACCTTGAGTTCCAACTAAGCGAGAACGAAAGAACAGAAGGGAAAATATGCTCTACGTGCTCTATGTGCATAAGATGCCTATGATCGCGGGCTATACTTCCTAAGTTAATTTATGAATTACTAACAAAATCATTGTTAGTATGTGTGTTATATATATATCGTCGTGTCGGTGTCTTTCGTTGTATTGCCGAACCGCTTCTTGTGGTATGCATACCTTACAAGTATGATCGTTAAATAATAATAATAATAATAATAATTATTATTATTATTATTATTATTATTATTATTATTATTATTATTATTATTATTATTATTAATATTATACTAGTCGACAACGTTTTACCGAGTTGGCGCTGCTGACTATATATATATATATATATAGGAACAAATTCCAGCTGTAGATTTATTATTTAATTGTAAGTTTGCAGGGTGTTTGTATATATATATATATATATATATATATGTGTGCACGAAGGTAAAAAAAAAGGATTCAGCGCGCGTGGGCCCCTCGAATCGGAGACAGTCGATTCGTTAACTAACCAGCAAACATGACGAAGAAGAGAACCGCGTGTGCCATTACGGCCAGCGAGAAGCCGGGCCGGAAGCCGCAGTCGACGACCAGTGGTAGCGCCGCGTGCAGAAACGCCACGACAAACTGCATCATCTGCAGCTGCGTCAGGTAGCGTTTCCACCAGAGGCATCTGCAACGAAACGACAGGTCAGTAGTGAAATGGCAATGGCCTACACACACACACGCCTGCGCCCATATATACATACACTAGGTTGGGGGGTGCGGGGGTGGTTGAAGGAATATGTGTGTTGTTTGTTCACATAGCTAGACGGACAGGGACACGGATAACGGCCGTTATCCGTGTCTGTCCGTCCAACCCAAAGAGACCACAAAGAAGCAACGAAGTAAGCCAATAATACATAAACACAACTGATCAGACAAAGCGCAATATAAAACTACAACTAGCGAACTAGAAAATCAGCGTTCTTCGGCAGCAGTGGCACATTTCGATTCGGCTATAGGAACACTACCGGCCGGGACAGGCACGTGCGCCGGTGGCGTTTACGCTGGGGCCCCGTTCATTCATTTGCCGCCGTTGCTAGCTGTTTGAGAAGTCGCGTAATTTGAATATGATTATGTATACTATGGCAAAGTGAATGAGGAAAGCAATCAAGACCAAATCGACATCGCTAGGGTGGAAGTGCCAACACCGCCATCAGGGCAATCTAACCCTACCATTCACTCTCTAACCTAGACCTAAATAGGTAGGTCGGGGAAAATTCGCACACTTTACAACGGTTTCAGTTCTACCAACCTATACGATCTTCACCCTAAACTAGATTCAATAATCTGGGGGACAATGGCCAGCAACCAGAGAGAGAGAGGCAGAGAGAGGCAAAGGTACAGTGAAGCTACTAGAGAAGTTACCAGAGAGCATCTTCTTTCGAATAATTGTGTGTAATGCTTGTGATCCATTATGCTATCAGTCAACTCTCAATCGAGCCTCAGTAGTCAATCCCATTTGTTAATAAACGGTCGCCGTCACCGTGGCCGATCCGTTCCGTTCGTTTGTCGCTTGTTTAGCTTGGGTTCGCCAAAAGATTGTTCGAAGGTCCCGTAGATGCGTTCCTCGCTTTAGTAGTAATAGTTGCAGCAGCGGTAGTAACCGCCTTAAACATGGCCCATCATACGAGCAATGGCCACGCGTCTGCCCAGTTGCTGCACCGCATCGACATCATAGTAGCAACTCATTTCACTGCTAAGTGTAGGATGTGCTTCACCACACGTGCTTGACCAGTTTCGCTTCCTCCCTCACTTCTGATCTCTGTCCACCACCCCCGTACCCACCCACCAGCCCCCCCCCCCCGGGTCTTCCCTCTCTCCGTTACGTTGATTACGTTTCGCAAACGATCAACGACAAATTCAAATGCAAAAAGCCTGGCCGCGCGCGCTCACCGCTTGTTGCCGAGTGTGGCTATGCAGTAGTAGGAGTACATGACAACGTGAACGGCACAATTGACGAAAGGAAAGAAGGCGTTCTGGCCGCCGGCACCGTAGCGAAGTCCCAACCAGACACCGCTGACGACGACCGCGTGGTGAGTGACGTGCAGTGCCGACACGTGCGACGTCTTTTTACGCAGCACGAAGAACAGCGTGTCCGAGAACTCGAAGATCTTCAGCACGAGGTACCACCAGCACAGGTGAAGAATCTGCGCACACAGGAACGAGAGCACAGCAAAAATTACATATATATAGAAGGGAATAAAAAGCGGCTTTATTTACCGAATAAAGGGTATATATATATAATACATATAGGGTGTTCGTACACTAATTGTCAGGAGTGGTAATTATCCTTTGACGGAACTTGTTGAAAAAATCATTTTTCTCAATAGAGTGCGGAGGGGGAAATATCTTGTTGAGGAATGAGAGTATTAATATTCTCACTCTTGAACAAGTCATTTAGATAGTAATAAAAAATACTATAATTTATTATACGGGCGTGGATGGTCGGGCATCACCTCACTAAAGGCGTCATTGCGAGTGAACAAGTTCAGTGGGGAAACCAGACGTAACGTCGTGTTTGGCAAATAATTCTGCTTTGTCGTGTTGACGGAGGGACGTTATCGGCTAATGCACCGTCTGTATCTGACAGCCACTAACGTCTTTTCTCTTTTTTCTAGGAGGTTTCGAAAATGTGTGATACACATATGTTACTAGCAGCCTTCACTCAACTGTTTTCCGCATGTTTACCTGCGGTTGGATACGGGGATTGTGCCATTTTGTAAACCGTGATGAGGTCCTGGGTGTTCTGTTAACGTTCCTTTTTCTGTCAAGACGGAGTTCCATGCGAATTCAACATCGGGGGGTGCTTGCGCTAATAATACCACGAATCAAGCCACCTTCGGTATGGTACCCAAATGATCCCTGTACCTTACTGTGGTTCCTCTATAGATGATGGCCGTAACGCTGAGCTTTTAAGTTGTTTATCGCGAAGGCTGTAAAAGTGGATATCCTTGACCCCATTTTTTCTGAACTCTCTTCAATGTAACTATTCACCTTCTTGTAACCAGCATAAGCATATTTTAGACAAAACGGATTTTTTGTTTGGATTTTTAATTTTATTATGAGTTAAAGTAGCTGTAAGTTAATGATCTAAGCTGAGTAGTATACTGCTCATACGCTCTTACTTCGTCCGCTTCTAGGAATGTTTTGAAAAACGCATGTCTAGCCCGAGCGAGATCAATCAGCTCCAAATAGACGGACCTGACTAGAAGTTCTGTTCTGCCTGCATATATGGAAGCGCTCAACGCCACGATTGAGGTCATTGGTTTACTACGATAGATACAATAACCTGTATTGTGGAATGGCTAATTGTTATGTAAACTCGTGCGGTATATTCCCTCGTATTCATACGCATGTTAGTGATGTCTTCAAGGATCGAGCGTAGCCGTACAAACAAATGGACCTCTGAGTGAGGTAAAACTCTCCCCTTTGGAAAGCATCTTGCTATTATTATTAGATCTTTTAAAAAGCTTATTACTATTATTATTATTAGAGGCGCGTTGTCACAACATCATCTGCTCAAAATTGCCCTTCCGACTGATTTGTTTCATCTATCCCATACATACGTTTTTACTGTGCAGCTCTTAATTGGCACTATTTAACTGTAGTGAACTCTATTTTTTACAGTTTAAACAAACGCGAGCTTCGCCTTATCGTCATAAAAAATAAGGATTTTTTTACATGCAGAAACTTCTGTATGTACGCGGTTGTATGTATGCGCGGTTGCTGTTATATATTGTATATGTACACACTCACTTTCTGATTGCGCTCACTATTCGAGTAATCAATCGGTTGACAGATGAAGCTGTAGTCCCAGAAGTATGTCAGGCTGCCACCCTGAAAGAAGTTCCAGTTCCAGGACGATCTTAGTTTGCTCTCTTAAAGCAACCCCACTATGTGTACGGAGATGCCCTCTGGTGCGTCCCGCCTTACAACACAGAGGTCGCTCATGATCATGACTAGAGCATAATCAACGGCATTCTGTTGACTTCTATCCAAGAATCAAGACATAAGCTCGAAGCCATCTAAATAATACTACATATCCATAACCATACGCATAATACAAGCCGTACAAATATCTGGTTCACTTCTCGTCAGGTCATACACATTTGTAACACGACAGTTGAGCTCCCAAGTTTCCTACAAGGTTGAACATTAGGTTGCCTGCCCTGGATAGCGAGTACTGTGGAGCACTAGGGCCATTTCACCTCAACAAGCTACTCATTGTGGCTTGGTGCAAAAACGCCAACTCAGCATGCTATTAGCTCATCTAAAATGCAGGCGGAATTATTTAGTCTAATTAGATCCCCCCTATATACCTTAAATATACCATATTTAGGAAAACTCTGGAAGCAGACCTTCACCATCTGGGAACTTGAGTTGTGTGGTTGCCCCAATGGGTGCCTTGCCCTCGAAATAACATCTAGTCTATTTAAATGTCTTAATAACTTTTTGTTAGGTGAATAAATACCAACGGTTTTTATATTCATGTGCAAGTGTTCAGATAAACGCGCACGTAAAAATAGGGTGGCATGTACATGAAACATATGTTCTTACAAACTTAAATAAATTATGCAGACTAGAATGCTCGGAAGTTCGATATTAAATTCTCACGATATCTCACGAACTCTAAAAGGGTGACCAGCTGCCACGTTTTTATTGCAAAGAGCGAGGGTCATTAACTAGTTTAATGCTTCTATTTATCTATTATAAGTAGGTACCAGATCTGCCGATTCAAAAAAAGTACATCTTACAAAAACCTACTCACATAGATAAAGAATGCGGCGCTTATGAGAACCATAGCGAAGTCGTAGATGAAAATGAGTCCGCGCAAATCGAATGGAGCACGGGAGGCCATAAGCCGAGGTCCGACAACCTGAAGTGCAAACGAGCCACCACGATATTAGTTAATCAGCGTGCTTCTCTATGGCGCAGGCCACTGGATTAACTAACCCAACTCTAGTAAATGCACATGCACAAGTAAACTAGCGTCGTTTACAGAGTTTGTCCATTTGGCCTCATGTACAGACTTTGTCCATTATGTGTGCAGCGCAAGTTTATTTGTAATAACACCTGATCGTATATTATGGTCGCTCACTTATATTCAGAGTTAACTATTACTTACTAATAGAGATTTTGCTTTTCGTGAAAGTTACAGTCTTGCAGGACTGCCATATCCTATTCTAGAAGGAGCGCCTATTTAATATATGATGATACATATAACTGATGCTTAACATAACGTGATTGCAATATAACTATTAGAAGCGCAATAGTGGAGTTCGGTGAAAACAAGCCATGGAATATAGCTAGTGTTAAACTCTATGTTTATATATATATATATATATATATATATATATATATATATATGTATCGTTCACGACGTTACGCACCTTAACAATGAGCAGGTAGGCGAGGCAAATGGCAGCTATATGAGAAGGATTGTCGACGAGAGGCCAACCCGCCGTACGAGGATCTGGCGACGCCAGAAGGTCTCGAAGGTCCCTCCACACACCGAACCGCTCCTGGACCCCGAAGCACAGAAGCAGACAAAAATTACACGCTTAGCATGTTAAGCTTCTTTCTTGTACATATGTATGCATTTATTATGTTAAGGTAGCACAGGTAGGCAAAACACTCGTGTCAATATAGTTTGGCTATATTTAATATAATTAAATTTGCACATAGGTAGGTTCTGTTGAAATTGCTGCATGAGAGTGATGTCTGATGCTAACTTACCGACATCGTGATCTTGTCCATGACAATCTCTTATTCCTTTGCTAGTCTTTGCACATTCCAGTTGTCTGAAAACGCGAACAATTTGGAGGTTATAGTACAGATACATATATACATTTGCTTACTTTTACTAATTTCTGCTTTAATAATATTTATCTATAGCATATATTTGTATGCCGGCGCGACAAAGTGAAATTCAAGTCACGTGGTTCCGCAAGAAAAGCTTCGACGGATTATGACATGTACGTCTAACTCACTAGCTTTTGAAACAATGTCACGGTAATATTCATTGTGTTGAATAATGCTTCATTTTTCAGCAGCATTGCATTACAAAATATTTCTTATCAAAATATTCTTTAAAAGAACAACCATTGAAAATAGATATTGACGAGAGAGGAATTTTGGAAGCGATGCTTAGCAAAAGAAACAACAACGCAAGATTAGTGCTTTGCTATCCAACGTGTAGAATCTCCCGGCAGTGATTAAGTAGCCAGTATGCATGCACATACACTGTTATGCTGTTGTGAATAATATAAAACTTTTCTAGTTTCTTATTTACCTTCTGAGAGAACTATGTCTAGTATGCATTTCTTATTTACCTCCTGATACAAATATGTCCCAGCATTGCGAAACCATGATCACTAGTCTTTAGAGTATACTGAAGTGTCAAGAGAATAATGCACTCAACGTCTCCTCAGGCGACCCAAGATCCACTGAATTCTTGCCTGAGAGACTGCCGCTGGATATTCAGAGAAAGAAATGCACTTCCGTGGAAAGCACAAGTAGTGGAGTGCTATGGCTTCTTACGAGGGGTGTTATTTGTGAACACGCGTTAAAGCATTTATATGTTCAACGTATGTATATATATATATATATATATATATATGAGTCGCTCATGTGTCTTGATGATCCACCACATTATACACTTGCATTTGTGGACTGCACAAAATCCTTGTTGATGTACGCAAATCACTGCTCCATTGAAAGAAACTAGATCCGCTCGATTAGCTGTGGAATCCGTAGTTGTAGTAGTAGTACTGCTAGCTAAATTACCGTAATTCTCGCGTGTATATTGTAAATAATTTAGCAGTTGAACTGCAGTTGCTTCCACAGTCCGCAAATCAGGTGCAGCCTTTTACTACAGGAAGCAAGTGCAACCTTCCAGGAGCTTGAGCGCTCAGACGTCAAAGGCATGCCAACGGAAAAACAAAGCTGTATAAAAAGCTAGTTTATTTTTTGTTTGTAAATAATCGCCGCTCGACACTTTGTCGAATACACATAAAGTCCCGCGGTCTTCATTGAATATAGCTGTTTTCGTCTCATAGTGAAACGAAACGACACCACATCGTTCCGTAACCGCTTTTGCAAAAACGCGGTGTGCGCTATTGCAAGCCGGGCTAGGCTTTATGGACACACGCCAGATAGATATACATATACTAGCTGTGTGATCAACTCTGAATATTTCTCTGTAAGTGTAATGCATCTTCGTTCGCATGCATAGTTATGTGTGTACGTATGTTTGTACATTTGTACATATATCTGCAAAAATTTGAGGACGAACCAATGAATCGGCACGCAGAGCACCAGCACAGCCAGACAGACTATAGATAAGATATAGGAATCTACATCTTCTAGTGCAGTCAATTTAATGCAACTTCACTCGATCGGCAAGTGGTGGTTAATGATGGGATCGGCGTCACGGTGGAACGATCTATACGAGTACCCGGACACCTCTTTGCACATCCCCTAAGTCTAAAGGTATATGTTCAGATGTGGGGGGAGCACGGTGCTGGTGGCGTTCGGGGTGCTGGTGACGATAATCATTGTGATTGATGGTGAAGAGAACAAATCAGGTAACGATGATCAGATCGCCGGACGATGATGGTGGCCGAAATGAAAACGAATTACTATTTCTGTAATTAAGAATGAATTAGTAATAAGGTTGTAATAGGAAATATTTACCGGTTAACAGTCGGCAGTCCGCAGCAGCAGCAGCAATAGCACTGAGAGCGGCATCCGTGGTTGTAGTAAAAGCAGCGGCGGAATCGGCGGCCCAGAGTAGCTATGCAAGCCGTGGTTGGTGGCCGTAGTCCAACGAGGGAGAGACGGAGACAGACCAAATTGTCGCTTTGCTTATGCTCGCTTGCTTTAGGCTAGAAACTGGGTGAGAGAACAACTCACCCAGTTTGTTGCTATTGCTACCGCTGGCTGAAGCAGTAGACACAGGCCCAGGTGGAGAGTTACAAGCGGATGCACCTCCGTTTGTGTTGTTCCTGCGAGTCCTGCAGCAACAGCCACAACAACAACAGCAGCAGCAGCAATAGGAACCGTACGACGCACGACTTGTTGTGGTTCCACGACGACTTCTGGTGTTGGTCCTGAGTCTGCAGTCCTGCGATCCTGTGGCTGTGGAGTCCTTTGACGACAGCAAACAACCTCACAAGCACCACGACAGTCCGATGCGCGGCCTGAGCGAGAGAGAGGAAAAGAGATCCGAGATCGGAGCCCTCCCTTTCCCTCGCGGAGGAGATTCTGCCCCGCCGCTCCCCCCCGCCAACCTCCCACCCCCAGGAACAGCCGTCGCTACTGTTCACTCCCAGCGTCTACCCCCGAAGTGTTGGCCACTCGACACCCGGCGACACGATAACTAACAGATTTATTGTCGTTGCTGCTATTGTTGCCTTTGTTTTTGTCGTTGTTGCTGCTGTTGTTGTTGTTTTTGTTGCTGTGGCTGTTGTCGTTGTTATATCAGATGTTGCCACTGATTATTACTGTCCATGTCTGCCTTGTGAGTGTCATTGAAAACAGTACGATGGAACGTGGCGTGATTCTCCCAAAAAAACAAATTAACACAAATCTATTGTAAGATATGCAACAACTTCATATGCCACGTGCTTGCAGGTAGGCAAGCCGGCCAACGTTTTAGTTGCCGAATAACTATGCCAGTAACCCTATGTCTGTATCCTAACACGGTCACGTTGTGCAATTTGCAGGATACATCATTTGCCCTTGTATGGGGCCTCCCCTCAACACAAGCAAGGCCATCTTTGCAAAAGTCGTCACGAACGGCATTTTTTTCAAGAGTCGTTTGGGCAGATTTCTGCGAATCATCAAACCTACGACTTTCATGTGTTCGCTTATTAAAAAAAACGATTGTATGCCATCTCATTATCTTTACTTTTAGCCAAACGTTTGTATCCCGTTTTTTTGGATAGGTGATAGTACTAACCCTTGTATTGTTGCGACATCACTCAAATTATCTGCCTACTTATGTTTCAGTTACTGAGTCAGTAGAACATGTAAGGAAGGACCATTTTTGCAAACGGAGACAAAACCTGACCCCGCTAGTAATTGCAAGAAAAATAAATAAATATATATATGAGCCATTGTGCCGCTTTAAGCGTAGCTTTCGCTAGCAAACACCGAAAGATATCATCTGTCTTTAAAACTTTGCGTCGATCAGCTTTGATTTTCTTCACACCACTTGCTTGAGGAATTTAGCCGTTCTCGCGTTAATTGGCTTAACTTTATTATCGTTGATATATTAGTTTGTTTTTTTTAATTCATTTTGGGAACCAATCATAAGGTGATTGAACTTTTTTTGGAGGAGGTTTTAAATGCAGCTACGCACTATCGCTATGAGTCTCTATCTCTAGCAGTGTGGGAGTCGACCCCAACGGTTGGATGTTACTCCGTTGAGACCCATACCCACTAAACGCACCTCCCCCCTTAAGCTTCACTCTCGGATAGCCCAGATCTTCATAAAAAACAGTACTATGGACTATCAGGAGAAGTGGCGAGCGCCCTTTGACATCAATTGGCTGGGGTCGCCCAGAGGATCCAGCACTTGTTTAACACCTGCAAGCCCGTTTTCTTCGAGCTGCACTTTATATGGATGCTTTCGGGTTGAAGCAGCAGTTGTGTCTGTCTTTCGTTCTTTGCACTTTTCTTGTTTCTCCTGGAGGACATCTTTTGCCGTAGCTGCTTCCAGTTTCAACTAGGCCTGCTCACTGGAGACGATGTATTCTGTAAACTTTATTAAGCTGGACCGAGGTGAAGGTGATTAAATTAATAAAGAATAAAATCAATATGTTGGTTGGATTGTACTATAATTACTTCTCCGCGTTGCTACTAAGAATGTTGTTATTGCAAGCGTCGTTCTCTGAAAAATGGTTTCCTCTGTTGGCTCATTTTTGCACTTGGTACGTCCTGTGTCTAAGTGTTTTTTTAAATATATATATATATATATATATACACATGTATGTTTATATATATATATATATATATATATATATACACATGTATGTTTATATATATATATATATATATATATATATATATACACATGTATGTTTATATATATATATATATATATATATATATATATATATATATATATATATATATATATACATGTGTACAAAATACGTTCAGGATGTACTTACATAAGGCACTTTGGTCAGTTATATGAGGAGACAGACTACTTCCTGTCCAGGAATGACCAGAGCCGCTAATCGAATCGGTAACGTCTCTTTGTGACGATACAATTATATTATATATGCACATGTTTGTGTATGTGTTAAACGGTTTACATAACTGGGAAGAGTGGTCGCTCGCACAAATGAAACCGATAGGTACATACTATTGTTGTTTATGAATGGGTGTCTATAGACGATTGTGCTCATCGAAGGCGTAGTTGTAGCAGTAAGGGATTCAGGGATATCCCTCTCGAACAAGCGGATACGGAGCGTACAGAACTAAGCGGCCAGTTTGAATACAGAAGTACTACGAACTGGCCGCATTACTCTGCACACTCGTATCTACTGCTTCGATCGTAGTAGTCATAACAGATTACTTTATATATATATATATATATATATATATATATATATATATATATATATATATATATATATATAGGAAGTAATATATTTAGTGGAAGTAATATATTTCTATTTTCCTCAGTATCGTTGCCTTTGTCAGCCGGGTTACGTAATGTAGCGTTGTGCTGTAATGCTTTGTCGTCGTCGTCGTCGTCGTTGTTGTTGTTGTTGTTGCTGCTGCTGCTGCTGCTGCTGTTGCCGCTACTGACGCAACTGCATCGGTTGCTGCTGAGATGGCCCGCCGCTTTGCTCGTCCACGGGGGCTGTCAACGAAGATATGAGGAAGAGGACGTGGGTAATGGTAATGGTGGTAGTCGTAGTATGATCTATACTGACGGTGGGGTTTGTTGTTGTTGCTCTTGTTGTTGTTGTTGCCGCCAGCGGTTCGCTTGTGTTCCATGCGGTCAACAGTTCGGTTATGTTCTAACTCAGCCGGAAGAGAAGCTGGTGGTTGACCGGCTGAACGATCAGCGACACCGCTGTTCGTGGGGCTCAAGCCCCATTTAAGCTGGAGGCTGCTCCCTCACTGCCGAGGTGGCGGTCACCGTGGTGGCGCTGCCGCTGACGCTGGCACAAAGCAACCCCTAACTTGATGTGGAGGCGTCTGCACAGGTGCCTGAATTTCCCCACCTCTCACACGTTCTCTCTTAGTTTCTCCTGGCCAGTCTGTCTGTCTGTCTATCTGTTTGTTCCATTGCTCTCCTTGCTCTATCCATGTATACTTGACTGCTTCCCGACGTTCCTCGGTGAAAGAGAGTGATGCTTCCTCTCGCTTCCTTCGCTGTAGCGTCATTCGACAAAGAATAAACAGACGCACATATACGCGTTCTCCAAGCCCAGTTTCGCTATTGGCTCAGATAACTCGTTAACATGGGCATGTTGCTAATGGAGTGGGTAGCGAAAATATTTTGTTTAGGAGTTATTATTATTATTATTATTATTATTATTATTACAGAGAGGCAACGCCAATATGATGTTGAGGGGTCACCGATACTCAAGCAATAAGAATAATATAAGCAATATATTAGATATTATATAAGTAATATATTGATAATTGTCAATATTGATAAAATAAACCCTTATTCAAAAAAAATATTATTATTATTATTATTATTACTGGTTGAACCTAACTTTTTAAAATGTGCGATTGCAAGAGAGCAACGAGCCCTCGATATATGATGTAAAATGTTTTGATTATGTTCATAAAACAAACACATCCAGGAAATCAAAATAAATGCATAAAATAAAATGGCCGTTTGAGAACAGTTTGCAAATACGCGCTAACGATTTTCGCAAACGGTTCTCTAACAATTATTTTTTTGCCACGTTTGATGACTTGCCGAATTTTATGCCGGTCACGCCTGTATGTTCAGTTTCTCCGTCAAACAATTTGTTCTCATGCAATGGCTAGTAATTTCACTTATCACTGCAATAAAAAAAGACAGTGATTTTTTACAGTGACAGATACACAATTAACTAGATATCTACTTCCATTTCCCCATTCCATTGGAAACATGTTTATTTGAGCGAAATCTACTGCTAATACTACTGCGCCAAATGTAATCAAACAGAGGCTGAACACCCTATATATATATATATATATATATATATATATATATATATATATATATATATATATATATATATATATATATATATATATATATATATATATATTAATGACAAGTGGAGAAGGGAGAAAGACGCGTGGCTTCAGGACAAGCTTCCGCTACAGCGGAATGCACAGGAATAATGTAATGAGCAGAAGATGATTGCGTCAATCCACTACGATGATGACAGCGACAACATTAACCGTCGCGCAAGCTTAGCCCTTCTGTCCATTTTCGTCTGTCCATCTCGCCAACGCGTTGGTTAGGCATATATATATACATATATTTTTGAATTGATTTATTTGTTTTATTTCTAGACACACATCCACCGACATCCATTCACCCAGTGACACCGCGCAGCAGCACAGTTATCTAGATCGTGTACACTGTAGAATTTGTTATACATATTTGTTGTCTGAGGCCGTCCTATTAATTCCCTTATCATAAATACCATAATTTTCTACGCTGTTATCGGTATTATTATTGAAGAAGAATATCTAAGGAGCTTTTTGCAGATTTAAGTTTGAGCACCCTAGGACAGAGTGTAAGCGCTTGTACATAAAGCATATGCACATTCTGCCAAATCAAGCCAAATACGAAACATTTTAAACGCAATGCCCGACAATAAAGATTGAAAAATGCGTTAATCCTAAGCAAATTGACACGGATATTACAAAAAAGCAGCTTCACTACGTGATATATATAGTCCTTAGTTTCAAGATCACTTTCATATATGATAACGTCTTCAAAAAACTATATATGTAGTTATGTGTATACGTACTATTTCTAAACGACTTGTACGTTATCAGCATTTTTACGCTAACGCGGTTTGCAGCAATTGGCACAGGAAGCAATTTCCCATGTCGCACTACCACCGCTTTGCACCAAGTGCATTCATTAATACTGTCTGGAGCGAAGAACTCAAGCCACACCGGGTTTGCAAACAGCAGTCACGTGTCAGTATATGCCCCTACGGGCCCTATTTGTATCTAATTCTGAGTTACAAACACCAGTTTAAATACAAGGGTGAGGCGGGCATATATTCAATTAGCGATAAACACAATCTTATTTTTGTTTTTGTTTTAGTACTAATAATCATTTTATTTGGCAGCTACTTGGTCTACTATTAACCATTATTAAAGTCGTTAGTTACGTTAAGCCTTAGATCGTCTATTTACAACAAAAAATGTCAAAAAAAACAAAGCACAACATAGGCAGGCAAGAATGAGATAACAGTGAAGCGGGTGCAGCAGGAAAAGGTAATAGGGTTTGGGAATGGAGAATTATTATTATTGCCTTGACGGAAGGGCCACCGTCGTTGTTTTCTGACAGATAGTCGATCCGCCCACGAAGCGATTACTCGAGTTCAATATTGCACAACAACACGCTGTTTGCCGTTACGGTGGATGCCCACCGCACCACTCATCGTAGGCAGGCGGCAACAGCAACAGTAGCAGCAGCAACGGCAACAGCAACCCCCGGGGGCCCAGTGGGGCTCGAAGTTCACCCAGCACGAGCCGAAGCTCCGCGATATGCATAATGCCTCGACTTTTACGGATGAACAAGTCGACATCGCTTTTCCTGGACGATGTATAGTTAAGAAAATTGTCATCACCTTCGCTGAAGCATTTTAAAAAGGCGCGCTAGGCAAAGGTGCTTAGCCGAATAATAAGAGCCACTACCACCCACATCTGTTGTTGTTGTTGTGGTTGTTGTTGTTGTTGTTGCCGCTATTCGCTATTACTAGTTGATTTTAACCGCCGGTCTACTACCGGCGTTATAGTAGTTGTCGTAGTAGTCCTGTTGTTGTTGTTGGTGATGTTGTTGCCCATTGCTGGCTTTTTGTTGTGTTCTTGCTGTTGTGCTTGTTGTGTTTTGTTGAGCTAGAGTGGCCGGCCACTCACTCCTTGTTGCAAGGGTCTTGCTCGTTCGCTGCTTTTGTAGCCCCTTTGCTCGCTACGAGCGCCTTCAAGGCGAGGGACGGGGCTCAGATAAAAGCGTCTTCGCCCAGCGTCCTCAGCTTTGTTGTAACGTCGAACGCCGACGTCGTTGGATGCAGACATGACGCGGCACTCAACGCCATGGTCGAAGATCTATGACGACGAGGACGACGACGGCGACGACAAGAAGCACAGCAACAAAAACCTCAATTACACGAACAGCATGTGCTTTTGCGGATGCGCTTCCACGCCACCCTCGAGAGTCCGACGCGAGAGAAGACGTGGAGACGCGGGTTTGCGGCGGTTTGCGTTCGTGGTCGTCCTGCTAGAATGCCTCACTGGAATTGGACTTGGCAGTGGCCAGCCGGTACGAATCGGGCATAAGCCCGAAGTTGAGTCTACGAGCATGGCAGTTGATATTATGCACGCGAGTGGTGGTCTAACCCATGGTCGAAGACGCAGTGGTGAAAGTAGCGAAAGTGCCACCTCAGCCAACGATCAGCCACGATCAGCGACGACGATGTTGGACATACCGGAGATGGTGAAGTGCGTTCGTAAAGCATCGCTCGACGCGCCAGACGCCACAACGGCAGCGTCGCATCGGATCGCCACATCGACGCTTCACGCCGAGCGACACTGGCCTCTCCGGGATAGACCGTCAGAGAGAGCACCAGGAGGCCACCACCGTTCTTCGGTGCAGCATCGCAGCATAAAAGATTCTAGCTTCGATGGCGTCATAACCACGCACAACCGGCGACCACGTAGCCGAGCTAGACTCAGCCACGTCGAATCCAACGGAATCATCAGAGATCGACACGGCAGAGATTGCGCGAACGATCCTACGCAAACTTTGCCTTCGCTGCGGGAGACCAATCCGAATGGCGATCCGTTCGATCTCGAGGTATCCGAGTCTGTGTTTCAACCGATCAAACGGCAGATTAAGCCTAGACTTGCCGCCATCCTAAAGGTACTTATATGTCGATATACATATGCATGTACACACTATTATATATATATATATATATATATATATATATATATATAAAGCTTTCTTTACTTAGCTACTTTATAGTATAGTTGTCAATGCTTGGATATCACGAGACTGTATAAGCGGAAATAAGGAAACTTGTCTTGCTTGTAAATATGTCATTATGACGCTGTTACAACGTATTGGGATATTTTGGGTCTAATAAGTTACTAAATGATCGTCGAGCCCGGTGGCGTGGTGGCTTAAGTCTGCGCCTTGTAACCGGAGGAGACATATAGGTGCGCGGGTTCGAGCCCCACCGTTGCACATTTGTATTTATGGGGGCCCGTCTATGAAGCAATGTGAAAAACAGTTCCGTGAACGTTAAATCTTGGCTGAGGGTTAGCCTGAAAACTTTAAGTTACTAAATGATCGCACCTTCTCTTTGGAGCTTAATTTCTGTCTCCCCTCTCGGAAATTAACCCGACTTTACAAAATGCTTTGATTAACTAGTTTTATTCTAAAATGCAGTACGGCACACAACACCTAAATTGTTTGCGCCCTCCAACGTACCTAGATGTCATGAGCGCAAACGTGCTATGTCTACAAACGAACAATATTATTTAACAACAAAAACACAGTGCAGTGTATACAGATGCCTGTGCATACGCAAGTTCGTCGATGATCTTTAATATGTCTAAAAAGCATGTCAGTACCGCTGCTGCTAGCTTATAGGTAATCAACAACCACAAAATTATCTTGCTGCCAATCCAGAAAAAATAGCTTTGTTACCGAGCTCAATATTTTGCTATTTAAGGCAGCTCGGTTATCTGCCAAGCAATTACAAAATGACAGCCGCACATGAAACCGATATAGGCTACAACAACGCATCCTTTCCACCAGCAGCGTGGATCGGATTTCTTGGCTCAGGCGTGAATGGTACTACGGCTGAGAACCTTTCTGAATATGTTGTTGAACTCTAGTATGATTCTAGTATTCTAGTAAGCTTAGTAAGGCTTTTGAGATAGCCTGGATGGTGTGCAGGTTTTTAGAATGCACAATTTCTTCTCATTATTTGCACAGCAAGCCTTACAATATAGTGGCCACATAGTGGCGTTTATGGTCAGCGTAGTCAGCATGCGGAACAGGTTAGGGTACGACATGCCCTTTGGCTTATGGCCAGGACAGGGTCTTAAGCCAGCTGGACGCTACTGTGCCGCTAGAAACACGGCGCGGTCTCTCAAATGTACCAGGAACACTTCTGGTTTTGTATAAATTTAGTCTGACTTAGTTCGAGCGTTCTGCTAGTGGATCGGGATTGGATTATAGTTATAATACGCACCACGTCGAAACAGAGTTATTATATATATATATATATATATATATATATATATATATGCGCTGAAACTACACAGCACAATCCACCATTCCAGCTAAAAACATGAATTCATTGTCCTTAACGAGCTAGCAAAGGTATATGAAACAAATGAAATTCTACACAGTAGTTTTGTATACAGTTTGTGTAGAAGACACTAAGTTTAAGCTGCATGGAAAAAAATATAAAAATACATGGTTACGTGTAAAGCATGGTGTTATTCGAGCAGTTTGGTATGTTTCTAGCTACACAAGATAGACAAAGTAATGGTGTATAGAAAAAAGAGACAAAGTATTGGTGGTTAGAAAAAAGAGACAGAGTAATGGTGTTTAACCGTTTCTTCCGGCTAACACTAAGGACAAGTGAATTTGATTGCGCCTACAATGCCCCCCCTCCCACTTTGTCAAACCTTGATGTAATGGCCTCCTCGGCCGTTCCGAGAAGAGCCACAAACGTTGAGAGGTTTCAGCGCGGTGGGTGAACTTTAAAACAGGATAGAATTCAAGGAAAACGAATCGTGTAGTTTCGAAGAAAGCATCATTGAAACGTGGGCCTAAAACCCTCGACACATGCTAAATGCGCCTCGGCATATAAATCTACGTCGCCTTTCAAGAGTACCAAATCCGCTTAAAAACAGCAAGTCATTACGACGAGTGTATTACTTACATCAAATACGCTTCGCCAAAGGTCCTGTAAGGCCTTCAACAAGAATCAAGAAGGGAGGCGTTAAATTATTGTTGATCGAAAAAAAAACTCGGATTCATTGGACCTGTGGCAAATGACCCTTAGATGAGCCGGGGCTCTGCCGAATGTGTTTCCGTAGTACGCTATTTTAAGCTATCCTACGCTTGACTATAAGTTACTAAAATTGGACTATAAGTTACCAAAAAGTGCAATAAATACTATATAAGCAACAATTTAGCTTAAAAGATTTAAAGTAAGAATTAAGATAAAGTAGCCAAGTTGTATGCATTGTGCAACGATTGATGTTTATTCGTTTGATAAAGTGTGTGTACACATATCATCCTTTATATCAGGGGCATACCACTACAGCTAATAATTATTTATATTGCACTTCCTGTTTTTTTTTTGATTATGGGGTAAGCACCTTCTATCGGAAAAGCCTCTGCTTCGTAATTTTAATCTGTTTTTCTGCATCCTTGCCTAATCCTAACACCTCCTCTAGTCCTAAATCCCTAGGCCCTCCCAATTTCCTTCACACTCCCTAACCAGAAAATCTACCGGTATCTCTCTTTTCCCGCATATCTAATAAACTGTTACTTCTAATGGCTCGTAGCAGGCTCGTTGCACCCTCATGTCTACAATACTTGCTCTGGCATCCACTAACAGCCCGCTACCTCTTGTATTATTGTACAACTATTCTACTCCACCTTTTTCGATTTCATATTCCCGTATACTTTTTTAATAGTTTTCTTCATAAGTGCTGCCCGTCACTTCTGTGTGTAAACTGCCTTTTTTCTACTTTTAATTTCCCCACTGGATAGATCGTGTCCGTTCATTGTTTACTACTACGCCATATCTGTGTTTCCGCAAATTCCACCCTCCAGTCCCATTTTATTTCTCATTATTTTTCTCTGAATACTTTCTAATTTCCTCCATAATTCTAAACTATGTATTAGAACAGCTTTTGCAAATGTAAGCCCTAGCACATATATTACCTTCCTAAGTGACCATGTCACTACATAATCATTGAACTCCCGTAGACTTTTGCACCTTACCAAATTACCTTCCGTGTATAATTTCTTTATTCTTACCATGTTTTCCTCTCTGGACATTTCTTCATTCGATGCTATAGTCATACCTAAATATTTAAATTGAATTAGTTATCCTAATTTATTCTCCTGTAACCTTAACTTCCGCTCTAATGTTGCCCCCGAAAATACTAAAATTGTGCTCTTCTTTTCGTTAAACACCATATCTAATTCATCTGCTGCTTCTCAACAAACGTCAAGCATTATTTGAGCTTCCCCTACATCCTTTCCCAAAACAACCATAGTATCTGCAAACAACAAGGGAAGAATTCTAATGAATTTTATCTTCTCCCCAACCTGTCACCTTAACCCGGTGTTATTAACCATTAATTAAAGGCACCCTGTCTTGCCCCCTAGGCAACACCATATTCAGTCCGTTTTAACAACACCGTCCCCCCAACGTCTTTACTACCTCCAGTGTTATTCCGTCTAACCCACAAGCCGTCTTCTGTTTCATTCTTCTAACAACTTGTCGTATTTTCTCTACCCCATTGATTATACCGTTTTTATTCTCTACTTCCTTTTACTAACTCCATTACTAATAAATAGTGTTTCAACCGTCGCGTTGATTTCTTTCTTTGTGTAAAGTCATGGTTTTTCCGTATTGACAACACTCTTGACTACTTTATAACGTTCATCATATTTATCCCATATAATTTTATGCACTTTAATTATATTCATATATATGGTATCCGCTAACATCTGCTTATTTCATCTGTTTTATATGCTCTTCTTGCTTGTCTTTCCCCTTCTTGTCTATTTTCAATTTAGTGGTAGCTATTTTCCGCCTCGTAACTTCCATCTACTCACTGCCAATATTCCATTTCTTTTCTTCATTTATAATAATCTCTCCTTCACATCCCCGTAAGTTTTCTCTAAACATTAGTATAATCCACACATGCTATTCTATTTCTATCACCATATGTATAATCTTCATTTACAATTTTGTCTAAATTTAGTATATTCAGTCCTGTCGTAGTTGACTCTCTTCTCGATTCTACCGAGTCTTTCAATCAACTCCTGCTTAACCACCATTATCTTCTTCTCCCTCTCCTCCAAAGCGGCTTTCCTCTCTTCAGTCATGTTAAGCGTTTTTTTTGCATATTCGTTATGTATGCCTCCCACTTGGTTTGCCTAGCGTTCGCAAAACCGCACTACTTTTCCGTTTCTGTGTCTGCTTTCGCCATCTCTGCATTCATCTGCCGACGTGTAGCACACCCCGTGCAACCAGCAAGTGGCGGGTCACTCTCAGCAGTACGTTACATTACTGTCCATTACATTTCCACACGTGCACACAGATATGCGACCAAACTTATGTTACACCTATGTTGTCGCCGCACCGCTACTTTGCGTGTTTACGTCTCCGAAGGCATTCATAGAGTTGTCAGCCCCGTTGGGAGAGAGCTAACAGTTATTTCCCAACATAGTGTGGACACAGACAGCCTATTTCATATATATATATATATATATATATATATATTAATATATATATATATATATATATATATATATATATATATATATTAATATATATATATGTACATATATATATATATATATATATTTATTTATACACACACATATATATACACAAATATATGTCGGACCAAAACTGCGCTGCCCCGTTGCAAATATAGCGACAGGCGCCGTCTGAGAACATCACCCGCTCGCCTATCACCGCTGGCTAGAACTAGTCGCTCCCCACCTTCTGTAGCAACGTCTCGCCAAGTCTCGAAGGTAAGCGGGTAAAACCCGTACGGCTACTCGATGTTCTGGTATTTTCTCACCTTGCCTGTTTCGACAAGAGCTGAATCATACGGGCTGCGCCAGCACTGACCATTGAAGCGGCTAATGAGTCAGTAACTGTCACGTCCGAAACCAGCATGCAGCCGCTCTCGGACGGGGTTATGGGGGCGTTCGCCCCTTTGGAGGAGACGGCGCACAGCCTGGTCCTATCAGCGTCCGTGGCGCATCCCGCGATGAGATTTTCAACCCTTTGCTCATACAAAGTTGCCGACCAATCTATCTGGCGCCCAGCTTCGACAGGCTTGTGGCCGCACAGGGCAACTGTTTTACGGCGGCTTGTTTCTAATCGAGCTTTTAAGTCCGTAAGAGCGGCTATCTCCGATAGGACAATAGCATCAGGCAGCCCTAAGCCCCCCCCCCCCCCTAGAACGGGGAGTAGAGCTTGTTGGCGTGCTTTTGCCGATAGGCTGAGGTTCAACTGTAGTTAGCACGCTGTGAGATCCAACCAATTGAATGCGTGACATTACATGCTCTAGCTTTTCCAGCCACCTCTCGAGAGCTGCCAGAACTCTCTGCGGGAGCAGGGGAACGTCTAGCAACTCTAAATCCATGTCAAAAGTCTTACACCCTGAATGAACCTCCAGCACTTCAGAGTCAGTAGCACCTCCTACGACATGGACCTTACACTTTGCAGGGATTAGGGCTAGGCCGCTTCGCCCTGTAAACTCAGTGACTCAGTGGATGTCCCACAGAACTGATTCAGGTGCCCCGTCCAGAACACCGTCGTCCAAATACCACAAGTTAAGAGGGCATTTGGGAGAGTCGACTAATTTTTGACAGTCAGACAGAACAGAGAGAGGCCTAATGGGTCGCCCTGCTGCACTCCCGTTGCGAAGTTATGGTATCGTGAACAGAAAAAACAAGATGACTTCTTATAAGCTAGTTCCACCTGGTGAAACATGTTCGGGACCTATGCTTTGACCGCACTCAACAGGTGGTTTCTTCAAATAGTGTCAAAGGCGTTCCTGAAGCCAAGCTTGACCACAAGAGTGGCTCCGGAGCGAGACTCCAGAAAGGACTGGGTCCAATGCATCGCAACCTCGCATCCTCCTGGTGTCGCAAACCCGAGGTGATGGTTATCAAGAGCACATGAAACGTCTGCCTTGCTTTCAACGATGCACATTTTTGCCGCCAGCCTCTGGATTGCGGATGAGCACGCGATGGGCCTCGCGCAGCCATCCTTCTTCTTGAGGGCAAAAAGTCAAGCGCCAAAGATGAGCGATCGCCAGTCTGGGAGAAACGAGCCGCAGCAAAATAGATCGAAGACCTTGGCCAGGACAGCCGCAAGCCGGGCGACAACAGCCCCTAGGGCGGCGGGTAACAGGTCTTGTAAGAACCGTGGCCTGATGAAATTTAGGCCTGCTGCTGAGCTACGGGAAAACATTTTTTGGCAGACCAAACGTTCTCGCCTTATGTCTTTTTATGGCAGACCGAACGTTCTTGCCTGATGTGCTTTTTATGACAGACCGAATGTTCACCCCCTGATGTGGTTGATGGCAAGGACACGCGAGAAGGGCTAGGCCATAACAGGAGTGAGGGCGCGGGGAAATGCTTAGCCAGCAGCATGGCTGTCTCACTGAGTTTCTGCGCTAGCGTGTCTTCTGCGATTAAGACCGCCGCTGAAGAAACGTCGCCTTCCGAGAGCTTGGTATATATATATATATATATATATATATATACCGTGTACAGCTTCTTGCACGTTCACCTACACACATTTCTCACAGTGTGGGAAAAATGATCTCTAACAATCCAGACACCCCTTCCATAGAAATAAGTTCGTCCATCAGTTCGACACACAATCCTCAGAGAGCTTTCCTGAATCACTTGTAAAGCACAACTATATTCCAAGAACATATTCCTTCGACGTTCGAACAACACTCTTGTTGACTGTAGTTGGAGAAGCTGACAAGGAATTTGCAGGCAAATTCAAGAACTAAGCAAACATATATTAGATCAAACTGTTAGTGCGTATTTGAACTCAATAGGCAGTTTACAGAATTGGTAAGCGCGTTTCTCATGCGCTGACCGATCCGCAAAAGACTGCTTTTGTCGGCTTGCTGTTGGCTACTGCAGCGCTAGTTCCAGTTTGATTTTTGGATCTGACGTAGTTCTCTTCAAGTGATTGGAGCTGAGTGTACAACGACAACGAAATGGGGACATTACAGTACTGCACACCAAAAGGTCAAGTTGCTCCAGCACCCTCAAAACGACAGACTAATCTCTATAAGCTTCTCGTATGTATTAGATGGGCTAGCGAAGGAATTTTTGCATGAGTTCTGGAAACCGTACGAGATCATCACGGGATAAGTCTGGCTAGCCTCCTCACAACAAAAGACATTATGGCGACGAATAGAGTTGTTTTCCCAAAAACTTCAGGTCACACATAGCAAGGGAAAATCTTGACACCATTGCACGGCCACAGAGGAACGTTATAGTCCATGAACCGTCCTCGGACCTCGAACCGGCCGACTGCCATATACTTCAAAATCTTTAGATAGTAAAAAGCTATGTAAAATGCTAATTATTTGCCAAATAGTTAAAATGGAACGTGTATTTAAATAGTTAAGATGTAGCGTGTATTGTGTACGCACCAACACACACGGCGACTCCGAGGAATGTGAAATCTAGTTACTGCCCGGCGACACTTAAGAAGAAGATAAAGATGGACAGAGTAGTAGCCAGAGTATAACCGACATGATTAATGTTGTGATTTAGCTCTGCAATTTATTTTTGTTTATTAAAAAGCACCCTGGTTGGGTATTTAAAGAGAAACATGGTTGTATGGTGAGCGACACGAATGCAGTATAGTCGTAGAGATGATACAGAGGGCACGGACCGCCATAACGACGACATTCGCAGTATGCTCTAGGCTCATGAAACCCAGCAATCTGACGTAGACGCAGAAGATGAAACCCGTGAATATTGCAGCGTAGCGAATAGCGAGATGCCCACACGAACGGGGAGATTCCTTCGGGGAGAGACCTGGCTACTCAAAGCTAGTAATAAATAAAATACAAGGATTTACGACAAAGCGAAATGAATTTGTTCCAAGGCGCTCGACTGAGAGAGCACTTACAGATGTCATAGAAGAACACTTAAGGCCCAAAAACAAATTATGACACACATGGACGTGCCACAGTGTTCCCCACACAGACAACTTACTTATTATGGGAAAATTGCTGTCTAAATTTTACTTGAATGAGACTGCTCGAAGGCATTGCAAAAATAAGCCGAACAATATTGTGTCAAGAGCAGGCATGATGCGTCTTAGCAGCGGAGAAACTTAGCTTAAAGTGACTAAAATAATAGAACACGTGGGCATGCACTAAGATTGGTCGACAACTTTAAATACTTGCGGGTAACACTGACACCTAAGCTGTGTTTTACTAGACATATTGCAGAAATGAGAGTAAATGCGGTCTCCTTAGCCATAATGTTGAGGTATCTCCGACAAATTGACATTAGGACTGCACTTAGTGTATTTAAGCTCAGAGTCCCTTCCGCAATAGCACAGTGCCTCAGATTTACATCCTCCAAATTAACATTAGATAACTTCACAAATCTCGACAAGATTAAAACCATGTTTCTTAGAAGAGCAATTGGTTTATCAAAAACCGCTTCATCTACGCTTGTGCTGCATATGTGCAACGAGCCCACATTAATCAATGGCCTAGATCATCCTAAAAACCAGTTTGATCACAACACACCCGAAGCATACAAACACCACAAAGAAAGGCGAAACCGGAACCTTGTGATCTAATTTTTTACAGATGGACTAGCTTCTCGTAGCAAGAGATGGAAAAAATCTGCAATAGACCATAGCAGTGATCAACAGAATAACCTGGCATAAATACCCCACATGTCTAAAGGGAACATTTTTTTAAATCAACGATTACATGTCTGACGGTGAAATGTTTAGATTTGTACACCAGCTCATTAACAGCTGCGATAATTGACGTGCTTGAACGGCATAACCCGTAATTATTGTGATTTCCCACAATAATATTATAAACAACAACAATAAATAAAGCCATTTGAAGATTAGAAACTTTTTGAGGAATATTCGTGCCGCCGCGTTTACAGGGCGGCTGTTTGTAGATTTGCGGTAAAGCGGCCTACGAGCTCCTCTATAATTAACACTAAATCTGCGATTTTATATAACTGTAATAGTTGGGCGAATTCAAAGAAAAGCAAGCGGAACGGCTCGCTTTAGGAAAGCTGACTCCATCTTTCCAATTGCCGTAAATATCATCACATTTACCTCACTCATATTGAGTATGCATATTATATTATATAACTACCTATATTGTTATCAGCTATCAATCTTGGCACGTCAATCGACAGAGACATTGCATTGATCTCTTCGTAAGGACCACGCAGGTAGACGCATGATACTTGGTTACACTTGAAAGCACAGTCAATACAGGTAGTTCAATAAGTTCTTAGAATGAGCTTTTTAGAATTCGAAGTTTGGCACGCTTTCACCGCTAATAGGAACTGCAACTTTTCGACTGCTAGCACTCAATGTATTATGGTGATTGGCCGTTGCAATTTCGTTTGATAGCTTTTCCCGTGCAACGTATCGGCGTGATTTTTAAAAATAGAGAAAAAAGAGTTTTGAGTGGTTATCAAGCATTTTTATTTCAAAGGTTGGAATGCGACCCAAGTAAAATTGAGTTAGACGAGACGTACAGTGACTCTGCGCCATGTTTTGCCACTGTTTCCAACTGGATTAATGTGTTAAAAAGAGGTCGCAGGAGCACCGAGGATGAACTACGTCCAGGAGGCCAAAAAACGGCAACTGATGACGAAAACGTAGAGAAAGTGCGAAAAATTCTTGGCACAGATAAGCGAATGAACATTAAGGAAATAGCGGAGGCATTAGAGATTAGTTTAGGCAGTGTGCATTTTATCCTACACGAAAACTTGAAGATGAAAGAGCTTAGAGCAAAATGGCTGCCGCATTTGCTCAACCAAGGCCAAAAAGACGCGCCTGTTTTGGCTTTACAGCGAAATTTGGCCAAGATGTCGAACAATCTGTCGGATTTTTGGTGCAGATTCATGACCGTCGATGAAAGCCGGGTTCATCACTACACTCCCGAGACCCAAGAAGCATCTTGCCAATGGTGTGCACCTGATGAAGGACCTCCGAAGAGGGTGCGGACAACGGCATTTACCGGAAAGGTGATGGCTACAGTTTTTTAAGACCAACGTAGAATAATGCTGGTCGACTACCTTGAGAGCTGTAAAACGATCACAGGAGAATATTATGCAAGACTGTTGGACTGCCGTTAGCAAGAACTCATCGTGAAACGGCCCGCTTTGCCGTTGAAGGTTGTCCCGTTTCACCAGGGCAATGCTCCTGCACACAAGTCCCGGCAAGCATCGGCAAAACTGGCCCAACTGAGGTTCGAACTTATTGAACAACCCTCCTATTCTCCAGACCTGGCCCCCTCTGATTATTTCCTCTTTGGACATTTGAAGAATAGTCTCGGTGGAAAGCGTTTTTCCAGCAATGAAGAGGTTAAGGCTGCTGTCAATACCTATTTTCAGTCTAACGACGCGGAATTCTACTCAAGAGGTATGAAAGCTCTGAAATCTCGGTTGGAAAAGTGTATTGAGCTTCTCGGGGAGTATATCGAATAAGAAAAATTTAAAAACATGATTTGGAAAATTCTCGGTTTTCATTCTAAGAACTTATTGAACTACCTGTAGATGCACCCTGTGTACTTCTCGTGGAAGTTCGTATTCGAACAGATGATGATAGCCCTGAACTATATACTTGGCACAGACGTGGCCACTGTGGCAAGCTCGGACCAAAGGCGAGAGGCTGAAAATCTTCCAACTTCCCGTCTAACTCGTTCAACTTTATTTTCTCATTACAAGACACAGCTTTTGGGTGGTACTGTACGCAGCGTGTGCAACCTTAATCGAATTATCTCACATCTCTCACATATGGTACACAAAGCAGCTCCTTACCCGCGTCGAGAAGCTAAGTAACGACAGTCGCCGGACATTGTCTGCCTCTGCATAAAAAGACTGGAGCTCTGAACACTGCTTCGACGATGTGTGCAGTCAATGTTGGCCCCTAATGCCCTCCAAAACAAACTCCAGGAGATGGCCGCTGGAACGTATAACGGGTTTGGCAGTCAATCGACCTCCACTTCTGAATTTCACAGCCGTGGTTTCATGGCATTTATTTCAAGCCCTTTTTAAGACAAGAAACGCCACTGCGAGAGAATTGATGCACTTGATAGTGCCCAGGTCGTGATGACCGACAACTACGTTATCTGCATATGTCACAACTATGGTCTTTCGATACTCCCGTCGAATATAGCCGACAGAATCGGCAAGCAAAAGAATGAAAGAGACACAGCTCAATGGGTCCCCTTGCAGGGTTCTCACGTTTTGCGTTACCTTACAGCCCATTGTGCTCACCCTGTACCAGTAACGTGTTTTCATCGAAGAAGCTCAAAATTACCTTCCAAGAGAATTACCAACCTATGTATGTCGAAGTGACGATATCAGTAGATTTCAAGGTGACTTGTCGAAAGCCTTGACACAGTCTATAAAGACTGTGTGCAAATAACCTCCGGGTTTTGCCAAAGCTCGTTGTGTCTCTGACTGAGGCACATGGATTGTCCCTCCCGGCCTCTCTGGAAGCCGAATTGTTCCGACTAAAGGGTCTGGTTGGCCACGTACTCGATCCGTTTTATAACCAACTCGAGAAATACCTTCATAAGCATTCGTTTAGACGCTATACCCGCGGTGTCGGTTAGGATTTCGTCTGTCATCGTCATGCTTGTCTTTAAATAGCAGAGAAAGCCTGGCGATGTGATTGCCTATGCTTTTGGTACCTTAAACGGTCCAACTCCAGCTTGCTCCAGATTCTTCAAGACAATATCACGGAATGCGACGTCGAAAAGATTTCAAATCATTGAAGACCGTGAACAAAGAAATCCCGGTGTAATGATCTGCTTAAGAAGCACTTCACAGGCTGAGATAGCAGAGCACTCAGTTCTAAAGACACGCTTTTGATACCGGCCGCTACGCGGAAGGGTTCGATGGGATCTCCTCTGCCTTTGGGAATACTATTTAGAGTAGTCTTACTATCTAATTACTATTTGATCAAAAATTATATGCAAGAGTATATCATTTTTGAGAATGCACTTGCCTGGCAGGGTGCCCTTAGAGAGGTATCTGTTTAAAAGAGACTGCCATATGGGCATGAAAAGATATCCCTGCAGAAAGGTGTTCAGTCCTCGCAAGTCGTGGTCTTGTTGTCTCTTTAACGACTGAAGGTTAATCTAATTTGATCTAGACTAAAGGGTTGACCAAAAACCTTAGCAAGGAAGCTCTCGGCGGTTTTGAGCTTGCAAGAAGTAGGAGGCTCGACATAGAACCCATCTACATTGGTCAAGGCTGCTCGAAAGTGCCCCAGAAGTTTTTAGATTGAACAGCTTCTAAAGTGGTGAAATTGTGCTGTGATGAGGTGAGATTTTCGCTGCACTTGTTGTACAAGAGGACACTCCTGCTGGTTGTCAAATCAGCGCTTTGTGAAGTGTTGAAATTTTCAATTTTGTGTTTGTCTGATTGAGTAAATAGACGCCGCAGGTGGTTCATAGGACGATTACCTGCCCCAGCGCAGAAAATCACTATCACGCTAGCGCGGAGAAGGCCACAAATTTGTGGCGATTTTGGAGCTAAGCTTAGAAAGACGTTGGTGACCTCAGCTATGGCCTCATCGAGGGAGCCGTGACGTAGTCTACCAGGGCTGATCCGAGCAAGCTGTCGTTTAATAGTACTAATCGACTTAATAGACCGCCTGAGAACCACAGAGATATATTCTTAATTACAGTCAGTACACGGAAAGCAGGTCTCTCATATATATATATATATATATATATATATATATATCTAAGTGGCGGCGTGGTCTAGAGAACTAGAGCGCTAGTCATGGTTGTCATCTACCAAGGTGCCGCCGTTTGATCTCCGTTGTTGATCAAATTTCTTCTAAGCGATGCGCATTATTCCATAATGATGATAAATTATACCGTTGAGAGTCAGCGGCCATCCTGCCACAGGGACTGTTGGGAGACCCCCAGATATCTCAATATGTCCGGCCCCCGTAGATGACAGAAGATGATTTCGAATCAAAACAATTTCCTTAAAGAATCATTCTAGGCCCTTCATATGTCACACTGTCTGGCGGGGGTCTGTAATTGCGAAAAGATCGATTATTGATCGTAGCCCGTCTTTCCCGTAGAACCAACCCGCTGCAGGTAGGCATCTGTATAGTAATCTGTATAGTGCTCCAATCCGGTTTATACCACAAATGTATTACAAATGCAAACTAGGTAATAGTGGCATACTTGTACACAAAGTTGTGAAACATACTAGGTGGGTGTGACACTTGATATTGTACTTTTACGAAAGTGTACTTCTGCTGTGCAATTTTACAGGTTATGGATGCGGTGGATGAAGAACAACGCAAGGATTTCCTTAAGGATATGGAAATGATCAAGCAAATGATAGGCAAGGAAACGGTGAGTAAAATCAATTGACTTGCATATACATGTGTGTGTGTGTGTCCAACAACGTTTGCTGTCAGCATATTTAAAGTCTAGTCAATTGCACACTTGCAAGTTACCTTCCCTGAAACCTGGACCTGTATCCTCAAAAACAATAGAATGCCTAACAACGGAGCACCTCTTCGCTTGCGAAGTAAAACATTGGCTTGATTCGCAGTCTGAATCAAATTTGTGTTCTAGATGTATCCTGAATTGACATTGTCATGTTTTGTATAGGGGGACATTTACTGAGGCTGGATAGGTGTATTTTACACGTGTTCTTTTACCTATAGTTGTTGTACGACTGAACTACTTCGTCTGCGTGTATATTTGAGGGCGTGTTGCCTCAATTATTGATCGGCGTTGTTAAAAAACACCAAATGCTGTATAAAAGCCCTTGTGATAATATCCATTGTGATTACATTTTGCGAAAAGTATTGTTTTTGCATTTTGTCGAGTGTGGATTTTCTGCCTCGTTGCTAAATTCATCTTTTCAACCATAGTTATTGCCAAGAACTTTAGTATTGTGGAATGCAATTCCGTTGAATAAACCACGTTTAATATTAACAACTGACAAAACATTACTAAAGACCCAAAACAATAGTACTGTTGCTGCTGTTAACGAGCAGGATGCTTCTGTCGTTACGGCATTGTACTGTATAGGATATGTAACAGTATTGTCAATCGCTGTCAAAAACTAGTCGGCATTCATTGCTTTGATATAGTCGCAAGGCGCATAGCGATCGATTGTAGGGACAATGCTAATAGCATCAAAGCTGAAAACTAAATACATATACATTAGTAATTCGTGTAAGTCGTGTCAATCTCCTCGCTAACCGTTAGTGCATGTCGTTGCCAAAGCCGTTTTCACCGCATACAAGACAGTTTTGAAATCTCGTTACTCAACGTTCTAACAAAAACGATTATTATAAATGCGTTCGATTAAAATGTATGTTTAACCATTTGAAACTACATATATATATATATATATATATATATATATATATATTATATATATATATATATATATATTACATATTGTTACCCAAATGTGTGCACACTCGTATACATACGAGTATATATAATTTTATTCCTATGCATTTAAACAAAGGTGGCGATAGCAAAAGTTGTTACTGCCAATCACACTTAAGACGGAGGTTTATTTTAAGAGAGGTATCCCTTATTTGTGTTTTGACTAAACAAACAACTTTTACTGGTATCGATTGCACATAAAATAATAACTAGTTAATTAAATTCAGGTGGAATCGAAATAATTATGCAATAATTTAAAAGACGCAACTATTGCACGTTAAGAGAAAGAAAAATCGGCAAGCGGCCGGTACTATCGAATTGACTTTGCGCGATTCGTTTGAATTCCAGATCTTGAAAATCGCAGAAGAACTGCTGATGACATTCTATGCTCAACCGCTTGTGCAGGATCAGCAATTTTAGTAGCGTCTTTGTCTAAATATTAACACAGGTTTGAATCGTCAACAAAATCGTTCTAAATTCTTAGAGGCATTTTGCAACAAGCAATGTTATTAATAGCGTGATCTATTTGATGCAGAAGAGTTCTCTTGTTCGTTTTACCCCTTTACTTAAGTTCAAAAATCATGGATGTTAACAACTGCGCCACATTTAAAGATTCAATAAAGATATGAGTGGACTCATGTTAAAGCGCTTGTCTATTTTCACAAGTCTCAAATTGAAGCGGTAATAACTGTAAAACATCTGTATACTAAAATCTTTATATATATCCTCCGTCATGTGATTGAATAATATCAACTGCGTAATCTTTTTTCTGGAAGGTTTCCGAAATGCATGGTGCACTTGCATCACTAGCAGTCTATACTAGTCTTTTTTTTGTTTGGAAAATGCATAAAAGTGCCTCCGAAATGTGTTCGGAGTTTGCCTCATCTCTTATCTCAAGTGGAAAGAGTAATTTTCGATCTTCAATAAATTTGGTCTTGTCGTTAATGCCAGCAAGATGAACATTATTGCATTCCGAGCTCCTCAGCTAAAATGCACCTCGACAAGAAATTCTTTCTATCAGGGAGAGAATTGGTCTTCTCAGAGACCACAAAATGTCTCGGCCTAATGCTGCATGAGCTGGCGGGCGGCATTTAGAATACATCAAGCCCAAATGCTACGCCATCATTTCAGCCCTCTTTGCATGCGGCTTATTGGAGTTCCAGTGGATGGCCTTCTCTTGGTCTACAAAACTTTGTTCCTGCCAGTTCTCCTTTATGACATTCTTATCTGGGGGAGTGGGTTTGATAAAGTTGTTCTCCGTCGGGCTCGAATAATGCAAAACGATGCTCTAAGAGCCATATTTGGCAGGCGACGCAGAGGACTCCGTCAGTGATCTTTATGTGGTCCACAACCTCCTACCGGTCGACTTGTTCTACTTGCTGAAGGTTGCCACGCTGGGCTTTAAATCACTCGGAATTATATTCCCTGTGATGTTTCCTTTCCCCTTGCTCCTTGTTCCGTAGGACCTCGAGACGTGCCACAATATATGTAGGGCCATTAGTCACAAAAAAAGTCTAGTCAGCAGCCTTGTGTCTCGTTTGCCGGTTATAGGGATTAGTATACACAGAATATTCGTCGTATCACGTCCCTGACATTGTTTTACACAGATGGTCTAGAATGGCTACTCACCAACACATTTCAGACATAGTTGAGGCACACATGTTATTTGTGTTGTGTTTATGATTTATGATACTTCATGATTGACATATTTTGTGGCTGTTTATGACTGAGACTTAACCATTTATATTCTATTTTTTTATTATTACCTATACATTTTTTTACTGAGAACTAAAGCATTGTATTATGCCGTTCCTATAATAAACCATGTTTGAATCTTGAATCTAATGCACGGTCGGTGTTGGCAATCAACGACACCTAGTTGTGGAACTCTCACAACTAAACCCCCAGTCCCCCCCACCCCCAAGATTCGGAATTGTTTTGGACAATACTTCGAGAACCCCTATTAATAGTCTGGGACTCGCAAACCCGCTAAACCAGGATTCCTTTCTACCTTCCCAGGCCTGGTAACACTTGGCAATCCTTCGAAGCCGTGGGAGAGGCGCCCCTGTTGTTCTCCTGATTCAGCTATGTCTCTGTGTATCTTCCTGTATGCTTACATGCGGCCAGATACGGGGCTTATGCCAAGGTATACACAGTGCTGAAAGGGTGCGTTACACCTTGGGTTCAGGTGTACCTTCCCTCCACTTCCACCCTTTTCGGTTGCCTGGCCCTCTCCCGTCTAGTTGTCTCCTTGTTTGTCTAGATCGTGAAAAAATTGCGTCGAACAGTCGCCTCCTTCCATGCTTGCGTCGTGTCTTCCGTAATTTCCAACGGTTTAGGTTCCTCTGGAGGATTTTTAACATTATAGGCGGAATTAAAACCCTCCCCCTGCGATTGCCTAGTCACGTTCAGGGTCACGAGCAAGCGTCGTGCCTTCCTTTTAAGCGTTTTCCCGATTTTCCCTATATATATTTGGTTTGTTTACCGCTCCCCCATTCTGCCGTCAGTGGCACGACCACAAGGAAATACATACCCCTACAAAGCTGTGGCTCGCTCGCCTTCGTGGCCTCTCTTGGCAAGTGGAGCGCTTCCCTAAGTTCGCTTTCATTCAAGAAGGGGTAATTTCCTATAGAGGGATTGTGCGGGTCGCCATCAAGTCCCGGCAGTCGATTGCATTTTTGTGTCTTCTTGCATAGATGCTACCAGCGCTTTCCCTACGTCTTCCGGTGCTCTTTCACCCGAAAAGTAAGGTTCTCCTCTTACCCCCGCGTACGCTTGCCCGACTTCGGTTGATGCAGGCTCAAAGTCCCCGGAGGCTGTCTTTTTTTTAAAGTACAAACTGGAAAATGCGGTTGCATACGCGGACCCGTAAGTTGTCTGCAAAGGTTTTACCGTCTTTTACTATCACTGTTAGTGTGCTTCGCACCCCCAGTCCTCTCGGTTTTCAGGGCTGACGTTGTCCGAGAGCCTTGAGC